>OZ030392.1:71573586-71891086 GCA_964023965.1 Melinopterus prodromus
AAGGCACAACCAAAAAAAAAGATATACGAGCTGCCTGCTCCTTCGAGGGACAACGAGCGTCCGCCACAGCTGATCGGAAAAATATAGGACCTCTGACCTTTATCCGGAGCTTCGAGACACTGTTTGCCACCTACAGACGCTCCGATGCTAGCGTTGGATCCTCCACGACGGATAATAATCACCGCACGTGCCGGTCCCGTCACGGTGCCACCAACTCCGACTCGATATACTTCGAAAAGGTCTCGGACTAGATGTCGAAGGACCTACGCAGGGTCTCTTGCCTCGTACCAGGTGACTACTGACTTACGAAGGGTCTCTCGCTTCGTGCTAGGTGACTACGAACGTTCGAGGGGTCTCCGGCCTCGTATTAGGTGACTACTGACTTACGAAGGGTCTCTCGCTTCGTGCTAGGTGACTACGAACGTTCGAGGGGTCTCCGGCCTCGTATTAGGTGACCACTGACTTACGAAGGGTCTCTCGCTTCGTGCTAGGTGACTACGAACGTTCGAGGGGTCTCCGGCCTCGTATTAGGTGCCCAAAAATAGATGGACACTGGGCCTACGTGAACGTGATAGAAGTTCGTTTAAATCCGCACAATGGCGTGGTGGCCAGATTTCCACTAAATCAACAACCTGGACACCTGTTGAAGCCTGGTCGAGATAAATCCGCACTACGGCGATAAGGGGGACCTCCAAACTACCAAAATCCTCTCCTATAATTCTCAACGGGCTTCCAAAAATCTATCACACGTGTACACTCCAAGATGATTGACAAGACAAGACGCCGGAAAAGCACGCTGCAAGCCGCACTACGGCCACGAAAAATAACGGCCGGAAACGCAGAAAAAACGGAAACCTAGAATTTCTGTCGGAATAGGGAAACCAAGGGAAAGTTAAACCAAGTAACAGCGGCGAACTATAGTACAAAGTAAACAACGATTTTGCAAGACAAAATTCCGTGAATCCAAACAGTAAAAACCGTGGGATCTAATTAAATGTAAATGACGGGGGCGTGGCCTCGGCAATTTTGCGCGCGGAAACCCGATGCTAGCAGCGTTTCACACCCTGCCGAGTTCCTGCCGAGCTCCACCAAGTTGCCCTAGACAGCGATAGATGGCGCTACCCATACGGAATATCAAACAAATCACGCAGAACAATTCGCCGCGTTACAGTGTCTCGTTCTCTGTGTGTGTGTGTGTGTGTCTCTTTCTCTCTGTGTGTGTGCGTGTGTGTCTCTTTCTCTCTCTGTGTGTGTGTGTACGTACGTGTCTCGTTCTCTCTCTGTGCGTGTGTGTCTCTTTCTCTCTCTGTGTGTGTGCGTGTGTGTCTCTTTCTCTCTCTGTGTGTGTGTGTACGTACGTGTCTCGTTCTCTCTGTGTGTGCGTGCGTGTGTCTCTTTCTCTCTTTGTGTGTTTGCGTGTGTCGCTTTCTCTGTGTGTGCGTGTGTGTCTCTTTCTCTCTTTGTGTGTGCGTGTGTGTCTCTTTCTCTCTTTGTGTGTGCGTGTGTGTCTCTTTCTCTGTGTGTGTGTGTGTGTGTGTGTGTGTGCGTGAGTGTCTCTTTCTCTCTGTGTATGTGCGTGTGTCTCTTTCTCTCTGTGTGTGTGTGTGTGTTGCTCTCACATTATGGGAAACTGTTTAACTACAGTAGACTTTCGCTAATCCCACTATGGTCTACTAACACGTACTACCCCGAAGTCTGAACAGCCTACAACTCTCATAATCAGAACGCCCCACCTGCTTTTTAACCCTGGTCCGAACAGAAAAATCATAGTATGCGCTTGTTATCGATGGACAACGTTGTACTTCGAAAAACTCATTAGTCCGAATGGGGGTATGCAAAAACAGATTCGGGTTAGCGAAAGTGTACTGTATTACGATGAACACGTTTCTACAAATATGATATTGCTTATGAAACAAGTGAGGCACCGTCATGCATATTAACATGGTCATTACCATAATTAATTTATGGTAACAATCATTCTAGATGTGCGTCACATTAATAAAACTAATAACACAGCCCTCCAACATGAAGACCAGGAGATAAAAACAATTCATACAACACTTCGCATAAGTACTGACAAACGAACGTTAAAAACAAGTTTCCTAACTTCAACTTCGGTCTCTGCCGACCAGGTACAGAGTCGACCAGAGTTGTCGATGTCTTTTGCCCCTCTGTCCAAACTATGTCGAATTCAATACATGAAGTATATGAAAAATCCTAAATTGAAATAAAAATTAAATTACGATCTTTATCCAACTAGTTGAGTTTAACTGCCTTTTCACAAGAGGCACGACCTCCGTGCCTTGTTTAGTTTACAGTTTACACACAACACCAATGTCAAACGGCACGGCACGATACGTGTAAAAGGTTTGATACTTCATACTTCAGCATCAAGCAGATATTTACTGTGATGCTAAGACCTAGATCAAAACGACCCAAGGACAGACATTATATTTAAAAACATAGTATTATTTATTATAAATTAAGGAAAGAATGAGTACTTACGTTGTAGGCAATGTCAGGATCTCGGACCGGTTCCCAAGGGACGACAGCAAAGACGATCAGTAGTAACAAACAGTATGATAAAGCGTGTAACAGCTAATGGCTTATCGGGGTGGATATAAACCATTGCAAATAAAGTAAAAGCGCTGACACCAATGGATATAATACCTAAAAGTGTTTAAACAAAAAGAAAACTTTAAAACAGGATTGTAAATTGAAGATTAATAACTTACTGTAGATACAAAGAAGCTGTTTCATATCACACAAGTTGCCGGTGTTAGTGCCTTATTTTTATTGTTCTTAATAATAGTCTGGATGGTCCATCGTCACTTCCACTAATCCTTTATTAGTACTTCAGTGTACTCCAATTCAGGGAAGTCTCCTTTATCGTCCTGATGGTATCTCCAAATTAAGACACAAACTGTGACGATTGTATAACAGCTACACGTGTTCCAATGGCATCATTTTGATCAGTTGGTCCATCAACTGGACATCAAATAAAATAGCCATAAAACCTATAAACAAAAAGAAACGGGTGCTTTACATAGGTGACCAATTAAATCTAATAATATGAGCATTAAAATAATAAATACTAAGCATTAAATAAGTATAAAAATGTCAAATAATTAAGTTTTTACTTAAAAAAAGTCCATTTACAAAGAAATCATTTATTTATACGACATAAACGTTGAACATAGGAACATAATCTAATAATACAGTGGACGTTTTAAACAAATATACAGAAATGTGTAGAGCGTGATTATAATTGCGTACATGACAACACACCAGAAGAAAACTTTTGAGTTGCGGAAAATTAGTAAAACAACTGTTAGCAGAATAAAAAAGAGGCAAGCCACTGTTGTGAGTATAGGTGATTTTTCCAGAAGGGTCTTTCGTAACTGACCTGAAAAAAAAATGATCATTAAAACAGTAGCAACAGTGAAGATAACCAAATATACTGGCCACCATAAATAAATGAACACCTAGTCAACGAAGAAATAAAAGATAAAAGAAAAGCGTAAGAATGTTTTTGAAATGTTCATCGTTTGTTAATACGAGTGAAGTTGTTTATTTAAGTTGTGAAGTTGTGTTCATTTATTTATGGTGACCATAGTGTACAGTGTGTCCCACATAGACCCAAATATACCTATAATGAAAAAAAGATTTTATTCTCGAGAAAAGTAATTCTTTTCATAAAGAATGGTATAGTTTTGAATTTCCTACAAACGGCGAACAAAAATGAGACTTAAGATTCATTATACGTCAAGTTAGGTTCGTTTGAGGACACACTGTGTATGTATAGTTGTATAGTTTACTTACCAGTAGGTATATAATTTTTAAACTCTGCTTCTATGGGAAATGCCACTCTTAGATTCATCTTTAATTTATCTATGTACTCGCAAAAACGCATTCATAAAATTATGTGTTAGGCCAAGACTGATTCACACACCAAGAGAATATACAGATTATAACAGTTGGAGTAAACACTACTTAAAAAGCAATTAAGTTAACCATTTAAATACAATTGATAGAATAAACAAACATGCATTCATATTTCATTTGGTAAACGTTTCAATTCTTGCTATCTTGCAATTCTTATAATCCTCACAGCATTTGGTCGTATGAGTCGAAATTTATAAATTTTAGAATGTTTAATCGAAACAATGAGCATTATTGAGTGACAGAAAATCTTAGGCACACCAGACCAATGAGGCCACTTCAACGTTTTGGAATTAATGTTTGGATGGGGATGTACCAGAACCATTTAATTGGGCCATTCATGTTCCAGGAAAACTTGAATGGTAAACGATATTTAAATCTTCTGCGCACCGAACTGGCAGACCATTTTGACGATGTTGCGTTGGACCAAAGGAGAATAATTTGGATAATGTGAATAATGTGGTGGCAGCAAGATGAGCACCGCCCCACGATGTGACAGTGCTACGGAATTATTTGAACAAACAATTTTTTTCTATTATCACACCATTGTTTTAAAAAATAATACCAACATGTTATACATTGAGGAAATGAGAAAAATTCGGAAAATGTCAGAAGTCAACATGGCGCCCATAAGAAAAACATAAGTTTGCCATGGTTATGCCGCCAATAAAATCCATCCAAGTTATTTCAAATTTTAAAAAATCTGATGTGGCCAGGCACATGACTGTATCATACAATATATAAAATTAATAGTTTAGCTGCATGAGATTCTATCGAGATCGATCGTGTTTGCATTAAAATAAAAACGAATTAGCCAGGATTTGACAGATATTGACAGTAGGTATTGTCAAAAAATCAGCCTTAACACTACCTACTGTCATTAGAATAAAAATACCTGGCAAATCCTATATTAATGCAGATACGATCTCGATCAAATAGAATTTGCTCCTACAGCTAAACTATTAATTTTACCAAAAATTGTCATAGACATAAATTATACAAAATTTCCTCTACTTTAATTTATTATTTAACTATTTTGACGAAATTACAGAAATGGTGGCTCATTTGCAAAATCCTTGAAAAATGCGTAACAATATTGCTATACGCAATCCGCACTTGAAATACACATTAACTTTGTAACCATCATGGAAACACCAGGCTGTTTCAATATTGTTTCACATAGCGTACGTGCGCGCGTGTTTCTCCTCCTCATCGCATTCTCCATGCATTTGCGTGTTGAATTGACGTTTCGCAACCGCTGACGTTCTGAATACTGTCAAAAGTTTCAAAATATCCCGGCTACCTACTATTAGTGCAGACACGATTTCAATCAAATAGAATTTGCCCCTGCTGCTAAACTATTAATTTTACCAAAAAATGTTATAGACATAAATTATACAAAATTTCCTCTACTTTAATTTATTATATTCGCTCATTCGCAAAATCGTTGAAAAATGCTAAGAGAAAATAGCCAGTTTTTCAAAAGCTTTTCAGCTCTAAGTTTGGTCATAAAACTGCTAAATATGATATTTCGTCCCGATACCTTTTGTAGTTTCTCCGGAATCGTCTCCACAAAAATCGAGTACACACATACACACATACATACATACACACACACAGAAATTTTTTTGTACCTTGGTCAAAAATGATCAGGCGACCCAAAAAGCCCTATTTCCGCTAAAATCTCAAATTATTTTTTCGGCACGATTGCAATACTTCATCATACTGCGTATGATAAAGCAATAACACTGCATTCCTTGTTAAAAAGTAGCCGTAGAATGTTTTTGTGTCAAATGTCTAGATCCATTTGGTTTTGAATAAAAAATTAAAAACGATATCTTAACATTTCAGTTTTTTTGCGGATATCTTTAAAAAGAACAATGATAGCTTAAATTTCTTTTCAGATAATTGATCAACACAAAAACGCAAAACTTTTCCAAATTTAAACATAGGCTCTATCTCCAATAATAAGCGAGATTCCCATGGTGAGCCTCGAAATTGAATCACCCGGTATAGCACGTCCTTAAATCAGACATGTGTGTCAAAATTGTGAACATGGTTAGATACATCTATTGCTGTTTTTTAACAAGAAAATAATATAGTTTAGAAACGCAGTGTGCTGCGTATGATAAAGTAAAAATGTAAATATAAAAAAATCAACATATTCATGTAATAATAATAATATTCGGTAATAATCGGTGCACTTAAAACAAAATTAAATAACCGTAGTCGTTTACCTATATTGACAATAACGGTATATATTATATAACACTCATAACGTTTACGGGTTTCCCAAAATTTCTCCTTAATCTACCCTAAACGCAGAAACCTCACGTGCCTGCACACAAATACAGAGAAAGCGTGTAAAACCCCGTGGAAACATCTGTTTCTGCGAAACGTCTCTCTCTGTCTCTCTTGGAAACTTTTGCATAGCGGTGATTTGCACCCCTTGCGGGCAATTCGGAACACGCGCTGCTATTAGAGTATTAGGTAAATAGCAACGGGTCTAGAGTTGCACCCTGCGGGACGCCCACCTACTACTCCAGCTGCTCATTCTTTTCCACTCGGTCGCTCCGCCTGCTGCTCTCCGTCGAGTGCGGAACGAATATTCGTTCGAGCAGAGATCAGAAAATCACTCGTCTTCGCCCGGAACGGTTCGGAGCACCGGCACACAAAAATCAATGCGCTCGTCTTTGAAATCGTAAATATTTGTTTTCTTTTTTTTTTCGCGTATCGTGATATGATTTTGTTTCCGTGCGTTTGTAATGTCGTGTGTAATGTTCAATAGTAGGTAATAATAATTGAGTGTGTTTCTTCGATGTACAGGACGCTAGTTTTCTAAGGTAAGACAATTTATTATTATTTTAAAATTTAATTGTTTCCATGCACCGAAAATGAATGCACTAATACTTTGTTTTAATTTAAAATTTATATATTATTGATATTTCTAATTTATTATTTTAATTTCGTCTTTAAACATAATATTGTTCGTCCCAATGTTTGGTTATATTGGTTACTTTGATGACTTTTAAATTAACAGTGCTCTGTCTCTGATATAAAATTAATTTTTGCTTGGTAAATTATATATACGCGAAGGAACTAAATTTTAGTATAAGCAGAGAAAGAAAGAAAACCTGTATTCAAGGTATGTGCCTATGTGTATAAAGTTAAAGTGTTGCAAGTGGCAATCTTGAGATCTCTGGCTATATGGTGGAAGAAGCAGGTGGTTGTTCTTGGTTGCTCGGGATTGGGAGCCGTGATTGGCCACATGTTGTAACAGCCGCACGTCTGCCGAGTATTGGTTTGATTTTAACACCTGGCGCCTTAGGGCTACACGCCGCGCATCGGGACATCTGAAATGTCTCTTCGGATTTCAGATTTCCTTATAGTGCTCGCCAAAAATAAATTTAGGAGCTTTTTAATATTTTTTAAAACATTTTTATCTACGACTCACTTATGTCATAATGAGTTCATTCCATACGTATCTATGACTATACAGGGTGAATTATTAGTGAACCGCCATTATCTATAACGGAAAATTATTGTCATGGAACGTCCTGTATATTTCATTATATTATAAATATGTACTACTAAATTTGTTTATTCAACCGTGTATGTTGCGTGTAAGTCACAGCGTTAATAGTTCGAGAGATATTCAACTGTCTTTCCAAAATATGCCCGTTGAAGGATCTTTTTAAAAATTATGTAAAAACGACGTTTTTGCCGATTTTACCTTTCAACTATCTGAAACAATAGTCAAAGCCAGTATTGATGTTTTTTTTAGTTTTTTTTTTTTAATGGAACATCCTGTATAATGTGTTGGCTATAATAACCCTTTATTTGGCTCCAATTTACATCTGGTATGTCATACACCAAATGTTACTATTTTTTGTGATATTTGCAATTTAACGCAAATCTCATGCAATTGTGAATTTTAATATTGCCGTGAATAAGGTATTTGGTAGTTTGATGTAAAGTCTTCAAGTGGCGATAGAAGAGATAATTTAGAAACGATTTAACCAGCTTGATCCGTATACAAACTATCAACATATTAAAAATTTTATGTGAAATTTTGTAAGTATATTTTGCCATCTATCGTATCGCAACCGAACACGCGATTTAACAATTTCAAATTACTGCTAAAGTAAACCCTAAACCTTGCACTTTTGTTGAAAATCAGATTCTCTTCGATGTATTTATGTGCTCACACATAAAAACCAAACATGCAACAAAAACAAACTAATAGGCATCTTTAGGTTCAGATTTTCATTCATAGAAAAAAAAAATCTATTAAAACACTTCCAAGTACCCCATTTTCCATTCACATTATCAATATTACTCATACATATCATATCATACATATTATCCCAATTTTCAATTTGTTTCTGAAGAAAAATAACCTATTTTAAACCAATTAACATTAATAAGTAGATATTTTGACCTCTGTGAACTTAGCCCCCCCATATTAATATTTTACAGTTTCTTTTTGCTTAAATTGTTTGTTAGTCGTTTGATAGGGGTTGATAGTCTATTCCAGAGTTTTTATTGTCTTTCGTTTTTCCGGAAAACGGAAAATAAATTTGGTATAATGTTAGCCCCCCAAGTTCGAATCCTCGGGTTTTTGAAGTTGCAATCGATTGCTTATGGTTTGGTTAGGTTTGATAGTCCATTCCCGACGTTTGATAGTTTTTCGTTTACCTGAAATCCAGAAAAATTAGAATTTGTAGGTTATGTTATTGTCAGAATTTATTCTTTTTCTAAAGGCTATTTTAAGCGGAAGGTGTTTGATTGTTGTCCCACTTCAATCCAAATTATATTTTATTTTTTCCGGAAAAACAAAAAACCATCAAACCTGTGGAGTAGCCTATCAAACCCTATCAAACGGCTATCAAACTATGTAAGCAAAAAAAAAACTGTAAAAATCAATATGGGGAGAAAGTAATAAGTTCACAGAGGTATATTGTTGGTTACTTTTTGAATTGAATACGAATCAGTTCTCAAATGTAGCTCATCAAGACAGGTTTTAGCGTTTGTTTTTGTGTATCTAGTTAAGTAGGTTCTAAATGACTTCTATAATCCTTTAAATATTTTACATCATGCTACCCACCACACTGTTTCCAGAGTAATATTAATGTACTAAATAGCATACTACTCTTTAGATTGCAAATACATATCACAAAAACTAGTAAAAATAGATATACGATATAGTAAATATAAATTAAAAAGAACTCATGGGACATTTCAATTAGTAAATAATATACAGAATGTTCCATTTAAAATTCGCAAAAACTCGCATTTAAAAATGTTTAAAAACTAGTGCATGCTACGATCACCCTGTATATAGCGCATCTAATTTTCATGACATCAGCATCTAGCTATGGGTGTTGCAACTATGTGGAAAAAAATAAAACAATATCTGCGTAAATGTAGTATTAACGTGGTCTTAAAGAAAGGTCTGCAATTGCCATTTTTTTGACAAACAATTGAATATCTCAGAAACTATTTACTTTACACAAGTACAACTTACACAGTTGGAAGGGCAATTACCTTAGTATTCACATTATTGGATGATATACAGGGCTTTCCATTAAAAAAATGTGTAATGTACTGTAATGTATTTGAATATATGCTGGGTTATTTGAATGTTGCTATACTAGTCCAGTTTTTATGATGTCCATATTATATAGACATTGCACACCATTTATATACTTATCCAGTGTAAGAGTTGAGTTACCTGAATAAAGTGTATGTTGAAGCTGAGATGTACAATGTAGTTATATTATATATTATGGTGGCAGGTAATAATTTTGTTTTTGTATTTGTTACATCATCGGATTTATATCTGAAATGTTGAGGACGTCGTAACCCGTAACTAATAACAATAAAGGAGACTTAGCAAGGTGAATAAATCTCATTGTTTTAGCCCTAATAAGTACAGAATGTTACCAAATCAAGGCAATCAATGTCACACGGATGTTTTTATACGGCGCGCATAAATAAACTATTCAAAATAAATTACGGATAGCGCCTTTCTAGCGCCCAATGAAAATAATTACAAGCGTGCGGAGAAATCCGGACATAGAAAAGATTTATCGCCAGCTATTTTAGGCGCCACATCGTGTATACAAGATCCTAGAATGCGTACCAACGTTGTCCCAATTAAAAATTGATTATTGTAATTAATTTATTCCCGATTCGATTCCGGCCACTAAATTAAATGCGAAACCTTTATAACGTAAATATTATGCTCCAGATCTAGGTTGGTTAATTTCCGGCAGAAGATATTTCTATTTTTATGCATACAAGCGGACAATAAAAGAAAATAGACTGGCCACTACACTGGACAATAATACGTTCCAGATGGAAGTGTCACTCCCACAAAAGTTGAAATCTATTCCACCGGCAGATGTCCGAATTCCAATTTCAGATGCATTCCGGTCACAGCTGACGCTCTTTATTTTTAAACTCCGCTCGTCGTATAGTTCTATTCCGCCCGCCCCCTCTGTTCGTATCGTAGAACACCACTCGTTGGCAGCCATCTCGCTCATTTCACCCTTCGCTGATTACCTGGCTACCTCCGACCATTGCCAACAGCAGTGACTCACGGCGGATGTTTATAACCTTTTTGGGGTACGAAAAACTACTATCCAACACAAACGAAATTACCCAATCCAATACCTCGACTATTTTCCACTTCCTTCCTTCCTTCCTTCCTGAACAATTCGATAGGGGATTCACTCCCGAACTAAAATTCGCAATGAATAAATAAACAAGTTGAAGGCATCTTATAGTTAACTTTCGTATCACTTCATACAATGTACTATCGTGGCCATATATTATGTACCCTCTTTTGACGCCCATTTTCACGCAAACCTAGAGGCGAAAATCTTTCAAAAAAATCTGATGCTGTCCTTGATTAATATGCTACAACTCATAAAAATTTGAAAGTTGTATATGTTGGGGTTTTCCCGAATTTTCCAAATTAAGAAGAATTGGCGGTGTTTTTGCCCCGTAAATTTTATTCGTTTAACTTTAGCAATTATTTACTCCAGAAACAATCTATATATTTCAACGAATTAAAAAGTAAAATCACCTGCGGAATGCTAGCTTTCAATGTGCATTTTTGTAAAATCATGGGATTAGTGGTTGACCCACAAAAAGGTATATTATGCAATGCCAGCAATTCCGTTATTAGAAGAGCTAGAATAATGAAATATAGACTATAGGCTACACAATAATTCATAGGTTGAAAGTTTATTACATAATCATTGTTTATCTTGCATTTTGCATACGAAAGATCGTGCTGAAACTCCGCGTGAATTCCGACGCTCTACGGTCTTTGGGGTGCTGCGGGGAAGGGAGGTGTTAGCGGTGCTGTCATGTCGGAGAGAACCGACACAGCGCGGGAACCAAGCAGCTTATTATCAATACACAAAAAGAACGGTAACTTGTCAAGGTAGTAATTTTAACTAACAATTAAATTCTTAATTTTTGCATAATTTTGATTATAATATGTGACCCGCTACGAGAGAAATCTCTTCTATCGATTAACGTTTATGTGATCTTCAGTTTTATACAATAAGGTTGTAAACAAGATTTTGATGGAAGCGGATAGATCTAATAATATGGAGTTAGCAGATTTTCCGATCAGTGGTGAATACTAAGTTTGCTTACTACTAACTTGCTTACTACTAAGTTTACTTAAGTTTGCTTGATAAACCTAAAAATTATTTAAAAAGTATGCCCGATTTTGTTATATAAATATTCAAACTTTCAACAGTTTATTTATTAATAATATTTAGATACATGCACAAGCAATATAAAATAAATACAACTGTTGATATATTGCATATATTACAAACGTCAGCTCTGAGCGTATAAAACTAAATATCAAAAAACTTTTACAAATTTAGCATCGTAAATTTGTAGACACATAGATTATTTTGCAGATCGTTCATTAATTTTAAATGCTAATCCCGAAACCCGATTTAAATTGCCAACAATTTCCATGGGACTTCCAAATGCCTGTTCGTGGGTTCTGTTATCTTATTGACTCATTTTCCCATTATTTTTTAATTCGGTAATCTATCGCCGGATGTCCAAATTTCTTTGGCGAGGCATAATCGCCGTGTCGTTATATGTATTGTGTCCGTAAACACTGTTCTCCTAGTAACTAATGCACGTGCGAGCCGCCACTACTTGCAGCGTCGCTGTCGCTGCCTTCCCCCGCTTGGCCGAAAGACCGAAGAGCGTCCGCGTCAATTGCAGCAATCATGAGATATAGGCAAAACTGGGAGAGCTGAAGATTATACTTCAACTCGATCTTTTCTAGGGAAAATGCAAGATAAACAATGATTATGGAATAAGCTTTAAACCTATGAATTAGTGGGTAGCCTATAGTTTATTTTTCATTATTCTAGCTCTTCTAATAAAGGAATTGCTGGCATTGCATAATGTAGCTTTTTGTGGGTCAACCACTAATCCAATGATTTTACAAAAATGCACATTGAAAGCTAGCATTCCGCAGGTGATTTTACTTTTTAATTCGTTGATATCTATGGATTATTTCCGGAGTAATTAATTGCTAAAGTTAAACGACTAAAATTTACGAGGCAAAAACAGCGCCAATTCTTCTTAATTTGGAAAAATCGGGAAAACGCCAACATATACAGCTTCCTATTTTTATGAGTTGTAGCATATTAATCAAGGACACCATCAGAATTTTTTCAAATTTTTTCGCCCTAGTTCTGCGAGAAAATGGACGTCAAAAGAAGGGACATAATATATGGCCACGATAGTACATTGTACAGGGATGCATATTTGTTATTTTACTTTTTACTTCATCTTTATATCACTTAAGTATCTCTGCGAGTCTAATGACTCACCCTGTATACTCGCGGCAATATATCCTAATTTGAGCCACCCCATGAATGACTAATAGATTTTGCGGCTTATTGCGAGTTGACTCAATAACACGTAATACGATAATAGAAATATTACATCGCCTATTCGAGTGTTCGTTAAGTTATATGAATGCCACCCGCGAAGAAAGCAATAATTGACCTCATCTAATTCGTCAATATAATAACACAAGCAGCGTGCATTTTGCTTCCTAGAAACATTTTGCACGACGCATACGCAACAGTGAGAGAGCACAGCAACAGCACAACACTCAAACATGACGTTTGTTTAATGTGACATTTAATTTAGAAAAAATATGCATTAAAAGTTGGTAATGAGCCTATAGCTTATAAATATAATTGTGGTAAGCATGATAATTTGTGAAAAAAAAACCTACTAAATAAAAATAATAGTATATATTTATATACTTCGTATATATTTCGTACGTACATTTTAAATCAAAAATTTCAATGCGAAAATTACCGTCAAATAATATTTAAATTTTACAAATATTTCACTGGCGAAGTTGTAGTTTTTTTATTAAAACAATCCTTTTTTGTGTCTATTTCAACAATTATGATAATGGGCTAATTTAAAAATTCATTACAATAATCTACACAAAAATCAAGATTCGAAATAAAAAAATCACTTGATGTAGATGGCGCTACTATAAGCATGTTTGTTTTTATTTCGTGTTTATTACATTTGACGTATGGTATAACCCCCTGGTATAACCTAACTGAGTTTTCTAGTCGATGATATGGCGAGAGCGAAAATAGTTATTTACGTCCGAAAGTGCCGAAAGTACGGAATAGCGCGACGAGCGGTAATGCAGCGCGACGCTACATATGTCACACGAGTACCAACATACTAAAATAAAACTACACTCGTCGCTATACTTATTTACAATTTTCTCAATTTATCGTTTTTAGAATTACATATAAGCAACAATGGGTTGATATTCCTTATTAACCAAACAATCAAATTGGTGATCTCAGCTTATTTGAAATGTGTATTTTGCGGTTCTCCAACCTCTGACGAAATCAGCTGTTTTCGAGTGTGACAGAACAAAAAAAAAAAAAATCATTTCACCGTCACTCATTGTCAAAATTGTCAGTTATGAAAATCTTGGTGGTAGAATTTCTGAAATACCTGTCCGGCGGCTTTAAGAAGACGTGCCCTCGAGACTGTCCGAACAACAACCCGCAGCAGGGCGAATCCTCGCGAGGGGGACCGTCGAAGGCAAAACCGAGACCGTCAAAGAGTGTGACGCCCGACGAGGATACGACAAGTCGTCAGTCAAAACGGAGCTCATTGAAACAGCCGGTTTCGCAGAATCCTTCCGTCGCCGCTGTCTCGGGGCAAAACTCCACCGCGGCGCAAAACTCCACCGCGGCGCCCAGCGAACACCAGAGCGTAGGTGACCGTCCGCAGCAGGAACCGGAAGTCGCGTTCGCTACCGGAAAAGAACCACAAGGTTCGCAACAAGGTTCGCAACACGGCGGTTCGCAACACGGTTCGCAACACGGTTCGCAACAAGGTTCGATACAAGGTTCGCAACAAGGTTCGCAGAAAGGTTCGCAGAAAAGTTCGCAGAAGAAGGTACACCAAGACGACGAGAGCGAGAGCGAGGGAAAGACAGAGGAGGACCCGTCGTCTACTGACGGTAGTAAAAGCACCAAGGAAGCTCGAAGTCAATCGAGCAGATGATCGACGCTTATTTCTACTAGCGATTTTCTGGTTCGAAGATTGAAAACATGCATTGCCTCGAGTCTAGGATTACTGTGCTGAAGGAGGCTAAGAAGAAGAACAAGGGGAGACCGCGCACGGAGAGGAGGCACGAAGGAACTTCGCAGTGTAACACTTCGCAGTGGAACTGTGTCGAATATCTGAAGACGTTATTCTGCAGTGTTAAAGCTCCGGACAATACCAAGACGACAAATAAATAATTATGTATACATTGCATCCCAAATAAATATAATTTCTTTTCTATAGATTTGTGTCGCTTTTTCAGTGTCGTAGGCAAATTGCTATTTCTGGCAAAAGGTTTTTGCCTAGGCGGAAGCCATTTTCCATGGCAAATAGAGATATTCGGTCTTCATTTGTATGTTTAAAGCTATCTGATGTGACCAGACACATGACTCATACAACAATATAAAAAAATCTGATGTGGCCAGGCGCATGACTTTATCATACAATATATAAAATTAATAGTTTAGCTGCATGAGAATCTATTCTATAGAGATAAATCGTAGGTATTGTCAAAGCATCAGCATTTGACACTACCTACACTACAAGAATAATAGTTATTTATGTCACAAATGCCGAAAGTACGGAATAGCGCGACGAGCGGTGATACGGCGCGTCACCGAAGGCGGAGTGTCGCCGTCGCATATGAGCGAGTCGCGCTATCTAGTTTTTGGCAGGAGCGACATCAACGTTTATTGTGTTGCTTTTTAAGAAATACGTATTTAAAAAAAAATAAATGATTTCTGTATAGTAAATGCTAGGTTGGTACCACTATGACGAAAAGTGCGTTCCGATTGGTAGGTAATGGTAGCTAATGGCGGTGGTAGAATACGAAATTATAGTATTTCTTACATATCGTGATAATGACACATATTAGTTTGCATGTACATAAACATGAGTCACTAGCAATTTTCTATTGGAAATACTATAACTGCGTCTGCTACCACTGCCATTATCACTAATGAAAACGCACCTTAAAAAGGTAATTCAAATTCTGACAGATTTATATTTGTTCATGACACATCTCTACCAACATACTAAAATAAAACTACACTCATCGCTATACTTTATTTATAATTTTCTCAATGTATCATTTTTAGAATTAGATATAAAGACATTTCTTATCAACAAACAATCAAATTGGTGATCTTATTTTATTTGAAATTTGTATTTTATAATTTTGCGCACTACAGCGGCACGTTCCATAGTGGTTCTCCAACCTCTGATGAGATCAGCTGTTTTCGAATGTGACAACACAAAAAAATATTTGTCAAAATCCTGGCTACTATGTAATTTCATATCAATGCAGATGCGACCGATCTCGATCAAATAGAATTTGCTCTTGAAGGTAGACTATTAATTTTACCAAAAAATGTTAAAGGCATAAATTATTCAAAATTTCTTCTACTTTAATTTATTAATTAACTATTTTGTCGAAATTACAGAAATGGCGGCTCATTTCCAAAATCCTTGAAAAAGGCTTAGAATAAACTAAAAAGCTAAACTATTAATTTTACCAAAAAATGTCATAGGCATAAATTATTCAAAATTTCCTCTGGTTTAATTTATTATTCAACTATTTTGACGAAATTACAGAAATGGCGGCTGATTTCTAAAATCCTTGAAAAAGGCTTGGAGTAAACACCCAGTTCCTTTGGACCCTTTTGAACCAAAAGCTTTTCAGCTCTAAATTTAATCATGAAACTTCTAAATATGAACTTTCGTCCCGATACCTTTAGTAGTTTCTCCGGAACCGTCGTCACAAAAATCGGGTACACACATACACACACACACACACACACACAGACATTTTTTTGGACCTTGGTCAAAAATGTTCAGGGGACCCAAAAAAGACCTATTTCCGCTAAAATCCCAATTTTTTTTTTTGGCACGATTACAATACTTTACCATACTGCGTATGATAAAGTAATAATAGTTTCTATTTGATCGAGATCGATCGTGTCTGCATTAAAATAAAACAAGTTAGCCAGGATTTGACAGATATTTTGATAATATATAAATACAAAAGGATATAAAGAATGTTGGTAACAGCAGGCTGTTACAATACTAGCGTTGCGTTGTGTTGTGCCACTGGACACACTACGCATGCGTCAACTTCGTGGATTCGATTGGCTGGATTGGATCCATAGGCTGCACATGTATAAGGTTATCTATGGGCTGTCACTGGTTTCGCGGCAGTGATGGCGAATATTACCGGCTAACGGTCGCGGTAATACCGACCACGCAATTTAAGCTACATTAGCGCCATCTGTCGACGATCCTAATACTGGCCACGCATGCGCAGTTTGATCCCGGGCATCACATCGATATACAAAATATATACATATCTCCGTCTCACATTGTTAGAACAGAGACTACACATTGGCGTTATTGGGCAAGCTCCGTATAATCCCTAATACGTATATGGATAATATTGACAGTAGGTATTGTCAAAAAACAGCCTTTGACACTACGTAGTGTCAGAATGAAAATAATTGTGAAATACTCGCTAACTAAGTTTTAATGCAGACAACGATCTCGATCAAAAAGAATTTGTTCATACAGCTAAACTATTACTTTTATCAAAAAATGTCATACGACATAAATTATACAAAGTTTTACGAGGTTTTTTATGACAAATACTTGGTATTTGCAATACCCAGTTGAAGTGGGTATATGAAATACCAAGGCGTCAAATTTGGGTGCATCTATTTGTACTCGACGAACATTTTTAGTACGCTGTTTAATTTTTCCAATTTTCTATTTAGTTTTGTGTGAAGTCGGTCGTATACGAACATTAACAATAAATAAATCATAAAATTGTAATATTTGTGAACAATTTTCTTGCCTGCACCATGTACAGAGTGTATCCTAGGTTGATGCTTTTCTATGATTAATATAGATGAACACGTCTATAATAGTATATTATTCTATGAGCAAGTAATGTAAGCAATTTCTCACGAGCACGACGGCTCGTGCTGCAAAACGTTCGAGTGGAATACTATACTTTTTCTACGATCATGCAATGAAATCTTATAAATGAATTTATTGCATATAGGAACGGCTGTATGTCACTATGACGGTTTACAGCAGTAATGTCAAACCTGCGGCCCGCAACATACAATAAAACTTAAAAAATATAAAACTGATTTGTAACATGTTTTAATTACTAAGTTTGCAATGAGCTTCGGAGACGGAATTGCCCGACAATACCTTTCTCCTTCAGAGCAAGGACACAAGTTATTACTTATTAAGTAGCACAACAGTAACCATTTTTATTTGGGTATTCCTATATTATTGGGCGTACTATAAATAGAAAGTAAATAATTTAAAGGTGGAATTTTCGTAAATATATAGTTCAAGTGCAATTTTCACATACTTCATGCATGTCACAAGGAGTTTTCGGAACATTCTATGCGCTAAATATGAACCTTGTGTTTAAAGTTCCCTATCATGTCTTCCACCGAAAAGTTCAACCCACGCGTCCACTTGTGTTGTTCATCGTCGCGAAATTTTACTCACAAATATGAAACTAAAGACATTTTACGACTTGCTATGCAACTGCACCCATGAAGAGTATAACACCATTTTAATCTTTTACAAAAAAGTTTGGTAGTAACAGCTCAGAAACAACATGAACAGAATGCCCGAAATACCGTAAAATCAAAAATCATTATTAAAAATCGAAATTTTCTTAAACTATATTTTTAAATATCATTTGAATGGGATTTTGGGATTAAAACTTTGAGAGTTTTAATGTTCATGATTCATCAGTCATTTTTAATGTTCATCATTCTCTATTTAGAGATTGTGGCTAATTCTGGACTAAACTGGTCAAAAGATTTAGGGGTTAATGAAATATGTGTTAAAAATTGAAAGTTGATTTTCTCCCCAACCATTTTGATGATTCTTTCACTTACTGATAGCCTAAATCTTCAGAACATGTACGGATGAAAAATTTTTAGTTCAATTTTGAGTATATGACAGGGTGTAAGAATGATGTTATGATTTTTGCCTGAAGTACCTACTCCAATGAGTTCAAGCTATAACAAATTGGCAATAACTGCAATGACATTGTAATATTTTTTGAATATGTTGATTTTCGATTCGCTTCATTATCTTTGTTTTTAAAGGCCATGCAATAACAACAGTAGGTAATAATAAAATGGCACGATTTCAAAGTTGATTTTCTCTAGACCCGATTAACTGGTTTTGATGATTTGTTATTTACATGCGAGTTGATTCCTCAGTTTTAAACATATACGGGGAGAAAGAATTAGTCGGGATACACTTTTTTTAACAAAATATTAAAAATATGTTTTTAATCATTTTAACGGGGGTTTGATATTAACAGCGTACTGTAGTAATTGTTTTTAAATATGTAAGGTGAAGGTGTGGTCAAGTTAATAGATATTTTGTGTAAATTGAAGGAAAAATGGTTATTACGTAAAGTCGTACGTAATGTAGTATCAACTAAAGAAGCGAATGATAATTAATCCAAATTAACATTGTTTTTTAAGGTTCATGGTACTTTTCTTAGGTAATTCTAAATTTACAATGAAAAATGTTTGATTTTGATAAAAAATCTTTATTGAATTTTTATTTATTTTGTTAATTCCGAACTTGTGCTCGCATGCGCACGGCTAGATAAATGCAAAATATTGATAAATTGATAAGTATTGAGTCATCAAACAATTGAGGTACTATTAAAATGAAAAAAAAAATCAAATGAGACAAAAAACTGTTTTACCAGTTAATCACTTTTTTGCGTCTTTGCTGTATGCGGCCCGCCGAAGTTCAGATCAGAATTTTGTGGCCCGCGCCCACATATGAGTTTGACACCACTGGTTTACAGGATTAAAATTGTTGGGTGCACTTATCAATTAGAGACGTTGTCGATTCCTTGACAATGTCGCTAAGCAGTATATCAAAACACAATGGAAATGAAAAATGCACAGCTGTGATTGGTTCTAAAACCGTGAGAAATGAAATATTTCTCACGGCTCGCGGGGTATGAGGAGCCAGGAATGAAATATTTGCGATATGTTTGGGGAATGGTTAGTATTACTTATCATAAATTGCAATGATAATGAATGCATTCATCAATAGGAATAGAAAATAGTATACAAATTTTCGATTTTCTTGTGTAACGAAAATCACCCTGTATACAGGAAGAAGGTCCGGAACATTGTAAGGGATGTGTATAGCGGCCGCGGCTGTCACAAAATCAATACGAGTTAAGGGCGCAGGCCCGTGGCAAAACACAACCACCACAATACACCGACGTACACATTGAGTCAAAAGCCGCCCCCGTTAGTTGCTAGTGGCTCGCATGAGGCGCGCAGTGCGTAGTTCTAGTTTGTTTTTTTGTGTGTGTGTGCGATAATGTAGCTGGAACGCGTACACGCTAAAAACGGAAAATAATGTAAACCAGATCTCGATATACGATCAGACATATCAGCGCGAGATTCCGCGTAAGTAGCACGAAGTTATAGCCGTTAGTAAATGCGTTTGCGTTCGCGGAGAATCGCTTTAGCGAATGGAGTAATTTTGGTGAAGTTGCCGGTCGGAGTTGTACCTCTACTTCCGGCATCCGCGGTCGCCCAATCAATCGAATTATTTCGTTCTCGTCGCTTCCCTGGTGGATTTTATTAGATTTGCTCTTGTTTATCTCTCGCATTAGCTCATTGGCGATCAGTTTTAGTGAACTGATTGGTGGTTAGTATTAATTAGACAGTAATGGTAAAATAATATGTTGAATATAGTTTATTTAACGATATAGTGTATCCTATTTAGTTTGGTATATAAGAAAATGTGGTTTTCAGAATTTATCGCATGCATCAAAACATCTGAACTCTACAAGTTTTTGGCGTCCATCCAATGATGGCCATGGGCATCTGTAAAAACTACAGGGCGGGTTTTAACCACCTTTAATAAGACCAAAAGGCTAGCTGTAATGGTGGTGACACTTTTAAAATCAAAGAAACAATAATGTTAATAAGAATTTAATTTTATTTTATTTTCTATGACGATACAGTAAGTTTACAACTTTATTTTTTTACTCAAAAAGCAGTGGAGTTGGACGTTTGTAACGAAAATGTTATATGCATGTGACGTTTGTAACTATTATATTATGTGAGTCATAGATAAATACGTTTTAAATGATAACAATGCTATGTACTTCTTTTCAAAGTCAAATTATTTTGACACTGACACAAATGACACATAAATGTCACCAAGTGCAAGCAACATAAAATTCTGTAAGTTACCTACTAAAAACCACCATAAAATAAATGTTGCCAAGGTGAGTTCGTTTGTGTGTTTGTAAGTATAACTTTGTTAAGTGGCAGATATGTCATATAAAATTACCCCGAAATAATTTCATACAGGATAAAAAATAGTGATAGGGTCAAATAATTCCGCGGAATCCAAAACGCAAATATTAATTTTTCAAACACTACAGAAAACAATTTTAATTATTAAAAAACTCTCAATAACTGGAGAATCCTCGTTCGATAGGAAATCTTATTCCCTATCAATCAATATTAAGGATCCCTATATCAATGTTTAATAATTTTTGAGATATTGTCACTTTTTCTTTAAATCCATTTTAAATACTCCCATTTAATATAGTAGGGGACAAAATTAGATACGAAATTTACAACGAAAATTTAAATAGTGATAGATAATTAGAAATTTTGCGTGGATTTCTGAACAATTTTTGCGAAACTCTCGATATTTTACGCGACTGCTTTTATCAATTGGACGGTGCACCGGCACTTTCTTCGCATGTGGTATCCATTCAACTTAATCAGATGTTTGACGATAGGTGGTGCGGAAGTAGAGAACCCTGGCGGTGGCCACCAAGCTCGCCAGATTTAATACCATTAGATTTTCATTTCTGAGGTCATGTGAAGAGTCAGATCTATTCCACACCAGTTAATACTCGAGAAGATTAGACTAACAGAGTAGTAGCCGTCATTAATCAAGGTCAGCGACAAAAAATCCGAAAAACGACCATCGTCAGAAACACAACGAAGAGTTTTATTTGGAGTTTATTTGGAGCAGAACGGGCAGCATTTCGAACAACATAATTAAGTTTTAATTTGAATTGGATATCCCAAATGTGTTATTTTAGTTTTAACAAACCAGTTCTATATTTTTTTCTGTTTTCCTGCTTTTCCAAAGTTATTATTATATTCCTATAAGTGAAGAATCAATCGTTTTGTATTTAGTCTGCATTCTTTTATACTGACAATATCTCAAAAACTAATAAAGATAGATATAGGGAACCGTAATATTTATTGATAGGGAATAAGATTTTCTATCGAATGACGTATCGGTATACAGGATAATTTTCCCATTTTCTCGTATAGCGCCCAGAATCATTTTGATAGTAAATTTTGTTCGCTACAATGAGGTATTTTTATTTTTGCGATTAAGTGATTTAGATTCGAGGAATGAAGGATCAAAATCTAACAGGCACACATAAAATTTAAAGAGAAGTGGTGCCTTAATCATCTAGAAAAATGTGCAAATTTTAATGTTTAGTAAATAAAGTTTTATAAACCCTAAATGAATGTTATAACATAAATAAAGTTCTTATTGCTATTTTACAATTTAAAAACATCTTACGAAAGCGTCTTCTTACTTGACCAGCGCTAACAGTTTTACGGTACTGGTCTGACTGGACAGACCGACGTCTAGATGATAAAATTTAATGGTACATTAGAGTACAACCCGCACCATTCAAGCTTAATGGCCGCAAACCGCTTGAAAACGAAGACATCAACCGCCTAACCGGTAAAGATCTCAATACCGACGGCACGGTACCGCTTTTACTGCAAGCGATAAATTCCTTCGCTTTGTGTGGTGGTCGTGACCGTATTATCAAAAGGTGCTACACATTTTTATGAATGACCTTTTATATTCCATACGTTTACGACCGAACCCAGCGCTTTTGAAGTAGAACCAGAGCGATAACGCGCTATGAATATAAATACAAGAAAACAACCACTCTCGTTGTTGTTGTTGTTTTACAGGTTTTTTTTCAGGAATGTTCGAACTAATTCGTGATTATTCTTTCAGAGTACTAATAACCATAATATGGTCAATCAGGCTGGGATAAAATGACAGAGAAGTATAAGTCGAAGGGTTCGAACTGCTCAAGATGCTTTGCCGTCCACTTCAATAATCTGTGGTCGGTCTGGTACGGATTTCTGGGCGGCGTGCTGCAAGTTTGCGTATCGCTGATATGCATCAAACGGTTGCTCAGTAAGTATCAACAAAGTGACATTTTTTATCAATTATCAAATATAGTAAGAAGACCAAGAAATATGAATTATATTCTTATGACTCATAAAATAAATCATAGGTAAAAAATAACAAGAAAAAATTCTAATGTAATGAACAATACAACAAAATATGCCAAGGTTAGGGGTACGGTTCTGAAAAAAAAAATACTCTGACCGACTCAATTAAAGAAACGCTTATTTTACTAAGGTTTAGTAATGATTTACCGGCTTTCATAATTTTTCAATGCATTTTAAGTAAATTAATGGAGATTAGCACATATAACATTGAATTTTAAATCTGCTTTCGAAAGACGCTGTGGAATAATCCATATTCTCAACGTTTTGTTTTTGGTTCATTCCAATATCTGAATTTTGTAGAAGATAGACAATTTTACGTAAACCTTTGCAATTTGAAATGCTTGCAGCAAATGTTACTTGATAATAGTCCATTCAAATGGTATTTTGGCCAGGAAAATATATAAAAGTTTTTCTTTCACATAAAATTCAGTAGTTACGTATATTATCACTATTTAATTATTAAAAACCATCAATTTGGTCCTTTTAATTGATAGTTAATGTATTATGTATTTTGTTACTTAGTTAGTGTATTATGTGAAATGTTACTTGATTATAATAGTCCATTCAAATGGTGTTTTGGCCAGAAAAAATATATAGAAGTTTTTTCTTTCACAAAAAATTCAGGAGGTACCTATATCATCACTATTTAACTATTAAAACCCATACATTTGCTCTTTTTAATTGATATTTAATGTATTATTATTCTTTTTTTAAAACAAACATAAACATTCGGGTTCTTGACTTAGCGGTTTCGCTTAGCTTAATATGACATGAAATATCAACCAGTTCTCGCGCCTACACGGTTTGTCTAATATACATAAATAAGGTGCAATTTGTAGGGAATTTTAATAGTTTTAGCACAATCCTAGCCTTCTTAACTAACTCGAAGACTGGGTTTTACACAAAGTAGGAGAATTTGACCTTTTTCCAGCGCGGTCTAGCGGCCAAACTGTTCAACCAAAAATGCATTTCAGGGATATTCTTAGAGGAAATTTGATGTACTTTATTTTTGTATAGGATGGTCTACCTCGAAAAGTGCATAGTTTCATCACTTATTCCAAAAAAACTGAAAACAGGTCGAACATTTTTAGTTTCTTTTTACCAGGCTATGAGTGGAATGCAAAATCTTACTTTAAACTGTGTATTTTCAACAAACATTCAGATATTGAGATGAATTAGAGAACAAAAAGTATAAAATTAATATGATTTTGTAAGTTACTACTTGAAAAAATCTGCGGGAGAACAAGTTCCTTAGTTATCTCACATGACAAAATATAACAGAGAAGAAACACAATTTTTGATCTCCAAGCTCCCACATCTTATTTTCTTTTAATGTAAAGTTTATGTTATTTCATATGTTATGTATGATAAGTTTTTTTCGTGCCTCGATAAATAATGAAAATCGGTCAAAGATTACAAAAGTTATTGAATATCAAAGTTTAGCTAACTTGGTTTAATCCAGCCAGTAGACAATAGACATATCAAATGTTGATATGAGTTAGTGAAAAGTTAGTGAAATGTTTTTCTAGATCAATTCAACGTTGTCTTGTGTTTTTCGTAAAATAATGCAAACAACCATAAATTATTTTTACAGATTGCAATTAAGATTTTTCAAAAACGTACCAAAAACTCAAATATCCACCATTAGACAGAAACTGGAGGTTTCCTCTTAGTATTTTTCAATGGTTTTGCAAATTAGCTGCCATTACTCTAATTTCAGCAAAATAATTAAATAATAAATTAAAGTAGAGGAAATTGTGTATCATTTATGTCTACATAAATGATATAAAACTAGTTAGCCAGGATTTAACAGCTATTATCATTCTATATGACAGTAGGTAGGTAGTGTTAAAACCTGATGTTTTGATAATACCTACTGTCATAAGAATCAAAATATATGTCAAATCCTGTCTAACTAGTTTTATTTTAATGCAGATAGGACCGATCTCGATCGAATAGAATCTCATGCAGCTAAACTATTAATTTTATATATAGTACCTATGATAAAATCACGTGCCTGTCCAGATCAGATTTTTTATACCTATTTGTAAAAAAACTACTAATTGTGATAACCGGTGGCGTCCGTAAAACGTTGTTATCAAATTATAAAAATGTGACTGCCCTTCAACTGACGACTTTAAAAAGAATGTTTGAACCAAATATAACAACAACATATAGTTTACTTTTGTAAGCAATTCTCTAAAAAATCATATTTTCTAAAATGCGGAAGGTCTGGTCATCTGTGGTATAGACATCATCTCAATGCTCAACTCACTTTTAAAAACAACCCACACACATAATTGTTTTCGTTTTAAAGTCCCTTTTGGGTCATGTTAACAATCCTAACACGTGCTTGACACGCAAAAACGCCACACCGCGTTAGCCGTAAATAATTTAGCCGGAATGAAATCGGTTTTTGCGTTTTATCAGTCACGGCACGCACACCTGATATATACATAAATAAAATACAACCCCCGCCGTACGTCAGGTGTAAAGTGGATGAACAAAACCCTTCGGGGTAGTACAACAGTAGCGAGGTATCGATTCAATTTCAAATTTCTTCACACCTCGCTGATGGTATTGTGGAGAGTAACAACAGCAGGCTTTCAGCTTGGATGATTTATGCATTGTTGTAGTTAATCATGCATATCGATCGCGACTGGCAATATACTGGCAGTACTTGCTTTATTGCATACTGCGGGACATACCGGCGGACGGGAGTGCAGTCTAGCTCGCATTTCAGGCATATTAAAGCCTGAAACTGAATAGAGACAAACTTGCAATAGTGTATGTGCTGTAGAAAGCCGAGTGTGTATTTTGCAGATAATACAGTAGTCTGACGGTCTCGTTCAGAGAGACTTTATAGTATCGTGGAATACGTGGGGAAAAAAACAATATTTTGCGATCCGAGAATCATACCGTTTCAAGTACATACCTACATTTTAGACAATTTTACAGGAGAGAAAATTTCAGTTTGAATTTGATTAAACAAGAAACCCATTTGCAATTGATATAATATTTCACCTGAACTTACTACGTTTAAAAATTTACATTATTCGGAAAATTGACCTTACTAATCATTTCGTTATCTTTTTTCTCATAGAAATCATAACTATAAGTCTTGTGGAATGTTTATAAACATTGGTCAGTTAATTTCCATTTGTTTAAACAAATTCCATTTGTTTTTCTCGAAAATCCGTTTTCTGAGTTGAGTTCGAAATGGCAGTTTATTACCTTAGATGGACATTATTCATAAAAAATGTTCCTATTGTTTAGACTATCAAGTATAATTCATTTTCAACTTTTTTTCTTCTTTTTTTCTGGCCAATTTCTGGCTAAAATTCTAGTGACATCATTTATATATATTGGGATGATTTCCAGTGTTTGAATAACAAAATAATATTCGTTTTCTATGTTTCATCAAATTAGAGCACAGGGAACAGTTTCCAGACAGCAACAAATTAACATTATCTTGCGACACACAGTGGTAGGAAATCAGAATAAGCAATGGAGAAAGAAACGTGATTAATAACATTTCTTGTTTTTAGTAATTTTAATATTCTAAAAACTAAAAATTCAAATCATTTGAATCTTTTCGAATAATAAATGATATTGAAAACTAATGATATTTTATTATTTAAACAATGGAAATCATCCCAAACTTTAAATGCTGTCACTTGAGAACAACAGTTGACAAGACCGATTTAAAAAAAAAATTAAGTGAATTAATGATGATAATTTGCCATTTCGAACTCAGAGAACAGAATTCAGACATTGTGGAGAAAAATGAATTATTTAAACAACTAGAATTTAGAAAATAAATTGCTTCCGAGAGTTTATTTAAAAAAATATAAATTAACTGACAAATATTTATAAACATTCCACTAGACTTATAATAGTGGAATAATAATAGTTCATGCTCAATAGATTTCTTCTTAAATGCACTCGGACCTCTACAGAATTAGGATTATTGAGTTATATAATGAAATTTAAATAAAACTATAACGAAAAAAGCACATAGAATCTTATGGTTCCGAGGTCGCGATTTCAAAAACTTTTAACGTCTATTCCACACAAACGTCCTGTTTATTTTTGTTTACGTTTATTGGTTTTTAGTTTTTACGACGTGTCTGTGTATACACAAATTTCGTATGGATGTTTGGAATATTAGTTCCACTTTTCCTGGAATAGTTCACGCCTAAATCATTCCACGTATAAATATTTTACTAAACTTTCGTCCCGAACATATCTCTTGTTTATCTTAAGAATTACGTAACAACAGATCACAACTTTGAAGAACTTCATCTGACGATTTATTTATGACCAAGATCTAGCATTAAGGCTTCTTCTCAATTCAAATAGCGAACTGTAGCAAACTTCTCTCCAAAGCTACGAAATAAAAAAATCTGATGTGGCCAGGCACATGACTTTATCATACAATATATAAAATTAATAGTTTAGCTGCATGAGATTCTATCGAGATCGATCGTGTTTGCATTAAAATAAAACGAATTAGCCAGGATTTGACAGATAATGACAGTAGGTATTGTCAAAAAATCAGCCTTTAGCACTACCTACTGTCATTAGAATAAAAATATCTGGCAAATCCTATATTAATGCAGACACGATCTCGATCAAATAGAATTTGCTCCTACAGCTAAACTATTAATTTTGCCAAAAAATGTCATAGACATAAATTATACAAAATTTCCTCTACTTTTTTTTATTATTTAACTATTTTGGCGAAATTACAGAAATGGCGGCTCATTTGCAAAATCCTTGAAAAATGCATAACAATATTGCTATAGGCAAAACTGGGAGAGCTGAAGATTACTCATAGATTTCAGCTGTTATTTTAGACATACGTTACAGAATATTTCTAAATATTGACGCGTGTTAAAACGAAATAGCATACTTTTCATACGTCTGCTGTATAATTTAAATGGGCAAGACAAAAAAGTACGTCCGTTCTTAGAACCATACGAACGAATGACAGCCTAACCTCCAATTCGAGCGCGAACGTGTGATGTGAACAAAATGTTTTCGTTGGTATGTTTTCACTTTGCTTCTGTTAAACATGCTAATGATCGATATATAACTTAGATAGGACAATTATCACAATTAAATGACAGTATTTTTAATAATTAAATATTAATCTTGAACGAACTACCTAGTAGGCAACTTAATATACACAGCTAATAACCTATTCACGCGGTACGTTCATATCTTGGTTCATACGATTTGAAGCGATGAATCACCTTCAGTTCTCCCAGTTTTGCCTATATCCGCAATCTGCACTTGAAATACAGATCGACTTTGTAAACACCAATCTGTTTGAATATTGTTTCACATAGCGTACGTGCGCGCGTGTTTGTCCTCCTCATCATATTCTCCATGCATTTGCATGTTGAATTGACGTTTCGCAACCGCTGACGTTCTGAATACTGTCAAAAGTTTCAAAACTTCCTGGCTACCTACTATTAATGTAGACACGATTTCGATCAAATAGAAGTTGCTCCTGCAGCTAAACTATTAATTTTACCAAAAAATGTTATAGACATAAATTATACAAAATTTCCTCTACTTTAATTTATTATTTATCTGTTTTGACGAAATTATAGAAATGAAGGCTCATTTGTAAAATCGTTGAAAAATGCTAAGAGTAGATAGCCAGTTCCTTTGGACCCTTTTGAACCAAAAGCTTTTCAGCTCTAAGTTTGGTCATAAAACTTCTAAATATGAACTTTCGTCCAGATACCTTTAGTAGTTTCTCCGGAATCGTCGCCACAAAAATCGTTTACACACACAGACATTTTTTGTCTGCAAGTCTAAAGAAGTTCAGAAGAAAATAACTTGTGCTCTCATAGTTAGTAACATTTAATTATATTTTATAGTGTATTATTGTTTATTTAATAATAATGTATAGTGTAATACTGTTTAATAGAATTTAAGCGCGCATTTTGCGATTGGCGTAATAATTATGACGTGGGTTATTTTCGAGTTTTCAAGGTCGGAGACGGGAAAAAGATATTTTTCTAGAAAATAAAAATAATTTCGTGTATAGTTCCTTATCGCAAATTGTAATTAAAGTGTGCACGCGTCAGCTCCATAGGCGTCCAGACCCGAGGGGTTTAAGATGAAAAGAACGCGACAATCCCTAATGGCATGGGCGGGAATTATAAGCGGATGGGGAGGCAAGTAACGAAGGGTGAAATGTTCCCCGCGGCACACCAGACTAGGTCAATTATTCAGCGGAAAGCGGAAAGACGAAAAAATTAACTTGGAGTCCACCTGGAGTTGTTCCAACTGGTCTAATGGTTCCAATCTACAACTAGACACGTTTTAATAAATATTCTAATTGTTTTTTTTTTCGTACACCTGGTTGTCGGACACATGTTATATCTTTAATACCGTTAGTTATATCTTCAACGTTTTATCTAAATCCTTCCAACCAATTAAGACGATCTAATCTAACAACACATCTATCTTTTCTACCCCGTAGATTATTCAGTTCTATCATGGCCGGAAAAACTACCACTGCCAACGTTCGAAATGAACGTGAGTTTAGCTTTGACAGGTGTCGCTGTCCTCCTAATACCATTCTTCGTGATAACAACTGTATTCAAGGTAATACCAAATCGTATTTAATATCGCATAGAAAACTTATGAAAACAATTTTTTCTTGTAGATTGGTAATTTGGCGAACGACGGACATAAACTGGGGAGGCATTTGAGCGCTTGCAGCAAGGAAACATCAACGGAACAGTTTGGAACGACGACCGGGTGCAAATGTTGGAAATTTGGTGGCCCTACAGGGCCGTTTCTGCACTTGGTGATCGCTTTTTGTCTTCTATCGCCGAAGCTGCTCATGGAAGCACGGTTGATCGAAGCAAATTTCTTCCCCCAAGGTATGTTTATAAATTTTACGAGATTCTTTTAAATAACAATAACACTATGTGACTAGATTTTCTAACATAAATCGTTATCATTAATTTCAATGTATATTTCTGGGAATTTACGTGTATAGAATAATGCTAATTACTCGAGCACCCTTGGAGATATCGCAATGAAACTAACACTGTTCGAACGAGCATTCTACGGTCAATCTAAAAATGGAAAAGTCCGATCCAAAATAAGTAAATTAGTATCCGTAATTAATTAATAACTGATTAGGTGACACGGAATATTAGCAAAAATCGGGATACTCAACAGGCTGTATCTCGTTGACCCTTTGTGCAATCTTAATAAAACCAACACCTTTCGAGTCTCCTCTTCTTAAACTATAAATAATCTGGAGACATCAAAAGGATCTTAAAGTAATCCTTGACGGATGTACTTATTATTTAAAATACACCAGTGGCATTGAAGTATTGTTGACGTTTGCTTAAAGTCGACAATCAACAACCAACAAAGACTTTTTTTCACAGATTGGCCACTGCAATTGTGCACTTGAATACTTGAACGTGACCTTTGCGATATTTACCATTTTGACAGATTTATTCTAAAATATTATACAACTTGTCCCGGAAAGTGTGCAACAAATGGAATAGTTCTTTATTAATGATTGTTCGAGCAGTTTTGATGGTAGGTATAACTTAATGCAAGAAGGGCGAAAAGGAAAAGTCGGAAAAACTCACCGTTGTTACGTTCATAGGCTGTTGTTTCATTCGATGGTGTCCAAACCAGCTGGTATTGCATGTAGATACGGGAGCTTCCCCTAAAACAAAAAATGGGCAACCTTGAAACTGTTTAATTGGTGTACCGTTTACGAAGCAATTCTGAAAATATCCATTTGAATTAAGTACATTTACATTATCAAAGATTGTTATTTGGAAATACAGTTTAAATGTAAAATTCACTATAAAATATAAAATAGCAGCAACCTGCGTTGAAAAATTAGTACTCACTGATCAAAGTCAGGCGGTTCTAGCAAATCAGAATCCGAAACTCTTCGTCGTCGTATATCGAACGGCTTCTAACATTTGGAAATACTTTTTCAAATAATATTTTAGCATAGCTTGGAAGTTGAACGTACTTTTTTACTATTATGTATGTTATTTTCATCTTTTTGGTAACACGCGATACATGCAACGAACAAGATGATCATAATTTCGTATTTCATGATTTCTATTTTACTCTTAAGAATTATTCATACGCTTTTGTAACACTCGGTACATGCAAGCAGATTCTTACATTCTAAAATTTGCTTTTAAATTTAAAATAATCCAGAAGCTTCCACAAAAAATAAAATGTACTAATCAAAAAAATAAAATTGTGTCCAACTTTTTACCGGACACACGGTATACAGTGTGTCTCACGGGACGTTGGATTGTATGGGTACTTTTGTTATTAATAGAGATAGAAAGTCGGTTAAATAGGCAAAGTACTGCATACTCATTCATAATCTATTCAGAAAACAGTTGAATTCCAAATGGTTTTAAAGCTATTTTGAAAAAAAAAACACAAAAATGTAATTTTTTAATTATTGTCATAACTTCTTTATTTGCGATCCCATCAAAAAAGCGTTTGGACATTATAAAGCCACTTTTTTGTTTATACAATTTGATTATGTCAGCTTAAAATTTTTTTCGCTAAGGAATTCGTCAGAAACAAATGAAACTATTGTTTTTCTTATTGGTTTTATACATGTTTGGATTCAGACTTCTTTTCTGAGTAATTTGGTATGCCACTTGCCATATTTAGAATACAATATGCCGTGAAAATTGGAGTTTTTATTTAATATCTGAAATGATCGCATGGTGCCATGAAAAACACATTTGAGTGATACCTACAGTATTTATGTGCCCATAGTCAAGTTACAGTAAACTTTTGGAATGTATTTGTGTGTACTAACTAGATAACATAAAAAAGTAACAACATTTTAACAAACTAAATAATGTTTTCAATAATCTCGCCATGTTCATGGAGGCATTTTTCATAGCATTCCGTAATATGGTGACCTTACCTTATCAGAAATAAAGAAGTTATAACCATAATTAAAAAAATGACATTTTTTGTTTTTCAAAATAGCTTTAGAACCATTTGGAATTCAACTATTTTTTGAACCTATTATGAAAGAGCACATAAATATGCACTACTTTGTCATTTTACCGACTTGCTAATAACAATAATAACCATACAATCCAACGCCCCGTGAGACACACTGTGTATTACGACAGGAAAATGAAAAAAATTATATTATATTATCAACAAATTTGTAACGTAACGATATCATTTCCGTGTCAGTGTCGTGTATGCAACCCATGTGGGCTGTATTGACAAAGACCAATCTATGAACAGGAGCCACTAGTGAACTAACTTTAAGGATTACAAGTAAAAAGTCTGCTATTTTTTTAAGCCTGACATGGTAGAAATATTGCAATGTTGTTTTCGTGATCAGCAGGGAGAGGTTTGACAAACATACTTATTTTGCTTGCATAGATATGATATGGAGGACCGATTTGAACTTCCTGCCAATCCACAAGGACAACTTCGTGGTCTTAAACTTCATGACACTGCCATCGAATGAGACCAAGACGAGCGCCTACACTAAACTGTCCACTGAAACTCCATGGGCCACTACGATCACCGAAGATAACACCGAACTAAACCAAGAAAAACTCCATCTCAGCCAGACCACGCTGGCCAACAAGGTTGTGAATATTTTGCGAAACTACATAGGTACAGATGATAAGAATTATAATGTTATAGGTAAGAGTGTCTCTTTTTTTCAAACTGAACAATTAATTACTTACGACACATGTATTTTTTTTTTCAGAATACGAACGTGAGAATCATATCAGCATAGAATTTATCAATTTCGGCTTGTCTCTCGGTGTCTACGCTATACGATACGCTTCTATGTTTTGGGCGACCAATAAATGCCTGAGCTTGTTGTTTTCTGTCCAACTAGTCATCAACGGCATCCAAATTCTATTGAGTTATGCCGGTGTATCAATTTTATATAAGGTAAGAATATGTCTACACCTAAGTGTATGGAGACTAGGGCTTCCAATCCCGGACAAAATACTGATCCCGGGATTTCGGGATTAAAGATTTTGTAATCCCGGGATCCCGGTATTCATGAAAAAACCCAAAAAAATGCGGATCAAAACGCCTGGGATGCCAAACGTTACCAAATCTAGTCAGTAAGAAACGCCTAAAATATACTTGATTGGACAATATTTTTTCCCCTGAAACTTGATCGACGTTTTCAAATTTTACCTTACCAGTAGAAAACCTAAATTATCGGTTTAAAAGGTGTCAAAGTGTGCGTGATGTCAATCAATAATAAACAAAATTTAAACTCCATTAAGATAATTACTTCCTCTTCCATCTTCAATTTACTCAACGTTCTTGTAGAATGTTTCCAGTTCTAAATGCGTCTTCAAGTAAACCGTTATTTATTGTTGAAAATTGTTGAACTATTCAGTGAAACTTGTACGTCTTTCGGTTATGTCAAATATAGTTCACATAGCCCAACCCATATTATAAAATACATTTTCTACAGTGCACTTTTTGACACAACTTTTCCACTAAAAAAGCAAAAAAAGCGATAATTGTGCCATGAAAAAATGGCAAAAACGACCATATTACCGCTGTCACAGCTCAATACAAACTCGAAATGTTTTACCCTAGACGCAATCTATGGCGTACATGCACCTTATGATGGAACAACATCGTACCTAAATATTTCGTTAGTTTAAGGTAAATTTCTGAAACTGGAAGAAACTTGAAAATCGGGACAAGAAATGACATCGTTCGTTCGATTGGAGTGAACCATCGAAAGATTAATAACAACGATTAATAACAAATCATTCTTGGTACAATTTGGGTTTCATTTTACACTTAAATATATCGGGATTAATTTGTATCTTTATTTTCTACTTATTTTCAATATTTTTTTCGCTGTATTTTATACCTATTTACAAATTTTATATTCTCTAGTACATCATAGAATACAGGTAAAGAAATCCGCCACTAATTTTTACGTTTATGTTTTAGTTTCTGTTTTAAATAAAGCCTGATTTTTTTGTTGAGGTAAATAAAAAGACGAGACGCAAACAAGCTAAAAATGATGTTTGCCTCCATATTGAATTATATATAGTTCTTACAAAATCTGTTCCTCCTATTATAACAACATGTTGGTATAAACGAACATTTTATCCTTGATACTAAATTTAATCAGAAATTGTGCTGTTATAGATTGAAGTTCATACTTAAAAAATTGCAGCTCAATTGATTTATTGTAGATCAGTGCTTCACCAATTAACAAAAAAAAAATAAGAAAATAATTTAGATTTAACTTTTTCGAGATCCCGGGATTTAGAGTTACAATCCCGGGATCCCGAAAAAGCTCATTATTTGTCGGGATCTCGGGATTCCGGGATTGGAAGCCCTAATGGAGACATCTATGGAGAAGCAAATGAAATTTAACTAAAATAATATCAGGTTTTGGTTACTTCCGGTTACACCGGAAATGATGTCAACTTACGTATTTCAAATTGACTACCCAGTATTTTGTAGCATTTTTGAAAACTTTGTTAAATTTAAATACCCTATACCAAACATATTGTGGCATTTTGCAAATATTCGTGTTTTTTACACCAAAATGATAGCTGCAAGGTTACTAATAAATTATTCGCTGTGGCCATTGAAAAAGAATTCTAATATGAAAGTTGACACCATTTCCGGTGAAACCGGAAGTAACCAAAAACTCAACATATTTTAGTTAAAACGATCATCCCCAAAAACATAAGTCCACACATTTTCAAATTCTGATTTCATTTTGGTTCTCCATATACTTCTAATGGCAGCTCGTCGTGAAACACCCTGTAAAACAATTAGCATAGCGGTGCGTTGGACTTCAGAACCGTTTTAAATACTTTCAAATTGTTATATCGCGTGCTGCGGCTCGATCTCGCGTTTCGCCGGCTTTCAGTAATGAGGGTGACGTTTTTCAGCCGTTTCGGATGTTATCGTCAAATTGCACACTATTCCATACAGAGGAATAAAGTTGTAATGACATAATCCATAAAAATTTACATGCGTGTCTTTTGACGCATAACGATGTTAATACGGAAACCCGTCAGTAGATTAGATAATTAGGGACATAACTGACCTTATTCAGGCTAAACGCCATTCAGTCAGGTTAAGAGTCACACACAAGAGATAAAACAGTTTCGAATCAAAGAATCCATTTCTTAATAGTATATTATTATACAAGTTTTATAAAAAGTCAAATTGGCTCACGAGTTTTGTCGCAACTATGATCATAATGGATCTTGGAGCAACAGTGTTAACCCTACTGTGATAAATACATGAAACATAACCTAAAAAGTAACTTTAAAAGAGTGGTTTCATAAATATAATAATCTGAATAACGTGTTTGGCGGTAACTGATTAGTTACTTCAAAGAATAAGCACTTACTAAAGAATTGTTATAACGGTTAACATTAAATAGCAGCTTCTACCTAGTACCACTGGCTTATATTTGAAACCAAATTCTAATTTCGTTGTAACAATTTATTAGAATAAATGATACTTAGTAAAATTACATGTGATGGAGGTAATATAAATAAGTTGCACACAACCAGAACTAAGACGAAGTCGAAACCGAAGCACAAAAACGAATACGGTATTGAAACGAGCAGAATTCGGTCCAAAATGTTACCGAAAACTTATACGTTACATAAACTAAGAAATCCTCAACACTTTAAATGTACTATACCTTCCTACGTGTATGCTGATATTCAATAAACCGTTTATTGAGCACATACAATCTCGCAGCAGTAATTAAAATCGTTCATATCTACGATGTAGGTTTGATCTTCGCATAATCTCTTATTAAAGTAAATGCGGTCCTTGAATTATATCTGGAACGGGGATTTGAATTTGGCCATACTATAGCAGGCTACACGTATGTTTAAATATGTATAGATATGTGTTGTACGTTTGACATATGGCATTTGATATGAACAATCAAAGTATACTGTGTCAGTGTGTACCAATTTTAGAAAAAAGTTGCTAAAAACGATGTTACAATTTGTACAAGAAAATTACAACCTCTTCGCAAACAAACTGTACACAAATTGTAGGTACTCACCGAAACATTGTAAGGGCGATTTCCATCACATAGGTCCTTATTGCTGTCCCTTCTCATTCCTATATCCTTCCTGTTCTCCTTAGTGATGACACGTACGGCACTAAACACAAAATCAAACTTTTAGTTGCAATGTAACATAATGTATGATGGAAAATACGCAAGTCATGCGAACATTGCATATGACAGAGCACCCCTAACCGATCAATTGGGTTACCAATAATAATACCTACAAATTTGTAACGCAAAAATTCCCATTTTTGTTTGAATTACTCAATACATATCTTCAATACATAATTATAATAATAAAGCATACTTTAAGTATTATTTTGGTTAAAAATCAACGATAATCTAAACGTCAATTGTCTATAGAATTGCAATTGGTGTTTATCGACCATTTCTTCCAGTTCTGGGTACCCCTCTAATGCAAAATTCACCTACTAGATATGCATAACAAAATATCAAACCGTCCGGTCCGTGTCACTTGTAGGTTATATCCGAACTATCCGACTTTGTCAAACGAACAGACCCAATAAACAATACCTAACTGACATTTGTTATTTTTGCGTGATCTATTTATGATTTAACTTACCCGAATTAGCGTTAAATCGCTTATTGCACACCCGTACGCCGTTATAAAATGTATTTGATGTATTACGGACACAATAACGCACAATTTATGACAACACAAACACCCAACAATTGAAATTTTGTTTCTAAAGGACTAGAAAAGATGCGAATTAGGAACCAGGACCGAGTCATGTATTCGTGTAACTTCGGCCGTATCCGTGATCTTGACGTGCCTGCGGATACGATGAATTCCGAAGGAGTTTATATATTGATTGATGATTTTCTATGTGGTTTTATGAGATTTGTACGACTTGTATAAGTATAATTTGGCATTTTTCTGGTTTTTAATGAAATCCTTAACTTACATTTGCATATTTACAGCAGTAAAAAAATACAAGTGCTAATTTATCGGTTGATTCTCATGTCATAACCTATCATAACATAATCATCAAGTTTTTAATGTGTTTGTAGATTGGTGTAGATGCGTGACATAACATTTGCATTAATGCAGTGTGTTGTTTGCTATTACCTAACAATATACCATGTGTTCATTTAAAAAGTATCCACCCTTAATAACTCTTGACCTGATGCGATTATTGCTTTGAGTGAGAACACGTCGATTTAGATATTGAGGGGAAGTTCAAAAATTGTACCTAGAGAATTTTAGGTTTCATACCTTCACCCCTCAGTCACCCCACTTTGAAATTTCAAATGGCACCCCCTATCTTGTGATATATCATTTGAAACGGCAGAAAATTATCTACTCAACCATGATAAAAAAAATAAATCGATCGATTGGTTCTTAAGATAGACTACACAGAAGATGGAAGGTATGAAATAACTCAACCCTTAATAACTCTTGACCTGATGCGATTACTGCTGAGAGTGGAAACACGTCGATTTAGATATTGAGGGGCAGGGCCGGCCCTAGGCGGTAGGCAAGGTAGGCAACTGCCTACGGCGGCAAAATTTTAGGGGCGGCAAAACCAACTGAACTACAATAAAAAAGGCTCTAAAATATTGCCTGAATCTAGAAAGGAATAGTAGGTAAAATACAATCAAATACAATATGAATTGTATTTGAATTGTAATTGCTTTTATAAAGAATTAGGATCAATTAGGAAAAATAATATGAAAGTGTACTGTAGTGTAGTGATCCTATACAAAAATCAAAAGAGAAATATAAAATAGTCCTAACGATCCTTTTGAGTTTTTATGCGATATCCACAAACTTAAAGAAAATATTAAGTAAAAATGATTTACTGGCACATTCCAAAGATATAGGAACCGCTTTAAAAATTGGCGATTCCTCCATCTAAACGGTTTAGCATTTGCTGCCGAAATGGTAAGCTAGTTAACTTTTATTTGGGTAGACACATAATTTGCCCGCCTATAAAAATAATATTAAAATGTGCTGTGTCTTTGATGATATTATTATTGAAATTAATTAAAAACTATCAGTGATTAAAAAATTCCCCATGAAATGCTTGCATCAATATCTCCGAAAATATTACTCTTAGCAGAACAAATTATACATCATATTAAAGATAAAATTTTGATGAAGATTTGGGTACATGATAATAATAATTTGTCAAAATCTATTCTGTCAAAAACGACAGAAGTTTGCTGATGACAGATGACTTAACAGTATAGATATTGACATAATATTTCGGTTCTGAAAACCCGTTTTTTAACCTTCTCCCAAATCTCATCTCTCTCTCTCTCTCTCATCGTTAATATGATGTACATTTTGTTCTGCTAAGCTTAATACTTTCGGAGATATTTGATGCAAGTAGTTCATAACAAATTTCACTGATAATCACTGATAATTTATAATAAATTTCAATAATAATGTCTTCATGCAGTAGACATTTTGATGGCATTATTGGTACTATTTTCATAGTCGGGCGAATTAATTATGATGTTAAATGATTTTGCGTCCATAGACCTTGTTTCCAGAAGGTCCAGTTGACGTTTTTAAAAATTCATTACCTCCCTTAACATTGGGCCAAATTTAAACATTGCTTAGCAGTTTTTTCTAACCCTGCCTATAACTGTTGCTACCTGAGCGGGCGATAGACAGTTTGCTAAACTAATTATTAATAAAAAAAAAGTACTTAAGAACCATGTCTACTTAAAATTGTCTTAATGGGTTAGCAATGAAGGCCACTGAATATGAATTGAGTAATAGATTAGATCTGAAAGAAGTTACTCGCGATTTTGCAGAAGAACGGTTCGAAAGAGCTAATTTTTAATTTAGGGTTAAACTTTGTATATTGTACTAGTATTCTTTATTTTTTATTGTTTTAAAAGTATTGTTTGTACTAGTATAATCTCCAAAGGTTGTTTTTTTATTACAAATAAATTTCGTAAATATTGTCTGTGTGTTGACTTTCTGGATCATGATTTTTTTATAAATCTGTTTTTTTGTATAAATCATTTTGGAGTTAGGGGGGCGGCACTATTGAGATTTGCCTGCGGCGGCAAAAACGCTACGACCGGCCCTGCACCCAGTATTATTTCAATGATTTGCAGTTGGTTTGTTATAAAAGTAATTAATCAATTGAGCTGCTGTTTTGTAAATATGTAATTAATTAAGTATGTATAGGTGGGCCAAATTCGATGTTACTATAGGAGATCTCGGTAACTATAAGAGATATCGAAAAGTGAGTAAGATCGTCTTTTTTTGAGAGAAACTCAATGGTGAAAACCAAATTTGTTATCGTCTTTTGTTTTCGAGTATTATTATCCTATTAATCTAAGCAAATTGCACTGCGAGATAATTGCACTGTCAAATATTTGTACCGAAAATATGAACATTTAATGTCGATTCGTAACGTCGCAATCTGGACTTGAACACGGTGAAAGGTCTCGAACGCATCGGCTGGCTCGACAAAAACTTGTAGTTCTACGCCGATATTGGTCAGACTATTTGAGGTAAACATATTAATGCCGCATGAATGCACCGGTGAAAAATACATTCTTATGCCTGCAAGAAATAGTTTTCGGGCTATAGAATTCTTAATACGTTTTACTTTCGACAAGAAAATAATATCTTGGTACGTAGTGTGTAGGATGTTTATTTTCGCTACATTACTAACGCGTCTTGCAAAATATAATAAAAAATTATACACGCAAGAAGGACTCATGATGCATGAATTTATTATTTGATAATAATTATTTCAATAATTTGCAGTTGGTTTATTATAAAAGTAATTAATCAATCAATCAAGGGGCGGCACTATTGAGATTTGCCTACGGCGGCAAAAACGATAGGGCCGGCCCTGTGAGGGGGAAGTTAAAAAATGGTACCTAAAGAATTTTAGGTTTCATCCCTTCACCCCCCAGCCACCCCACTATGAAAATTTCAAATAGCACCCCTACCTTGTGATATATCAATTGAAAGAGCATAAAATTCTCTACTCAATGATAAAAAAAATGAAATCGATCGATTGGTTCTAGATAGACTACCCAGAAGATAGAAGGATGAAATCGATTATTATTAGCGGAACATGCGGATTGGATACACTGTTGAATTAAATTACATTCATAAGAAATAAAAAATTAAAATAAATAATAAAATAAGAATATGGAATATGGATACTTTTGAAATGAACACACGGTATATTTGGTATACATACATATATTCTATTTGATTTACTTAAATAAAATGTCTTACTGACAAAGGAATTATTCCCGGAGTGTAGAAGTAATAAAACATTGTTATTTTTAATGTGATATTATTTCATTTTCTTGTTATTTTCTTATAGGTTCAGATCATGGGTGGTCTAAAAGTGCTACCCTTCTTCAAGCACCAACTGGCCAAGTCCATATTCGCCTACAAAACGACTCCGTTCCTCCTGAATCCGTTGGTCTCAATTCTACTGTATATTCTCTATATACTACTCATAATATGCTCTAGTCTAGTCTTTTATCTCTACGGTCATATCAGGTAATTCATCCACGCCAAATTTTAATTCTTCAAAACTTAACGTAAAATAAATCTGTTTCTCGCTTAGATTTAAGAACTTTCTAAACCAAAACTGCCAGAGGAAGGTGATCCTGCTCAAGGAAGGAAATACGTCACGATGGATCTACTTCACGCATTGCGCTGCCCTGTTCCTTCTAATCGCCATTGGCGTGTGCAGCGCGCCCTTATTCTACGACTACACCGTGGTATACAGGGGTAGTTTGGACGCGACCATGCTGGTTTGCATAATCGGAGGCATCATCCATCTCTTCCTATGGATCGTCTTATGGTTGTTTCTCACCATCAAGCAAAACTGGGCCTTCAAGTTGAGATTAACCGTAAGTATTAAAGAAAAAAGTTTTTGAAGACGAAACAACTGTTTTGCAACACAAATTTGAATATTTTCTTGATTATAGATTGGGAAAACTAGTGTCATGCAGTCCAGCTCCATCAAAATAGCCGCGGAGATGTTCCAGTCGTCCTCCTCGAGGAAATGTGACGATAATTTCGATCAACCATTGCTGGTCGCGAGTAACGGTTATATATATAGCGTTACTGAGAGTGCTATAAAGAGCGACATAGTGGAGATACTGCAGAGGGACACCAGCAAAAGCAGCAAGGAGAAGTCGTTGGATAACTTGTCCACCGATGACCTGTCGGATAATCAGATCTACTGGCTTAAATCTGAACTATTCGACTCGAGGAATTCGCATTTTAAGCATATCAACAAAGAGAAATGCCCAACCAAGTCGCAATCTGGGTAAGCAGTTCTACAGGATGAGTTATTACTTATTAGTATCCCGGCGGTCGATTACTAAATAGTTGGAGAAAGAAAAGAATTTAGTCACATGACTACTAAACCTAAACATGCAGGAATTTTTTTTTACATTTTCAAACCGATTTTTCTTAAGATTTTTTAAAAAAGAACACCTTGTATATTATCTACTATTTGGAACGTCTCTTAAGTTCTTGCAAATATCACAAAAACTAGTAATATTCGATGAGATATAATACTTATCGGTTGCAAAAGTGTTGAGCCCTGTGCTTGGAGGCTTGTAACTCTGCAACAATTGAACAAAAAAAAAATAAATAAACTGTGTCATACTTCTGAATTATTTCTACATAACATCAGTGACTATCAAAACTTGCTGCCCCTAGGTTTGGACAGTAGTCTTTTTTTAATAAAAGCATGTCTTTCCAAATTTTTCCTCATAAACCGTTAGCAAAAAAAAAACAATTTTACACAGAGTATAACTGAAGATCTTGTCTACAGATGAACTTGTTTTTGTTTTGTTTTTAACGAATCTTGAATCAACAGCTGAAATCAAATTTAATATTATCAGGTTGCAGCAAACAAATAAAATAACAAAAGAAATTATTTTTTCTGTTACGCGAATAATAACATGTTGAGTTTTGGTAAAACCAAGATTATATAAATTAACAAATAATCCATTCATAACTAATTTCTTGAATAAAGTTTCTTGAGGAACTGCGTTGCGTGCCTACGTGTTTTGCAAGTCTTCAGCAAAAATGCTGCAGTATTATTCCAAGGAAGTAAATCAATTAATTATCAATGTCAGAAATTTCGTTTTTAATTAACTATAGCAGAGGTATTGTATCTGTAAAAAATCACCATCAAGAGAAGGTACTTCGGTTAGAATTTATAGCAAAAAAAAAATTAGATGCAATAACGTAAAATTATTTTGGTTACCTGTAGCCCATTGCGAGTTTAACGCAATTGAATTAAGCTGGGCATACATAAAATAAAGTTGCAAAAAGCCACAATACATTTAAATATTAAAGATATGTTAAATTTATGCAACGAAGCACTGTATCAAAAGAGATATCAAAAGATTGTGTTGCATAATATCATCAACCTGAGTCTTGGCAGAAATAATTTTACGCAATAATAATAAATCACAAAACAGAAAATGTATACTGTTCCCCAAATAAAAAAGATCTGATGTGGCCAGACACATGACTTTATCATACCATATATTAATAGTTTAGCTGCAGGAGATTCTAGTTGATCGAGATCGGCCACGTCTGCATTAAAATAAAACTACTAGAACTAGACAGATATTTTGATTATATTTACAGTATGTAATGTAAAAACATCAGCATTTGACACTACCTACTATCATTAGAATCACAATATCTGACAAATCCTGGCTAACTAGTTTTAATACTAGTGTTTCAATGCAGTACGACCGATCCCGATGAAATAGAATTTGCTCATGCGGCTAAAATATTTATTTTGCCAAAAAATTTCGTAGTCATGAATTATTCAGAATTTCCTCTACATTAATTTATTATTTAACTATTTCGACGAAATTCCAGAAATAGCGGCTTATTTACAAAATATTTCCAAAATGCTAAGACTAAACCTCCTTGTCATATACTACATATGATAAAGTAAAAAGGTTATTGGTTCTGATAATGAATATATTATATTGGCTTCTAGCATACTATATTTTCGGGTTTTACCCCGTCTTCAGTGCTAACTACAAAAGTTCATAAAGAATTATGCTCAATATTCCAAATAAGTTTTAATGTTACCATACCGTCTTACAATCTTTCTTGTATTTATTCGCGAAAAAATAAGAACATGGCTATCCGCAATCGATATACACATTGACACCAAGATGTTTTAATATTGTTGCTCTGTACGTGCGCGCGTTCTCGCATTCTCCATGCATTTGCGTGTTGAATTGACGTTTCGCAACCGCTGACGTTCTGAATACTGTCAAAGGATTCAAAATATCCTGGCTACCTGCTATTAATGCAGACACAATTTCGATCAAATAGAATTTGCTCCTGCAGCTAAACTATTAATTTTACCAAAAAATGTTATAAACATAAATTATACAAAATTTCCTCTACTTTAATTTGTTATTTAACTATTTTGACAAAATTGCAGAAATGGCGGCTCAATTGCAAAATCGTTGAAAAATGCTAACAGTAAATAGCCAGTTCCTTTGGACCCTTTTGAACCAATAGCTTTTCAGCTCTAAGTTTAGTTATGAAACTTCTAAATATGAACTTTCGTCCCGATACCTTCAGTAGTTTCTCCGGAATCGTCTCCACAAAAAACGGGTACACACACACGCACAGACATTTTTTTCTACCTTGGTCAAAAATGTTCAGGGGACCCAAAAAGACCTATTTCCGCTAAAATCTCAATTTTTTTTTTCGGCATGATTACAATACTTTATAATACTGCGTATGATAAAGTAAAAAATCACGTATCAGGAGTATAACGCACTTTATTTAATTCTTTTTTCACCCGTTTCAGAATTACGGGCCTTCAAACACAGGGCTCAATACTTCTGCAACCGATAGTAGATATAAATTGTAGCGAATGTAAAGGGTTTTTAAAGCCACCACATATTATACAGGATGTTCCATTTAAAAAACCTTAAGAAACATCCATTTGAAAAACATCAAAATTTACTAAGTTCTATGAACAGCCTGTATAGTGTATCTAATATATTTGGATACTGTCATCTACCTACTGGCTTTAATTGTTGTCTGACGCAGTTTAAAGACAAAATAGTCAAAGACGTCGTTTTTACAATAATTTAAAAAAAACCTGCAACTGACAAATTTTGGAACAAAAATTAGTATCTCAGGTACTATTAACGCTGTAAGTTAGCAACATGCACGGTTGAATAAACTAGTTAGTGGTGTTCATAATATGAAAGAATATACAGGGCGTTCCATTAAAAAAGGTACATATTTTCCATCACGCCCAAATGCAACACCCTGTATAAATAAAAATAATGCTGCGTTATAAAGCTAGTGAGTCTAATAACTTTTGTACAAAATATTGTTTCCCGAACGATTTAGTAACTATCGACCACCGGGATACTAATCAGCCCGTATAGTATATCCCACTTCCGAGCTCTAAAAACTAACGCAAACACTTTTTTTTCATCAGGCATCTCTGCGTGCACCAGGACGACGGTGATTACGCCACTTTAAAGAAACCCGAGATGTCCAACCAGAACATCGACGAGATCACAGAGGTCGACAAACTGTTATCCGAAGTACACGTCATGGACATATCCTACGCTAACACGAACCAAGATCTCATACCGATAGAAGAGGAGGTCATAGTCAAAGACGAGACGGGCGAAATCTGCGTCGAGATGACCAAAATCGAACCGCCGACTCACTCGGGAATCGCCCACGAACCTTCGGCCAACAAAGCGCAACTCCACAAATGCAAAAGACTGAACGGCCATGAGGAAATCGTAACGAAGTACGACTCCATCAGCATGGAGAGCTCAACCTCACCACCAGACCATCCGGACAGCGAGACCTCTAGCGGGGTCCATTCGAACGAGAGTAACGACCACCACGTGTATAACTGTAACCAACAGAACGCTGCGACATTCCAGGAGCAGAACAAGCATCAACAGGAACGGGAAAGATTGAAATGGAAGTCTTGCTCTTTGCACAGATGCACACGGCCAGAATCTGTTGATAGCTCACAAATCGCCAGCAAATATTATTCGTTAAACCCAACGGGGAATGGATTGCACGAGCAATACCTGCGCAGGTCGATTTGTCCTCATAATTTGAGTCAGACGAAGAACGCTTCCGAGGATACCTTGGTCATCTGCAGGAAGCTGCAGCCTTTTAAGTTGGGTGAGAGCGGTTTGTCGACTTCGGTTGACGAGCAATTCGGTAGATCGACGAATATGAGGATGAGTTCGTTTGAGAATCGGTTCAAGCATACGACTTTCTCGGCTGGGCCGCTGTTGGTGAATAAGGCTAATTTTGTGCAGGCGCCCACTCCGCCCAACAACGGGGTGTTCCAGAGGCATCATTCGACGATACCGTCTCACCATAACGGTATCGAACTGTACAATAACCAAGGGCACCAATTTATGAAGAAGTAGTGTGGAGTATTTGATAGGAAACCCGGAACTTAGAGAAACCCAGCGCTTCGTCTTTTGTACATACCTACTTTCTATTATATATATTTATATTGAACATATTTACTAAGTATTTATATAAAAATATATGCGATTAGCGAATTTTTTGTACATATTTTTATTATTATGATTATTATTATTATTATTATTACCGAGCAGGCAGTTATTGATATTTTGTAATTTTGTGTACATGATGATGATGATGATAACAATAAACCGATCAATATGCCATTCTTAATATGTATAGTGTGTTTTGTTATTATACCTCTTGTTTTTGTCTACTCAAAATAACTTTGGTACAAAATATTGTCATTATTGTTTTTTGTGACCGGGAAAAATGGCGATTTTATATTGAAAAACGTCTGAAAAAAGTCAATTAGTGTGACATTTGACTTATGAATTATGAGTTATGAATTATATCCGGGAAAAGAGTACTCAGGTTTTTCCCGGCGAAAAAAGTAATTTCATAAAAAGTGACAGTTTATTACCTGTCACTAGAGATAAAATGTCAACCTTTTCTCCCGTCACAGAAAAAATATATTTTCAATTGCATAAAGTGCTCATTATATTATAGAAATTCGGTAATCTTTCATTTTTTAAATAGAACAGCCTATATATTATTAAATTTTTTAATACTAAGAATTTTTAAAGGAATCATATTTTTGAAAATGCATTATTTTTTATTTATATGCTATTAACCATAATCAAAATTACCAAAATTACACCTTAATAATTCTCCACCCGTAAAAAATTAAAAATTTTATCAAACGTTTTTTGGGTTTACCCAACCTCTCGTTCAAATATATTTTAATATACAGGGTGGTTATTTTATTATGGAAATTTGCAAATCTTTCCTTTATCTAACAGAAAAGCCTGTATATTTAACATTCCTTTTAATTCTAAGATTAATTCTAAGACAGTTATGTTGGAAATTTCTTTAATAAAATTTAAATTTTTTAGTTATGAGCTATTAATCAATATTCATCAACATTTACTTTAAACAAGTGAGTAAAAAATAAAGTAATCTAGAGAAAATAACAACACAATTAAATCGAATTCAATTAAATGTCCAAACTGTCACATTCAAATAAATGTGTATGTATTTGGAATAATATTCTTAATATCAACACGTTAAATTTAACAACAGAATTTCCTCAAATAGGCTCTGCAAATTCGGAGTCCCACAAGGTTCTGTTCTGGGTCCCATTCTATTTTTGATATTTATCAATGACATTCACAATGCTGCTGCTTCTTCTAAAATCGTTCTATTTGCCGATGACACAACGGTAATAGCAGGAGGGGATAACTATGAGGCGCTGCTGGATGTGGTTGATTTGTGTGATTTAAGTATTAAGGAATGGTTCTCATCAAACAAATTGTGTATTAATATGGAAAAATGCATGTCTCTACTATTTACTCTGAGAAACGATCCGTCTTTAAATGGTGCTGTGGGCGATCAGGTCAAATTTTTGGGTGTTGTAGTTGACTCCAGGTTGAAGTGGGAAAATCACGTGGAATATGCCGCGGGAAAGCTTGCGAGGGTGATATATTTTTTGAGGATATTGAGGAGCTCGCTTTCGCTAAAGTACCTCAGGGTTGCCTATTTCGCATTTTTTCATTCTGCCATGACGTACGCGGTATTTAATTGGGGTCATTCAGCCCATAGCCACAAAATTTTTGCATTACAACGTCGTTGCATAAGAGTGCTATGCAGCATAGGTTATAGCGAAGATTGCCGGGATCATTTCCGAGACCTTGAAGTACTAACTCTACCTTCCGTATACATATTGGAATGTCTAATGTATGCGAGGACCAATACAGAGAACTTTGTTAGATCAAGTTCGATACACTCTTACAGCACTCGCGAGAACCAACACTATCGCCAGCCGTTTCTGAGACTGCAAAGATCACGAAATGGATCCAATTACTGGGCGCTGAGGTTTTATAGTGCTCTTCCGGCTGCAATTAGGTCGTGCTCGCAGAAAATGTTTAAAGAGACAATAAAAAAATTTTTGTTAAAGAAATGTATCTACAACTTCGATGAGTTTCTGGATTGTAATTTTGCTGATTTATGAACTTTATATATATGATTTAAGTTAATTTCATTGATTTTTTCCCTTTTGACTTGTGTAAACATTCTTTATGTAACCAACACCAATAAAGATTATTATTATTATTATTATTATTATGAAGTGCAGTAGTTTTGCTTAAGAGTAAATGTCAGTCACCGGCCTCGAAAGTTAGACGAAACTGAGGGGCGAGAGGAGGAAACAAGCCGCGCCTATTGTACACTCCGCAGAAAATGCAGAAACACTTATTAGGGGAACGTCGGCTTCACTTTGAACAAGGGCTGCGGCGAAGATCAAAGGAGTCGGCGGTGTTGACTGGCGCCGAGCCAGTCTACGGCACCGTCCCTGTTATTCCGTTTACTAATAATTTTGTATTTCTAATTCTATCGCATATTGGCTTGATATTCACACATAATATACTTATGTTCTGAAATGCGTTTCTTGTACATTTTAAATGCAAATACAATTCCACAAAATAATACAATGATACAAATTACATTTCAGTACATATTTTCTTACGTTTTTTATTTCCATTCCAATACTTTTGTTTTGATTATTTCTTGTATTTGTGTTTTTTTTTAATAATACACGAAATAAATAGATGGTTTAATTGAATAAAAACTCACGACACAAGAACCGAAGTTCTTATAAGTAAATGCTAAAAGTTTACAAGAAAATATATATTTTTGGTATAGTTTTTCTAGCAAATTGACATTTATTTATTTTATTGGATTATTTTTATATAAATACGATTATATGTATATAAATACGCGCATACAGTAGACTCTCCGGCAACGCGGTTCCTACAACGCGAATTTCCACCAACTCGCTTGCGAATACATCATATCACGCGATTATCGTACAATGCGGATACGTCAACATTTGCGATCCTCAAATTCCTATAACGCGTTTTCATACAACGCGTGGTATTATACCGCCTTGTAGGACAGTCTCTGCGTGCATACGTTGTGCAATTTAAATTTTACTGTTGAAATATATTGAAGTATCTTGTAAATAAAGCCTAGTCCATCGGATGTCAGACTTAGGTTCAACTCAAAAAAATACTTCGCAAATGATGTACCGCAAGCAATCAATCAATACTGTGTATTGTCACATTTACATATATACTTACCAGATGACATGACGTATTAGGCGCAAGAGTTTCTGTCATGTAGTATAACACCTTTATAAAAGTTTTTTGAAATATATGGTAATCCCACACGCAACAGAGTATTGCCCAAATTAACTAGCGAAGAAAGACAAGGAAATATTTGTAATATAATTACACTACACGTATAATATCTACATATACACTTCCCGCAGGTACTGTCGCAAGTTGTTAGTTTTCTTAGACCGCGGGCCACATAAAGGCAGCCGATTTTTTAGTTTGCCCATATTGCAAGCGTCTGTTACTATAAAGACAACAAGTCGAACTAAAGTCAGGTTGTGGACCTATTTTGTTGTGCCGAAATTCACTTGCGGAAAAGCATGCAGTCTTAATTTCTAAGCAGGTCGTTGCAATAAATTTTCGCAGACGCCTGGCGCCAACAGCACGGTAAAATTTATTTTGCTTGGGACTGTACCAGTTGAATTTGATTGGTTGAAGCGAGTGATGTGGCATTTGTCCCACAGATGGCTGCACCGTACGACGGTAAAATCTGTTATTCTCGTCTGATACACGTGCAAAAAAGCAAGGATTAAGGCGTTACAACATTCATATTTTGTTGCGATTTTTTTTACATAAGTTCACGAAGGTTCAATACAAAATGTTGTAATATTGCTTTTTTGATATTTAGCTCTGATTTGGAATAAAAAAATAACAAAAATTACCAATTATCGGCTTCTTTAGCAAGGTTTTAAAAACAAACTATATCAAAAATGAAAAAAGTGGCATTAGTAGCCTCTGTACTATACCTTTATCTATAATTTAATGTATTACACGTGAATATTAACACACAATTAAGCTCAGTGTGTTTGCTTTTATGTAGTGTTGTTTTGTAGTTCGCTACTACCTCTAGTGATTCCTCTTAATTGCTCATAAAAGTCATAAAGTCATAAAAGTTATAATCAGAACAATATCTATAACTTTTGCAAAAATTGTTGCATACATTTCTATCATATCTCAAATTGTAGGTAATTAAAAGACCTAGTAGAGCTGTGACATTTGGAGTTTTGTCCCCTGGACAACAACCCCTAAATGGCGATAATGACCGTACAAATAGCAAACGTATTTCAATCAGAGAAAAAAAATTATATCTTTTTGCAAATAAAAATCTGATGTGCACATGACTTTATCATACAATATATAAAATTAATAGTTTAGCTGCATGAGATTCTATCGAGATCGATCGTGTTTGCATTAAAATAAAACGAATTAGTCAGGATTTGACAGATATTGACAGTAGGTATTGTCAAAAAATTAGTCTTTAACACTACCTACTGTCATTAGAATAAAAATATCTGGCAAATCCTATATTAATGCAGACACGATCTCGATCAAATAGAATTTGCTCCTACAGCTAAACTATTAATTTTACCAAAAAATGTCATAGACATAAATTATACAAAATTTCCTCTACTTTAATTTATTATTTAACTATTTTGATGAAATTACAGAAATGGCGGCTCATTTGAAAAATTCTTAAAAAATGCATAACAATATTGCTATCCGCGATCCGCACTTGAAATACACATTGACTTTGTAAACACCATGGAAACACCAAGCTGTTTCAATATTGTTTCACATAGCGTACGTGCGCGCGTGTTTCTCCTCCTCATCACATTCTCCATGTATTTGCGTGTTGAATTGACGTTTCGCACCGCTGACGTTCTGAATACTGTCAAAAGTTTAACATTTCCTGGCTCCCTACTATTAATGTAGACACTATTTCGATCAAATAGAATTTGCTCCTGCAGCTAAACTATTTTCTAATTATACAAAATTTCCTCTACTTTAATTTATTATTTATATATTTTGACGAAATTGGAGAAATGTCGGCTCATTTGAACGTCCAGATACCTTTAGTAGTTTCTACGGAATCGTCGCCACAAAAATCGTTTACACACACATATTTTTTTGTACCTTGGTCAAAAATGTTCAGGGGACCCATGAAGACCTATTTCCGCTAAAATCTCTATTTTTTTCGGCACGATTACAATACTTCATCGTGCTGCGTATGATAAAGTAAAATCATCAATGAAGGCAAGACCAAAAAAATAGCAGTCGGCGTTGGGCACGCGCGCATATCGTCGCAGGGTACATCGCAGTCGTTTGCCGTGTCATTGTCAGAATCGCACGTCATAACTTGCCTCCCTATCTAGTCACACTTCAAAATTCTTCGTGGTCAGTAGCATGGACGATAGTCCCACCAGATCTGATACCTTCATATTCGGGCACCCAAAGGCTTCAGACGGAAACTCCCATAGCTTCCAGGTCGTCAGACCAGCTAACCTCAAGACTGGCTTCTGGAAGATACTCAACTTCTTCATCAGGCACAAGCACAATCACAACAAGCGAACCCACGCCACATCGAGCACGCCGACTGTCTCGTCGGCCTCCAATCCAGACCTCATCTTAGACAAGAAGGAAGAGGAAGAGTACGGCCGTCTCTGTCTCATCACAGACGAACTAGATGAGAGCCAGTAAGTCCAGCATTCTATTTATTCTATGGTACAGTCACGGAAAGATGTATGTTCCTATCGCTATCTCACGATTTTAAACGAGCATATCGGTTATATAGGGTTATTGCTAACTAATTATTAATATTTTCGCAGGTTTTTGTGTGTGTCAATGGTGTCTTAAGGCGTAATAACTGTAAATAAATCAAAATTGTCTCAAAGAATTCATCTTTGAACGAACGCTGGGGTAAAAACTAAGAATTATTTCAGAAATGAAATGTACTATACCGTATTTACAAGAATACGTTTAGTTACCCTGTATATTCGTGTACTCGTTTATGGGTTTTTGGCTCTCTCCTAGGCCGCTATACAAACAAAATGGATATATCACAGACACACTGCTCAAAAATTCTGAAATAGCGATAGGAACATACATCTTTCGATGATCACGTACTATAGTGGCCATTAGGGTGGTTCAAAAATGCATTGCAAACATTTTTGGGATGATAGAAAGGAACAATCCCCTAAATCGTTTCCATTTTACATAAGAAAATGCATGGGAAAGAGACACTTTCTGGTATTTTTCGAATAATTGTTCGGGGTTTGGGTAAACGCAAGACTAATGTTATACGACTAGTAGAGGACTTTTCAAGGAAGAATTTGACCTATTGTACACATGAATTTGATGCCCCCAACCCACCCCAAACAGTGTCATGGAAACTACCCTAAAATGAAAAAAAAAATCTTCAGAAAATTCACCGTTCTATCATTTCATTCTCTTTTTTTCTCGTAAAAGTAATTCGTTTAAGTCTAGTGGAATGGTTATAAACATTTGTCAGTTAATTACCATTTGTTTAAACAATTTCTATTTGTTTAAATTGTTCGTTTTTCTCGAAAATCCGTCTAAATTCTGTTTTTTCTAATTATGTAGAAAAGTCAGATTTTTTGTGAAATTAAATTGTAAATTTCATGTTCGAGTTACCTTGCCTATATTATCTAATAAACACACATGTGCTTAAACAAATGCCATTTGTTTAAACATTATTTTTGCAATTCGCCTAAATTGATTTTTTTTAAAATCCAACTGTTATTCTCAAGCGACATCATTTATATTTGGGATGGTTTTCAATATTCCATCAAATTAGAGTACAGGGAACAGTTTCCAGACAACGACAAATTTACATTATCTTGATATACAGTGATAGGAAACAGGGCCGGCCCTAGCGTTTTTGCCGCCGTAGGCAAATCTCAATAGTGCCGCACCCCTGATTGATTAATTACTTTTATAACAAACCAACTGCAAATGATTGAAATAATTATTATCAAATAATAAATTCATGCATGATGAGTCCTTCCGTGTATTATTTTTTATTATATTTTGCAAGACGCGTTAGTAATGTAGCCAAAACAAACATCCTACACACTACGTACCAAGATATTATTTTCTTGTCGAAAGTAAAACGTATTAAGAATTCTATAGCGCGAAAACTATTTCTTGCAGGCATAAGAATGTATTTCTCACCGGTGCATTCATGCGGCATTAATATGTTTACCTCAAATAGTCTGCCCAATATCGGCGTAGAACGTATTTTCACGGCCAAAGAACTACAAGTTTTTGTCGAGCCAGCCGATGCGTTCGAGACCTTGCAACGTGTTTACAAGTCCAGATGTGCGATGTTAGGAATCGGCATTAAATGTTCATATTTTCGGTACAAATATTTGACAGTGCATATCTCGCAGTGCAATGTACTTAGATTAATAAGATAATAATCCTCGAAAACAAAACACAATAGCTAATTTTGGTTTTCACCATTGAGTTACTCTCAAAAAAGACGATATTACACATTTTTCGATCTTATCTCTTATAGTTAACGATATCTCCTATAGTAACATCGAATTTGGCCCACCTGTACATACTTAATTAATTACATACTTACAAAATAGTAGCTCAATTGATTAATTACTTTTATAACAAGCCAACTGCAAATCATTAAAATAATACTGGGTGAAATCATGATCCACAAAAATACAGTCAGCACTCAGACAATATTTACGAAATTTATTTGTAATAAAAACACAACCTTTGGAGAGTATACTAGTACAAACAATACTTTTAAAACAACAAAAAGTAAATAATACTAGTACAATATACAAAAACCCTAAATTAAAATTAGTTCTTTCGAACCTTTTTTCTGCAAAATCGCGAGTAATTTCTTTCAGATCTAATGTATTACTCAATTCATATTCAGAGGCCTTCATTGCTAACCCATTAAGCCAATTTTAAGTAGACATGGTTCTTAAGTACTTTTTTTTATTAATATTAGTTTAGCAAACTGTCTATCGCCCGCTCAGGTAGCAACAGTTATAGGCAGGGTTAGAAGAAAACTGCTAAGCAATGTTTAAATTTGGCCCAATGTTAAGGGAGGTAATGAATTTTTAAAACCGTCAACTGGACCTTCTGGAAACAAGGTCTATGGACGCAAAATCATTTAACGTAATAATTAATTCGCCCGACTATGAAAATAGTACCAATAATACCATGAAAAGGTTTACTGAATGAAGATACTATTATTGAAATTTATTATAAATTATCAATGAAATTTGTCATGAACTACTTGCATCAAATATCTCCGAAAGTATTAAGCTTAGCAGAACAAAATGTACACCATATTAAAGATGAAAAGAATTACTTCAAAGTATTGAAAGATGTAGATTTGGGAGAAGGTTAAAAAACGGGTTTTCAGAATCGAAATATTATGTCAATATCTACACTGTTAAGTCATCTGTCATCAGCAAACTTCTGTCGTTTTTGACAGAATAAATCTAAATCTTCCAATATTTTAAGTAATTCTTTGTTTATCATGTACCCAAATCTTCATCAAAATTTTATCATTAATATGATGTATAATTTGTTCTGCTACGAGTAATATTTTCGGAGATATTGATGCAAGCATTTAATGGGGATTTTTTTAATCACCGATAGTTTTTAATTAATTTCAATAATAATATTATCAAAGACTCACCACATTTTAATATTATTTTTATAGGCGGGCAAATTATGTGTCTACCCAAATAAAAATTAACTAGCTTACCATTTCGGCAGCAAATGCTGAACCGTTAAGATGGAGGATTCGCCAACTTTTAAAGCGGTTTCTATATCTTTGGAATGTGCCAGTAAATCATTTTTACTTATAACATTTTCTTTAAGTTTGTTGATATCGCATAAAAACTCAAAAGGATCGTTTTGATTTTTGTATAGGATCACTACACTACAGTACACTTTCATATTATTTTTCCTAATTGATCCTAGTTCTTTATAAAAGCTAATGAGCTATTTTATTTAAGTATGTCTATTATAGGCTGCTATGCAGCTTAAAATATAGGAATGGCCAGAAGCCTGTCAATTCCGGTTGTATTTGATTCTATTTTACTATTCTATTTTACTATATTTTTATTGTAGTTCAGTTGGTTTTGCCGCCCCTAAACTTTGCCGCCGTAGGCACTTGCCTACCTTGCCTACCGCCTAGGGCCGGCCCTGATAGGAAATCAGAATAACAAATGGAGAAAGAAATGTGATTAATAAAATTGGTTGACTTTAGGAAAATTAATATTTAAAAAAATGTAACTCCACAATTTCCCTAAATAAAGGTTCTTAATCAATCAAATTTTTTTCGTATAAATGATATTGAAAACGAATAATATTTTATTATTCAAACAATGGAAATCACTCCAAAATATAAATGAATCACTTGGGATATCTCGAACATAAAATTAATAAGTTCTTTTAACAAAAATATTGACGTTTTTACCAGATTTAGAAAAAAGTTGAAAATGAATAATAATTTATTGTTTAAACAATAGGAGAATTTTTTAAATGAATAATTTCACTCTAAGATTCCATTTTCTGAAGAATCTACAGTTTTTCATTAAAAGGTAAGGTAGTTATCAGGGCACTGTGGGGGTGGGTCAGGGGCATCAAATCCATATGTATGATAGGTCAAATTCTTCCTTGAAAAGTCCTCTACAAGTTCTATAACTTTAGTCTTAAGTTTTTCCAAACCCTCAACAATTATTGGAGAAATACCAAAAAATGTCTTTTTCCCATGCATTTTCTTATGTTAACTACTATCGTTTATGTGGTCCACGGTTAACCGAATCGTTACAGATCGTTACATATGGAACATGAGAAGGGGCGCGACGACCCAGACGAAGACAAGAGCAAGTCGGAAGTCAGCAAGGGCTTCTTCCAGAAGGTAAATCTCGAAGGTCTCATGGTAACTCTAAACGATCGATATCCGCCCGTCATAATGTTTTAAAACGCGTTTCCAGAAACTATTCGCCGAGCTGCACCGGAAGAAGCGCGCCAGGGAGTTGGCGAAGAAGCAGGACGAGCAGCCGACGGCGGAATCGCACCAACAAGAACCGACAAGTCACAAGCCCAAAGAGCAGCAACATCACGACAAGTCAAACCAAGCCGATCGCGTCGAACGCTTTCTAAAATTATCTACGACGTTAGCGCTCCTGAAGGAGACGACGGTGTCGAAGGCGTCATCGGCGTCAATCTTGGAGGCGAACGCCTACCAGCAGACGCAGACTCCTACGAATTCTCCGAGGAAGCACACCATTCAGCGTCCGCCGGAAGTCGACTTGGAGATCGACGACGACACGCTGAATTTGCTCGAGTCGGTGCGGAACAAACTGACGGATTTGTTGTTAGCCGAAGAGAGCTTGAACTCCCTGCAAGGGAACTGCAACGATTCAACGCACTACAATAATTTGTGCGATGAGGACTGGTCGACGAAGGTAGCGGAGACTTTGGACTACGATACGAGTTGCGAGGACGTATCGTCGCTGAAGAATAACTCCGTCCACGACTTCGACGAGGCCTTCCTGCGCGACGCCATCGACTCGGAAATCGTTCCACCCCTGCTCGATTGCCAAGACGACGAACCACCGGTCTTCTCCGACGCGATAGATCTCGACAAGAATATAGATTACATGATCGCGACCTGCGTAACTGATCAGTTAAATGACAATGATCCCGAACAAAACCTGTCGTGTTGCGACATGGGAAATGCGCCCAATCTGGGCGAGTTCTCCTACGTGGAGATCAGCGCTGTTGGCCAGAACATCGTCAACACGAATTGCGACGAGGAACAGAGGAAGGACGTCTTCCTGGATGCGGTTGAAGACCAGGAGAATCAAGGGGTCAAGGAGATGATCTACAGCCAAATCAGTACTACCATAGACCACATACTCCTGGAGCAGGACAAGCACCTCGCCACGGAAACGCCGAACAACACTTTCGTCACTTTAACCGTCATAAACGATCACACAATCCACGACAACTACATATACCCACCGTTCAAGATAAATTTCGACAAGACGAAGATCGCAGAAGACATACGCCAAGATGACAACACCATCGACGATACTTCTGAGATCGACAACGATCCCAACGAAGCGGATCTGACGACCATCAACGAGAATGTCGAATTAGAAGAGGAAGGCGATGAGGACGAGATGACGAACGATGATGATGACGACACGACGAACAATGACGACGACCAGATTAGTAACGCCGAAGAACCGATTAGTAACGCCGAAGAAGCGACTAGTAACGCCGAAGAAACGATTAGTAACGCCGATGAGGCAATTAGTAACGCCGAAGAAACGATTAGTAACGCCGAAGAACCGATTCGTAACGCCCAAGAGAGAAGGAGTAGCCAGGAGTTCGACAATATCGACGATCTAATAGCCAATTATAAAGATAAGAGGGTATTCGAAGACGAAGAAGAAATTGACACTATGGAAATTGAAGACGCCGAACAGGAGGAGGAGGAGCCGCAATGTCGTATCATCGAAGTGGTGACGGAGGTTGATGACACGTCTAGCATCGATGAGATGTCCGGCGCCGCGCAGCAAGCTGCTGATATCGAGGAGGCGGCCGTCTACAATATCCAAGAGGTTGCGTCGAATGTGGAAGAGGATCCGCGCGAGTTAGGTTGAGATCAAATACAACAATTTGGCACGATACGTTATGAGGAGTACAGAAAAAGGAGATCCCATACACGTCACTTTCTAGTTACCAACGCTGTTAGTGGATATCCTTTTTTCTTGTACCGTTCATACTATTCCGGCTTTTATACAGACCTTAATTTTTCAATTTTATTTTACAATCAGTTTTTCAAGTGTCAGTGCGCTCAAATTAGCTAAAAGAACGGAAATAAATCGAATACAGTTGCCTTTTTCGAGATCGCGACACAAGCGGTGCTATATAGGAGTTTACAGTTTAAGAACCATGCTACGTATATTATATGTATAGGTACACTGTGGGCAAAAAAACCTCTTTCCGCTAAAAACTCATTTTTTGCACGATTACAATACTTTATCGTACTATGTTTGATAAACTAAAAATCTGATGTTGCCAGGCACATGACTTTATCATATTATTTATAAAATTAATAGTAAATGAGATTCTATTTGATCGAGATCGGTCGTATCTGCATTAAAATAAAGCTAGGTAGCCAGGATTTGACAGATATATTAATACAATAAAAAGTTGTCGGATTCCTTATTTTTGTATTATTTTAGCAATCTTGCTACATGTTTTGTGCCCTACTGAGCACTTCTTCAATCGCTATAGGAAATGAAAAATACATTACACAATTGACAATCAAATCGAACTCTAAAATACTTAATTGTAAAAAGTTACATTTTGTCAAGCGCGGCCTGTAGAGAACATAAACAACATATAAATGTTACAAACAAACACATATGAGACTGCAGCGTTTGACACTAGTTACTGACATTACAATGACTAACCAAGATGCAGACACGACCGATCTCAATCAAATACATGTTGCTCATGCAGCTAAACTATTAATTCTACCAATATTACCAATCTACATTATCATGAGAATTATTCGCATACGCCTTCTGTTTTAAATAACCCCACAACAAAATAAAGCGGCGTTAAATCAGGTGAACGTGGTGGCCATCGTATAGGGCCGAATCGTCCAATCGACTTATTTGGAAAATGTAAGATAACAAAAATGTAAAATTTGAAATAGAACATTCAAGCTTTTTATTTGAGCATAAAATTAATTCAAACTAACGTTTATAGAAAACTTTTATAGTGATTAATGTTGTTCAGAAGCTAAAATTGTAAACTCGTGACCGTTTTGCGGTAACAAAACTGCAAACGCGCACGTTATGGGTGGCTTTTAGGATGCCAGGCCCTACCATAATTTGAGAACGCCATCCCAAAAGGGTAACAGTATTGGATTTATTTCCCTTCATAGTCAATTTTTCGACCATTTTGAACGTTTTATAAGTATTTTATGTATTTTCTCTTTTCTTTTAGAAGGCTCTTTTAAAATCGAAGACGTGAGCAGCATTGACGAGACCCAGAACGTCCCGAACGCAGACCTGATCGACTTCAACGACAGCGGAATCACCATCGACGAACACCCGAAGACCACCGACCAGAACCCCGGCGATCACCTCCGGAGCATCTTGGATCAGTCGAATGAAGACCTTTCATCCACAGCCACACATACGCCGCAATCCGCTTACGCCATAGCAGAAGAAGACATCAAGACGATGATCAGAGAACTCCTCTTCGAAACCGAAGAGATCAAAGAGACCGTAATCGCCACCTCCAGCCATAATCTAATCGAAGAGTCGTCGTACTGCCAGACGATCATCGACGAAATAGTCAATAACGTCACCAAAGAGGCGCCGCCATGCGAAGCGCCGGGACACGTTGAGATCAACCTTGTGCTGGACGCGGTCATCGACAAGGTCTGCAGCCTGATGGAGATGAAGAACCATAAGGTTGTGTCTGTGAATTACTGTTTCGTCCAGACGCATATGGAGAAGATGAAGAAGCACCCGGAGTCGAAGATCGTCAGGGCGAATAAGGCGTTTCGTACGCTGTATAAGGTGAAGAACGCGTGCTGCCAGATCCAGACCGGTCCTAGGGTGACGGTGGTCAATTTGACGCCCGCGTCGCAGAATCGGTGCTTCTTCAAGAGCGAGGATAAGCTGACGAACAGAATTCGAAGGTCGGCGGCGCTGTTGATGGCCCTGTACGAAGAGATGAGGGACTATTCGTACTACAGGTATTGACGTATCTTGTGATACTTGTTTTAGAAATCTTGGAAACTTGTTTTGAAAGACGCTGAATCCGAACATGGCGTTAAATTTCAAAATTAAAATGGCATAGTCAAAGTGCCGGGCTTTAAGTGAAAATAAAAGAAATCTTCGGTCAAATCTAGTTAAAATTTTGGTTGGTTTTTAAGGACGCTGAATCAAAATATGGCACAAACATGGCAACATTCAAATTAGCAGATCAAAAATGGCGGACCAGATAATTAGAACGAAGGGAGAATTCATGTTTTTTATTGACGGGACTATGTAATCATTTGATTCCAAATTTGGCACACATATTCACTAACATTTTCGGTATTTCCAAAAAAATCATTGAAAACTAGGCCCGCAAACATACTTCGACCATGACGCTGCGTGGAAATCCACGGTCTCTGGCTGGCGTGATTTCTCCGATCATGGTGGTCTAAAATGAAAATATTAAATGCTGGTGTATTTTATACACAAGTAGTTATCGCCTGTTAACCCACAAATAAAAAATATTTATATTTGAGGAAATAGTGACTTGTCAAAGGAAAATTATTGATTAAGCTCATAAAACCGAAAATAATTTTATCAATTAAATAAAAAATACAGCACGGATTGAGTTTCTGGTTCCTTCAAGCGATAAAGCAATGTTTGTTGAACATGCACTGAAAAATGCAAGTTGATCTGTCCAATAGTCTTTCAGTACAAATTATATCCGCAATAAAGGAAATAAAAAGTGCATAAAATATTTGATCAAAACCAAAAATATTTGTCCAATAAAAATTTATGCAATGCAGAAAATTGTTTGTGCATTAAAAAATAAATGTACAATAAAATTATATAAATGGACATCAGTACAAATAATTGTGCATTTATATATTTAAAATGTTCCTTTCATAAAATATTTGTACACTTAAATAACTGAATGTGCAATACAATATAAAAATATAATGAGCAGCATGAAAATATTTGTTCATTGAAAAAAAAAAAATCCGATGGTTTAAATAACTCATCATTTGAAAATATTATTATAAGCGCATTCAATAATCTAAATTGTACCATGACAAAATTATAATGCGCCCTGGATAGATTATAGTGTGCATTAAGTTCTGCAACTTGTAGCGCACATAATATCATAATCGCGTAAAATGTTATCGAACAAATTGAGGTAAAAATGTAAAAAACGCGATGTTGGAAATTTTTACTAATTTATACCACCTAAACGCGTTGTTCTAGGAACCTCAAAATGGCTTCATAGCAAGAAAACCTTAATCTGAATCCTGAATCCTAAAAGTTTGGTCATAAATATTGAATAAATTAGATGGATTCTTTAAGTTAACTTTCATCGTCAATAACATTTAATAGATGCATCGTACGAAAAAAATGTTCAGACAAAAGATTGTTCTTATTTAGCCTAAAATCATAATACAATGATAAAAAAAGTTGGGTATTTCCATTTAAAAAATTAAGTTCACCTCATTTTCACCGATTGCAACGCCTTCTGCAATGAGACCAGTGAACTGTATATACTACGTATAACTGGAACGGAGCCGCGCTTTATATTGGCTGGCGAGAACTGCTGCAGGCGCAAGCAAAATAGACAGAGCGATACCGTGGGCAATGTGTCACTGTCTGACTACCGTAGGTAGATAGCGAAAGGCAGTAGTGTTTCGCTTTTTTACTTTATTCCTGCCATGGAGGAAGATGGAGTCGCTTTACGCTATACTTTTAACGGCGAGAAAATGACCCCGGGGGGCGGGGCGAACTTGACACTAAAGTAGCCTGACAATTGGCCGCTTGCCAGGTCCGGATTAAAACTGAAATTGGCCAGGAATATCAAGAAATTTTTGCTGTAATATATTGTAATGTGCGGGGTACATGTAATGTGGGTACATTATATAAAAACGCTACATGAACTCTTTTAAGAATTTATTTAATCTAATTTTTATAACAAATACGTAATAAACATATTTCAAAAAATACTCGTGCGTGCGGCCAGTACAAGCCTGTACATGGTTGACATTGGACATTGTTGACAGTCACTTACCGATGAAATGTTACACCTGTCGAAATCTGGTGTATATCTGATTTTCTGCCGTTGCAGCTACGAATAGCGCAATTAGACGTTAATTTTTTATGTATATGTACATACAAATTGACTATAATATCTTTAATCAAAGCGAAATAAGCGGAATAAATAAAATAATAATACGTCAACGTTGCGAATGTCACTTTGACATTAAAGTAGCTCCGGAGTGGGGAAAGTGGTCCCATATCCAAGCGCTTATGCCAACTCCTCCTTCCTCCATGATTCCTGCTGAACCTATTGTCCTAGAAACCTCAAAATGGTCTCATAGTAAACCTATATCTCTGTATTTTTACGTAAAATTGCAAAAAGTTGTTCCCAAATGTTTTTGATGCATTTACAGCGATACTTTAAGTGGGGTGCGGACGGCTTAATAAAAAAAACCTAACAACCTGATAATAACCTGACAAGATATGCAACTTTTGAAAACGCCTATTCGCTTACCACAAACAAATAAAACTTATCAATATAACACTAAGTTTCAACTGCCTTTTTCTCGATTTTTTAAACGTTTTACTTTACAATTATCATTACAATCAACAGACCTATCAATACCAGTACAAAAAATATGGGGTTGCCGCATGTAGTAAGTGTTGATGGCGTCAAAAGTCGAAGAGCATTTAGTTATTGGACTACAAATGTTTCAAATTAAAGAATAACTACTAATATATAATTTGAGAGTACCATCGAGAGCATAAATAACGGGGACAGAAAAGTGAAATTGGGCACTTATATTCTCAACAATTTTAGGCGTGTAACATTTACTTTGACAGTATTTGTTAACCTATGATGTCTAAACTCTGACAGTATTTGTTAACCTACAATTTTGTTCCGGTTCCATCAATTTTATTCTTCACGGTATTCTTCCGGCACTTATTTCAATAACAGTTTCTCGAATGCTGCTTTTATCATGCAGAAGAGTTTTAATTTGCCTTCTAAAATTCATTCAATTGCGAAATTTTTATTTATTACGTCAAAATTCAAGATAACAATAATGTGACATGACAAGCGTACTGACATGGCATTACGAAGCCCAGTTTAATCAGTGCATTACGAAGCCCAGTTTAATCAGCCCCCGTTTTTTATGCTTGCGATAGTACCTAGTCTGTAAATTTTAATTAGGCGGAATATATGAATAAAATGTAACTTTTATTAAGTCTGCGATTATTATCTCATGTATTTAAGTCTGTGCAAGAGTTAAGGGTTGATTAATTTGTTCCAATTAAATTGAAAAAGATATTACAAATAAAAAAGTTAAATTCAAACCGCATACGGTGATAGTACCGTATGAGATAGAAAGAAATTAAATTAATTAACCACTGCACTGCGGGTTGCATACCAAATGCATTTGCATCACGTATTGACCATTACGGGTCCTTTCCAGTTATACGTAGTATATACAGTTCTCGGAATGAAACTGATACCGCCATCTCATTTCCTCCTTTGCGTCCTACAAGTTTATTTAAGACACTTGTCGTACCATGCATATTTCTCAAGATATTTAGGCGTCTCAAGTTAAAACGACCACCCGGTATACTATTATTTATTTATTTATTTATTTACAGTTGCACCTCGAACATCCTATGCGACCTATACGAGAGCATGTGCAGGAACGAGCGATATCTACCGGAGATCGCCAAAAGGTTGGAGATCGGTCAGGAGAGCTACATAGCCCAGCAGCACGGAAACGTCTTCGTGGTAAACGCTACCGGTCGCGGCGGCGGCGGCGCGAATTTCGAGAAGGAAACAACTGAAGCCAGGACGGTGGCCATTGGCGACCGAGAATTGAAAAGCGGCGGTTCGACGAGTACGGCCTCGTACGCCACCTGTCAATCGGTCAACTTTGCCGCGTCGTACACGAGTCTGAATTCGGACAGCGAGGAAGAGCTGTTGCCCGTGTCGAACATCCTGCCGAATCTGAAGTACACGTATTGCTCGCAGGAGGAGATCAATTCCGTGATGGAGTTGGGGCTGATCGAGGATAACGTTAAGGCGAACGAGGGCAAGGATTTGGGATTGGATATCCCCGAGAGCCAGTCTGACTCGAGCGATTCGCTGAGGACCGACGTTGACATCAACGAGACGGAATGCTTTATAAGGGTTGACGATGGAACGGCGGTGGCTAAATGATGATGATATTGTATATCTTATATCTGATGTATGGCAATTAACTAAACAAACTTTCAATAAAAGCATATGTGATTCATATTTTTGCTGTAAACTGTACGTACTAAAAAATAAAATCTCTAATTCAAATAAATACATATGTGACCCTGCACGAGAAAACCGCCCTAACTGCTATCTCTAGTTTCGATAGAATTGCACCTGTGTTTGAAGACATCATTTCTACATAAGTTGTACGACTGTCAACATTGTTTGCCTCTCGGTGTAAACATGAGCACGAGAGAAGTAAAAAAAAGTACCCCATTCTTGCAGTTTTAAATATAATTAATTCTTTCCACAAAAAAATAAGTTTTTGTTCAGGTTACATTTAGAGTCTCTTCTATAGATTGGTGTTTTTTCTTCAGTTTTTGTGTAATACAGGCTACGAACAAGATTTTGATGGAAGTCGTTATTTCAGTAACGAATGTTAGCAGGACAACGCAGTTAGCATGTAAATAACACTCCGGACAAATTGAGAGAAGTTGGTTCTAACATTGATCAAAATAGCTATGTTTCACTAAACTGGACATGCTGATCGAGAAAACGACGTTGAAATATTTCTATCACCTCAGGTTTTCGTAAAAATGAGGTCAAAAGGCGAAAAACACGTAATTTTGGCAATGTTTACGAATTGACAGCGTAATTATAATCACCTTCTTCGTTGAATATACCGCGTGTTGCTAAAAATATGAAAATGACATAGGACTAAACTAAACTCCTACATCTTATGTCAGAATATTTGAAAAAATACTTCAAAATATTAGAAGGCATTAAATATGCCATTAATCATGCAACCACGAAGAGTTTCGGATTCTGCGGCTGTGAAATTATATTGTAGTTTTAAATTGTGTTTCCAAATACCAATTTTTGGTGATTCTTACTTTATGCTCAAAAGGGCCTCTAGCGGGTAAGTTGTGGGGAAGTTTTTATTTCTTCCTTTTTAGGTTTTTTGGGTTGCTGAATATGAATCTGAGGTTTGCTAACAAAATTTCGTGGCGCAACATTATAGAAAAAGCAAAAAAAAAACAAGATAAAAAATATAATTTTTTTGTTATAACTCGATAACTATTAACTTTTCCTAAATAAATAAACTCTCACTTCAACTTCCTACAAGGTTCACTCTTTAGGTTTGTTCTTCGATAAACCGTTCGGGCTCAAGCAATAGTTGCAAAATTGGCGTAAAACCCGCCTTTTCCAATCCAAAAATCTAATATATTATTAAAGGCTGTCAATTAGTGAATCTCATTTAGTTCTCTGCACGGTGCACCTTATTGACATCGTATGTGTAAAAAAGGCGCAGGTTTCTTTTTTTTATTACAAATCGTTCAAGTCATTCAATGACGAACCAACCCAAACTTATGTTTTTAATGGAACAACCTACATTATGGCACAATTTTGAATTCCTCGCTAAATTTTACGGCAATAATACATAACATTACCTACCCAAAACTTTATACTTTTTGATTTATTGCCATTTTTATGGAAAAACCGCAGTCTAAGAAATCTCAATACCTGTTTTTCATTTTAATGCGCACGCTTTGATTATATTATATTATAATTGATTATATTATAATTTCAAATCAAATTTTAGGTTTACCCTGTGGGCTATTAAAAACTGTGCTAAACAAGTTATTAAGGTATCTGTCAGTGGTGGTCATATTGTTAGGGTTGTTAAGTTAGATTTGCATAATTTTGGGAAATATGGCAAACTTTTCCCAGAAGTAACTAATTAACATGTGTGGGTTCTTGGCGAATGCAACAAACGAGGTAAAATTTTATTTCAAATTATAATATTAAATTGCAGATGTGATAAATAGCTTTATATTATTTAGAAATATGTATATGAAATTATGCGATAAAACGGTACTTTAGGTAAATACTTAACTGGTTTAATTGTTAATGTAGGTGTAGAAGCACTAATTGATAGAATCTTTTTTCTATGAAGTTAGACTAGTTATCTCTGCAATGGTTTATTTTAGCACCAGTGTGCACTAGCACTATTTTGTGCAGAACGACCCGTTGAATTCAGAAAAACAATTAGATACCATTTACTTCCATTACTTCCATTTAAAAAAAATATTTCTTCGGATAAACTGTTTGCAATATTTTGCTGCAGATTATGATCACCCTGTACACAATTTGGATATGGTAGGTAATCACGATAATAGAACGCTTCTTACTTAATCATAATCTAAGCGGGCGCAAAAAAATAAAAACAGGTATTGTGATATACAGTTTTTCTTAGACTGCCGTTTTTCCATAAAAATGCGAATAATCCAAAAGTATAAAGTTTAGTGTACGTAATGTTATGTCATTGTCGTAAAATTTAACGAGGAATTCAAAGCTGTGCCGAAATATAGGTTGTTCCATTTAAAAAACATAAGTTTGGGTTGGTACTACCGTATGAAACATCCTGTATACACGTTAATAAGATAAGATAAGATAATTTATTTCGTGCTATTGCCTAGCGGCTTACACAAGTCAAAATACAAAATATATAAGGCAACATACAAAATATAAGCAAGAAAAGTAAATACATCCATGTGGAACAATCTGAGTTACGAAAAGTTAGACGTCTACATATATATATACATAAACACAATACATGGGTAAAAGAAACACCAAACAATTAGACACACAATATCCACGATTAGGTAGCAATGACACCCGCCGCTGGAGGGCTGTCAATAAACTCTTGCAAGTCAAAGATTGCTCGCTCTATTAACATTTCTTTTATTCGCTTCAGTAAAATGGAACTCGGCAATTGTCGTAAGGAAATGTCAATTACATTATAAAACTTAAGCCCATAATAGTTTATAGCATTTCTGGAACGTGTCAGGCGCAAACAATCGAGTCGAAGATAATTTTAAAATGTGCGCCTTGGCGTTATATATTGGTGAAATCAATTTTAAAATATCTTCATTATTATTATTATTATCTTCCGAGGTCGCACTGTTGAGATACCCTGTATACCGAAGTATATAAAGCAAAGGATGAAGTAATTGCTCCTAGTATTTACTTTAGACTTGTATATAATGCAGAGTGAATGCTATAATTTTTGGTATTTACTTGAAGTAAAAGCTACAACATAAAGGATTTACTTAAAGTAAAAGTAATTACTTTTTACTTTATCATGCGCAGTATGTAAAGTATTGTAAACTTCTCGGTATTTATAAGGATATCTAGTACAGCGAAACGCATTGGGTTTTTCGTTCGACCTTATTAAGCTAAAATATTATTATTATTACTTAATTGTTCGACGAATAATCGGGGCAGATATACAGGTCAAGGTTACTCTTATATTTTTTGATGCCCCGGTATAATTATTAATGCATTATCCTGTGATTTTGAAGGTTTCAAAATTCGCCACACACACGTATTGTTTGTCATGACCGGGCCCCCGACAAAAGGACCTGCCAGAACTGAGCTATTATTAATTCGGTGCTTTATCTTTATCTCCCTGTGTGGGTTCGTCGCTGGCGCTTATAGAATTAAGCAATCTCAGGGTGGCCTAGCACACTATAACCACATTTCTTCACCATTATACACCCATAATCTTTACCTACAGTGACGATATATAGCTAACCAGAACACAGATCCGTAATATATATGCATTTTATATGGATACTATTTTATTTGTCTTAAGAATTAGTACTAAATGGTACTAGATTGCACTATTTTATTTCGTTCGTCTATGGATGCATATTTTACACCATAGTGTTGTAAAAACTGCTAATGACAGTAAGTAATGTCAAACGTTGATGTTTTGACAATACCTACCGTCAATAGTATCAACATATCTGTCAAATCCTGGCTAACTATTTTTATGTTAATGCAGACACGAGCGATCTCGATCAAATAGAATCTCATGCAGCTAAACTATTAATTGTATGATAAACTCATGTGCCTGGCCACACCACATTTTTTGAGTAAAAACATCAAAATACAATAATTCAAAATCTCCCTCTGTATACTAAAAAAATTATCCTGTATACGATGCTATAAAATCACTACTGTTTGCCTAAAAGAAAACAAATGTCATTACCTGCTAATTTGATTACACTTTTCATTTTATATTAAATTGACCCGATATTATCAGAAATGTTTCATTGCCATGCATAAAGCAACAAAACATTGGATTGAAAAGTTCAATTATTGCGAATATGGTCTGTTTTAAATTTTCACAACATAAGCAATTAGTTTTATAAAGAAATGCCTTCTTTACTAGTTAGTTATTAAGATTTTTGATGTATAACGTCTTCCCTAACTTGGGAGAAACTAACGATAGTGTATAGACACTGTATGCAAATGACACATTCATTGGATATACTTGGCGAAAAATACTGTAATCATTCGAAACTGATCCAAAACGGCCTTTAAAACATCTTAAATTTAATAATTTTACAGATTTCGTCACATAAAACCAGAGTAGATAAGTGAAAGGACAACAAACAAATACAATGCTTTGGTATTTTTTAAAGTTCAATCATTTTTAGACCAAATTTCCCCACTTAACCAAAACTTCCGGATACATAAATAAATAACTAGCTCCGGCGCAATTGTCCCGGTGCCTCTTGGCAACAAAACGCGCTAATTACGCCGATATTATTAGATTATTTCTATTAGAAACGATGCGTAAGTTATGACATACCAAAATGGTCAAACATTAATTACCCAGTAAACAAAGCAAAAAACATGTAAAAACACTCACCGTTGTCTATAATATCTCTCGCCAGGATCAACTACCATCTCATACTATCCATTCCCGTACCAAAAAAAATACGAAACACAACAAAATTACTACATAAATCCCGTAAAACCGAGCTAATGTTTCAAACAGCACAACAGAAGCCGCCATGTTGCCGAGAACTGTCAAACGCTGTGTGACGTAGGCACGCAGCCGGTACACGACCGTGCGCAGACACCAGCGCCTCTATACCACTTCTCGCGCACTACAACCCTCGAACACAACACGAAAATCGCAAATAATTTCCTTATATCGCATGGGCACGTCGGTGTTTTACGATAAACGCAATCCGCGGGATTAGTTTCACGGGTTTGCACAACTCGCGGGCAAAATAACGACGAATTAACACGCGAATCGCGAAAATCAGACGGAGTGCGGAGCCTAGTCCTAGTACGAACGCCATTGTTGCTCGCCGACTGACGTTTGAGCGGAGCATGCGCAGACCAAGGCGTACGCGTACGTTCGCAAACCCTCTGGGTATCGGTTTCCCGCTATTTTGCTAGCAATTTGAAATTTTGTTATGGAAAATGTGTATTGAGTAAGTTTGATGGAACAAATTTATAGATTGGTGTTTATTGTGTGTTCTTTTTTGACGAATTTATTATGATAATAAAGACAGAAAGTAGACATATTTTAATAAAATTTGGGTGTTATAATAAAGTGTTGTAATCGTACCGAAAATAAAATTGCGACTTTAGCGGAAATAGGTCTTTTTGGGTCCTCTGAACATTTTTTGCCAAAGTACAAAAAAATGTCTGTGTGTGTGTGTGTGTGTGTGTGTGTGTGTGTGTGTGTGTGTGTGTGTGTGTGTGTGTGTGTGTGTGTGTGTGTGTGTGTGTGTGTGTGTGTGTGTGTGTGTGTGTGTGTGTGTGTGTGTGTGTGTGTGTGTGCGTGCGTGTGCGTGTGCGTGTGCGTGTGCGTGTGCGTGTGCGTGTGTGTGTACCCGTTTTTTTTTTGTGGAGACGATTCCGGACAAAGTACTGAAGGTATCGGAACGAAAGTTCATATTTAGAAGTTTCATGACTAAACTTAGAGCTGAGAAGCTTTTGGTTCAAAAGGGTCCAAAGGAACTGGCTATTTACTCTTAGCATTTTTCAACGATTTTGCAATTGAGCCGCCATTTCTGCAATTTTGTCAAAATAGATAAATAATAAATTAAAGTAGAGGAAATTTTGTATAATTTATGTTTATAACATTTTTTGGTAAAATTAATAGTTTAACCGCAGGAGCAAATTCTATTTGATCGAAATCGTGTGTGCATTAATAGCAGGTAGCCAGGATATTTTGAATCTTTTGACAGTATTCAGAACGTCAGCGGTTGCGAAACGTCAATTCAACACGCAAATGCATGGAGAATGCGAGAACGCGCGCACGTACAGTGCAACATCTTGGTGTCAATGTGTATTTCGATTGCGGACAGCCGTGTTCTTATGTTTTCGCGAATAAATACAAGAAAAATTGTAAGACAGTATGGTAACATTAAAACTTATTTGGAATATTGAGCATAATTCTTTATGAACTTTTGCAGTTAGCACTGAAGACGGGGTAAAACCCGAAAATATAGTATGCTAGAAGCCAATATAATATATTAATCATCAGAACCAATAACCTTTTTACTTTATCATACGTAGTATGACAAGGAGGTTTTAGTCTTAGCATTTTTGAAATATTTTGCAAATAAGCCGCTATTTCTGGAATTTCGTCGAAATAGTTAAATAATAAATTAATGTAGAGGAAATTCCGAATAATTCATGACTATGAAATTTTTTGGTAAAATAAATATTTTAGCGGCATGAGCAAATTCTATTTCATCGGGATCGCTCGTACTGCATTAAAACACTAGTATTAAAACTAGTTAGCCAGGATTTTTCAGTTATTGTGATTCTAACGATAGTAGGTAGTGTCAAATGCTGATGTTTTCACATTACATACTGTAAATATAATCAAAATATCTGTCTAGTTCTAGTAGTTTTATTTTAATGCAGTGCCTGGCCGATCTCGATCAAATAGAATCTCCTGCAGCTAAACTATTAATATATGGCATGATAAAGTCATGTGCCTGGCCACATCAGATTTTTTACTTTATCATACGTAGAATGAGTAGTAAATTAGTAGTAGATGTTACAAACTAAAGTAGAGGAAATTCTGAATAATTTGTGTCTATGATATTTTTTGGTATAATTAGTAGTTTAGCTGCAAGAGCAAATTCTATTTGATCGAGATCGGTCGTGTCTGCATTAATATAAAACTAGTGGCTTGAAAATATTTTCTGGCTGTAGACCGATTGACTATTTATCAACAACTATATTTCGATTTTTTAATGACAGTAATATACTTGTTTCTAGCGTGGGACACACTGTAATATCACACGTAAATTGTATCGTACAATTAACCTTGAAAAGTACAATAATCTGCTTGCACATTGCACAACTTTAAAACGGATATTTATCTTTAAGAATGCAAATAATGTACACACATAAATATAGATTTGTAACCCACCTCCTTAATACGTGATTTATCTTTATGAAACACTACACTCGAAACTAATCTATATAACGATAAAGCGATACTTAAACAATTTATGCCGTGTTTTGTAATTAGTCAGAAGCATATGTTTTGATGCTCGAACAACAGCACTATGAACGAAGAAAGTGCGCAGATAACCGGCAAAAATGGCGAATTCACATTATATAGATATCGTTGGGTCGTTCTATTCTTATTCTGTTTTTATTCGTGCGTTAATTTCTTTCAGTATCTACAGTATAGTATAATATCGAACATAGTCGCCAAGTAAGTATACCGATATCAATTATTATTATGATAGGATTTTATTTTATTATGTTTTCTTTTCACAAAGGTATTATGGCTTGGAGTCGTTTGATCCAAGTTGGACTTCCTTAGTCTTTATGATAGCCTATATAATTTTCTTCATACCAGTTAGTTATTTGATGGAGAAATATGTAAGTTACATCTTGATAATTTTATAATTATCATCTATTAAAACATCTTTTTTAAGGATTTAAGAAAAATCTCCGTTGTGATATCTTTCTTGACGATGTTAGGAGTTGCCATAAAAATGTTCTCCGTTCATCCAGATAAATATGGTATAGTCATTTTGGGACAATTGTGCTGTGCAGTTGGCCAAGTATTCATGATGAGTATACCTTCAAAACTAGCTGCTGTGTGGTTCGGGAAAGATGAGGTGTCAACAGCGTGTGCCTTTGCAGTCGTTGGCACACAATTAGGTAATATCAATCATTTCTCAAAAAAAAAGAACAGAACTTATAACCCGGACCAAAACTTTTAGGTGTCGCCATTGGATGTGTTGTACCACCAAATGTTGTTGGAAACCACGATGATATCGACAAAATCGGAGACGAACTATTTAATATGATGATCTACAATCTAGCAATAACTTCAGCATCGTTTATACTGACACTCTTATGTAAGTAAGGTAAACGTCCCAATATTTCGATTGGATAAAATAAGAAATCTACAACATTGAAGATGATTTTAGGACATCCGGTTTGTTGATTTGACATTACACTTATCAACCCACAATCATTTCTTAGAGCTATGTATTTAGATTAAAATTAATGATGATGATTAAGTGATGATTTTCCCAAATGCAGACTTGTCATGAACTTTACTTGTTTTAACTTCTAGATTTGCAGTACTTAGTATAAATACGTGCTAAATTAAATAGACTTACAAATATCTACATTACCAGGAAAATGGAATAGTTTCGCAAATGTTTCCGTTTCAAGGCGAAATCGCAGTCAGTGAACATCCAGTACCAGGATTTTTGAAACTTAGATTTTACGTTGGTTTTAGGTGGTTGAATGTTATGATTTTGCTTTATGTGCGATTACTAGCAAAGTAGTTGGGATACAAATTATTATTACACACGTTTATGGATCAGATACATTGGGTAGTTAATTCTAAAAAGTACAGCCCTCTATCTATTTTAGTTTGTTCAGGAGGATTTTTGAAACTTAGATTTTACGTTGTTTTTAGGTGGTTGAATGTTATGATTTCGCTTCATGTGCGATTACGAGCAAAGTAGTTGGGATACAAATTATTATTATACACGTTTATGGATCAGATACATTGGGTAACTAATTCTAAAAAGTACAGCCCTCTATCTATTTTAGTTTGTTCAGGAGGATTTTTGAAACTTAGATTTTACGTTGTTTTTAGGTGGTTGAATGTTATGATTTCGCTTCATGTGCGATTACGAGCAAAGTAGTTGGGATACAAATTATTATTATACACGTTTATGGATCAGATACATTGGGCAATTAATTCTAAAAATAAATATACAGTATGTCTCCTCGGATTGGGTACAAAGAGGGAACACATGTTTTTTGTGATGTTTTAAAAATTTCAAACCCACAACCGGATAAAGTTTCCAATTTAAAGTTAAATATAATTCCATTTGTTATGAAAATTTTTATCTGGCTGCATTATATTTCATGCTAGAGTAACCATATAATCCACTACGTGTGTCATTAATAACAATAATCAAATTAGATTCAAAGTACCTACTTGAAGTAAACTGTCATAAATACATTTTCTTAATCACATCGCAAGCTGTTAACGTGATGTTTTGATTTTAAACAAAAATATGAAAATCTATGAAAAAAAATATTCTAAATAATTTTGTTGTCCTTTTTCTTGCACAGCCTTGTTTTTTAAACAGCAATACTCCGAAGTTAAAATAATGCCATGAAATAAAACCTCATCTAACTGTACTAAAGATTTTAAGGGGTTCTTAAGTTATTTTGATTTCTTAGCCTGCTTTTAATTTCTTTGGTACCTACTTTTAATGTTAATTCTTTTAAAAAAGAGACGTTTTGTTATGTCACATATGAATTAAAAAATGACGAAATTTTTTATGAAATTCCCTAGTAGTGTTCGATTCTAATTGCCAATTATAAAAATTCAGATCTCCATTATTTTCCATTATTTCAGTGATTCACAAGTTCTTATGGAATTGAGGTCATATAAAACTTCTTAAAAGAATAACATTTACTTTCTAAAAAAAAGTCAGTAAAAAGTTTCTTATGGTTTTTAGTTTATTCAATATAATTTGTATTAAATCAGTACGTAGGCTTTCAGAATCATTTAGAAAATAAACTGCTTCCGGGTTATGCCGTGTGTCAAGATTTGTTAATGCTGACGTTTCGCGAACCATGTTGCTCGCTTCTTCAAAGCTAATTGATAGTATTCAATTAGCTTTGTAGCTTTGAATACTATATAGTATTCAATTAGCTTTGAAGAAGCGAGCAACATGGTTCGCGAAACGTCTTGACACACGGCATAACACCTTTGAAGATAACAGTTGAACTCATGTCATCTTCATTCATAAAATCGTTATTCTGGCCTGAATTTGCCTATTTGAATTTGGGGTGTTTATCTTATCATATTTGTAGTTTTCAGAGCTAAACCTCCAACGCCTCCCAGCCACTCGCAGTCACTTGTTTCGGGAATACAGTTAGAATATTTCAAATCTTTGAAGAGGTTATTGATGAATAAGGACTACATATTTCTATTTCTTGCAATTGGGATGAGCAACGGGCTTTGGAATGCGTTTGGAATCGAATTGAACACGATGTACCTGAACTATTTTCCAGTTGGTACCTATTATTGAAAAATTTTATTTTTCAACATTTATTTATTCGATGTTCTAACATTTTTCTTCTAGGATGGTGAAGAAGACGCAGGATTGTTAGCTTTGATAGCAATTGTCTCAGGAGGTGTCTTCGGTAGCATAATTTTCGGATATATATTGGATAGAACTCACAGATTCAAGTAACCAAACCTAAAAAAGACTTAAAATTTACATCTTAATTTGCTATTACAAATTTCAGATCGACAACTTTCACTATCCTATTTTTATCATCGATATTATTCCTAATATCAGCATTTCTACTAAAGGAAGAACTACGAGTCGCCGTTTTTATATCAGTGGCTGTATTTGGGTAATATTTTTGCTTTCCGCGAATAGCCAAATATTTATTATAACGATATATTTATTTCAGGTTCTTTCTGTCTGGTTCTTTAGCTGTCGGATTCGAGTACGCGATGGAACTAACATACCCAGAACCGGAATCTACCTCCTTGGCATTTTTGAACGCCGTAATTCTGTTCTTCGGGCTTATATTTGCTGTGATAATCGACGCCCTATTCGTCGGCATTGGTTTCTTTTGGACAAACCTTACCATAGCTATCGTTTTGTGCGGATGTTCTTTTATTATTGTACTTATTTCCGATAATCTGAGGCGCGTCAACGCCAATAACGAACAAGATATTAATTAAATGTTACATTTTGATTTGAGTTTGATTGATTTTGAGTGGCTATCCTACGCTAATTGTAGGTTATGTCGCTTAACGTTTATAAACGTTACGATTTGTGTATAGTTAACACGCTCTGAGATAATAAAATAGCTTCACCTACCTTTAAATCCATTGCGAAGCCAATCCAATGAACACTGGCACTCACTAATACACAAATTCGGTTTTGCTTTGTCACCTTTGAGTAAACATGAATCTTCGTCCGACTGCGCAGTAATTTTTGCTTTTGGGTACTTTAGTCACAATGTGTCTCAAGTTACGCACAAGTCAGCACGCGCATGCGCGCCCGCAACGGTACATCTCCAAATTCAATTAGAAATATTTCCGTACTTAAAATATAAACATTAAACTAGAATTTCAACTAGATTCAACATAATATATTACATTAATTTGCTTTGTGGCAAATTGCAATTGTCGTTCTTATACAAGTATACTCCTACTAGATGCCACGGTTAGCACGAGATTTGAAACAATTGAAAACCAACGTACGCTATGTCGAGAAGTGTGTGCGATGCGGTCGGTCTGGAACTCCGGAGTTCTTGAATAATCGCGGATATTTGGTACTGAAAAGTGATCCAAAGTGTGTGCGGTAGTGTCAATATTAATATAACAGTGTTTAGCGACAAAAATCCACGGGTGTTTGTGCGCGGCTATCCCGATGCTTCATACTGCAAGTAAGTTAACCCTGATTGTTCATATTTCGTTCGTCGTATGACATATCTACATTGTACATGTATAACGTACGTCTATAGAACGGGGGTGTATTTAGGATAGATATGGTTCGAATCTAACCATAAGTTTCAATGTCGGGCAGTATAAATAAATAGAATTTACTCAAAAACTTAACATATCAATTCAACTTATCCATTAATTAATTCAAATTAACCGCCGCCTGTAGGAGCTGCGGGCTACTTTGAAACAAAAGAGAAAAAGTCATATGTGGCTGTGGTGGAGTCGCCATACTTATAATAATGTATTTCTTGACGGCGTCACTTGGATTTTTCGTTGTACTGCGGTCATTATGTAGTTTTAGCGTGATATATTGTGTAAATTAAGTGTCGGTGTTGGCCATTTTTTGAAAATAGCTCTCCTGGAACGCGGATGACTGGAAATTAAGCGGATATATGCGGATTTATTATAATATGTAGGTATTATTGTTTGCTTTCGTTGTTCATTTTCCGCAAATAAACACGGCAAATTATCAATATAATTTGAAATATCGTTTTGAGTACATATTGTGTAATCATAATTTCGGTATAAACAAACTTTGATGGAATATTATGATCGCAAATTAACATAAAAACCCAAATAATAACCCAAAACATTTCAAGGTCAGGTAGCAACAGCATTTTTCCAGTTATTATTTACGTATTTACCCAAAAGTTTACAAATTAACGCGCTACGTATATACTAAACATTGTTATTTATGTCAATGTTGACTTGACCGATATCGATTTTAATGATTTTGTTGTTCAAATGCAGGTTGATCATCATCAGCGGTAGTGCTTACGTGTAGAATTGAGCTGTATGGTGAAAACCTGGGTTCCATACTGAAAAAGACCCGATCTGAAACCCTGAAGGTCCATGCAGCACAACAGCTTACTGTATAGGTATGTTTGCACGTGTCGTTATCAGTTTTCTTAAATTGAATGTAATTATCTTTAAAAAAAGCCTTTGTATTGTATGTTAAATAATTACTCATATAATTTTGGAGTTTATTATTTATGCATTTATATACCAACGTGAGCGCCCGATACACCGTTCCTTGTTGAAAATTCAAAAAATTTATTTTACTCAACATGGACTCAATACTGGTTAACCTGGAGCTTTGTAATAAAATTCCGAGTGCTCGATTTTGTTGTACTTGAATCTTTTTAATGTCTTTGTCTGTACACAAAAATAATATACTGCTGCAATAGTAAAAATATGGTTCTATAATCGTATGGTACAAAGATATTCTAGCTCTTAATGTAAGTTTATTAGATATTCTTCCTAAGTAGCTAATCTTTCGACTCACCTTTTTAACTATATATTCCATATTACTCGTAAATTTCAAACTATTATCTAAAATGACACCTAGATATTTAAATTTGTCCACTATCTCAACAACTGTGTTATCAATAACTGTCTGGTGTAGGGTTTACAGAATTTCTATTTCCCAATACCATAGCTTTTGTTTTCAATACGTATTCAAACATAATTTATTTTCTTTATACCAATTTGATATCGATACTAGTTCGGAGTTTAATGTCGCGATTACATCAGGTAAGTTATCTCCTGCAACTGATATTAGTGTATCGTCTGCAAATAGGTGCATATCACAAGATTTAACTTGTGTAGCAACATCGTTTATGTATAAATTAAATAAAATTGGTCCAAGAACAGAACCTTGTGGTACCCCTAAGCTGTTTATTAATTCACTTGACTCATTCTCTCCAATCCTAACCTTCTGTCTCCTGTTTGTTAAATAGTTTTCAAACCATTTCAATTCTTTTCCTCTGATTCCGTAAGTTTCCATTTTTGTAAGTAACTTTTGACGACAAATTGTCTCGAAGGCTCTTTTCAAGTCTACAAAAACAGCAACAATACCAAATTTAGGGCCGTCTCGCATGAATGCTGAAGCAACATAAGCGTCAAATAAACTGATCTACAGTTGTGTAAAGCATAATAAAACATCATTTTTTTTGGGAATAGGACGGCACAAAAATAGGCCGCCACCTTTATTTACACAAACGTCGTGTTTTACAAAACTGATGTGTGATGACTTACTGTACAATATTAATTACAATAGTTGTGGGCATGGTATAGTTGCTGTCGTACCAGCATCAGCAGCGTAAACAGTTCGAAACCAGCACGAACTTGTCCTCACATGCCTCGTTCGACATTCAAGTTAGAATAACGGTCATCTTATTTAGGGAGAAGTGGCAAAGAGACGAATAAATACTAGATAATAATAATATAGAGATTTGGGGGGTGGGGTGGTGCATTTAAATGAGAAGAAATCGACAATCGACTACGTCGTTTTGAACTGGTTACGTGCTGAACTCTTGCCGTTGAATTTTCTCTCCTTCTAGCCTGTTTCTTATTCAACGGTGCATCCTAAAAGATGGACCGCGAAGAAATGTCATTTAAATAAATATATTAACTCTTAAAATATAGATATCGATTATGTATATATATTATATATTTAAATTCTATTTACAATTCAATAATCTGTTAACGCTAAGAACATAGTGACACCATCACAGGTCGTCTCCCTCCTGGGTTCGACAAAATGGATACAGAAGATGCTTTTCGGGGAATTTTCTTTTAACAATAACAATAATAATAGTCGCCTCTCAATCAACAAACACAAACTAACAAATTATACGTCAAATAGCGAAAGAATAAGCTTTAATAATGATATCTTACGGAAAGTGTCGACTCTCTCTCTCGCCAAAAAAAATTTGTCTATAATCATTAATTAATCCAATAAAGGTTACAGAGGGGGGGGGGGGAGGTTTACAGAGAGAAAGAAGAAAGTGAAGAAGAAGCGAAATGAATACTCTTCGTGTAATTTTTTACCATTTATCTACCACGGTCTCACCAACTGAAACAGATAACGTAAACGATTGCGATTATTAAAAAGCGATTGTCTTTGCGATTGTTATTGCTACGCTACTCGATAGAACCGAGCGGTTATCCAAACGAACAGAAACAAAATATTAGCGTTAGTATAGAGGAAAAGTTATAAGACGCAGAAACGTCGGTAACTCGGATTAGTCTGACTGTGTGTGTGTTGGTATCACTTGTTTTCTGTGTGATTTGTTTTTTGGGGTGGGTTTTTTTTGCGGGGTTCACTCCACTCCAGCTCAATCTGTCACTGTGATGAGCTCATTCCCTGAATATCGCTTTGGGTACTGTGAAAACAAAAGAAAACAACTTAATATTATATTTTACCTTTGTCTATACGATTGAATTATTTAGCTCAGTCAAATTCGATGAAAAAAAGGGACACGAGACACAACGTAGTTCTGTGTTGGTTATCAATCTTAATTTGACTGAGCCATATTTCAGGAAAAAAATTGTTTGGTAAAATATCCAATACATATATTGGATAAAAAATAGTATACCAATAAAAAATAGACTGCCTGCACGAAAACACAAATTTTGCACATCGAAAAAAAGTTTAATGCACAGCTCAAACATATTAGGGGACCACATTTTTGAAACCTGTAAATTTTAAAATAATGGTGCTAGGCAAATCAAATTTGGTATGTTTCAACGTCATATATTTAACTAGCTGATTGATTTAACTAGTTGATTCAAATTTGATTTGCCTAGAACTCTTATTTTAAAAGTTACAGGTTTCGAAATAAGTATTCCCCCTAATTTATTTGAGCGGTGTATAAAAAATGCACTTACCTTATTTTTGCTTTAGATTTCTGTACTTTTTGCATATTAATGTTTGTTATATTCACACAAAAAAAAACACATGGTAAGGGGGTAAGTAAGGGTGCAGGTAACACTGTTGCTTCACACAGAGATGCTGTTAATTATTAATTGTTAAATAATTAGCGCACTAAAAGTAATTATCAAACGTTCAAAACTTTATTTACTTAAATTTTTTCCCGTTACATCGTTTATTTACAGAGAATATTTATTTATTTATATTAAAAAACAAAACGAAGACACAAATAATGCATTCAAGTCCATTCGATAATAAGTATAAACAACCGCAAGTTCACGCACACCTTTCTTTAAAGTAAAAAAAAAATAATGCACAATAAATAAATGCTCCGAAATAACTCTACAATCGTCTTGAGATTGCACGTTATTTTAAATATCCAAGATGTCCATGCTTATACATATTATTAGTATCTAGTAGTTATTTACTTACTACATTTAATTGTTTTGATTTGTAATTTTTCTTACAAGATTTCAAAATAGAGACACAATTAAATCTAATAAGGGTTCAAATTCACACAAGTTATTTCAAATAAAATCAAGGATTGTACAATATTATTTCAACAATTCTTTACAGCATGCCGAGTTACCTAGGTTTCGATGACCATCTTCTTGCGTTATTATCGTACCGATGAGCAAATATCTAGACCGATTCTCACACAATCTCTCGTCCCTTTCTCTCGCCAAGTTCGGTTATTAAATAACGCTAAGCTAATTTTTTAATATTCGGAACAAAACCATGCGTGTTAAAAAAAAATACAACAATCAATTCTCTGCTAGGATTGTTCATGAACGATTGATTAATTATTTAATATTTTCGCTTTCGCGCATTTGAAAATTTGGTATCCCGTTTGTTTTTTTTTTTTATTTCAACCTTAACTCTCCTAAAGTACACGAATGTTCAGAAAAAAAGAAACAAGAAACCTAGCGAACATAACCTTTCTTGTCACTTTGACAGATAGGGTTGTTATAAATGATTATAGTCGTAGTACGCCATGATATCATATGTAACGATTTCTAGTTGTCCCATTATTTAAATGGTGTTTACATAACCTATTTCAAGTTTGACAGTTGACCTATTTCAAGTTTGACAGGGCTTACTTCGAGTACAATCATTTATAATGAGCATCCTACAGGCTACTTGCTAAGTCTTTTTTGAACATCTTAAAATTTCTCTAGTAGATAACTGGAATGCTTACTTGGAATATTTCGATAATTATTTTAATTATTTATTTATTTATTGTATAACTTCATCTGCACACGGACACGCAATTGAATAAATAAATACCGCCCGTATACCCCGTAATAAGTAATAAATAAGGAACGTAGACACGGTCAAAGCAGAGATTTTGTATTTTACGTATCGTGCAGAAGTCGATAGCGGTCGTTTAATCGATTCATGGCAATTTTTTTAAATTTAAATTAAATTACAAACGCTTTCGTATCACAATAACGGATTTTTTCAATGAGACGGAACGGTTTATTAATCGATTAAAATCTCCGCCAACGACTAAAGTTTCGATAGAAAAATGTAGGGGGGACATTTGGGACAGGGGGCGGGTAGTACTAAAAAGGCACTTATAAAAAATCGAACTAAAAACAGGAGGAAATAATAATTAAAAAAAAGGAAAAGAAAAATAGTAGAATAGAAAGAAACTGTCGTCATTTTGGTCCTTGCACATTGAACTAGCTAGTAAAAAGTTATCGCGGGGGGGTTGGGCGCCCCAACGGCCCCCCCAAGCACCCGTACACACTGCCACAGCGCTCGCTCCTCGCAGGCCTCGACTATGGAGGCGGTCGCAGTTAGAGCGGGTACACTTTCAGGAAGCCAAAGAACACGGCCCACATTAGTACGATCCAGTGCACGGTTGTTAGGAAACTCTCACCGTCTGTGATTTTCCTAGCGATGAATTTCAGCGTCTCGTCCAGCAAGATGACCGGTATGGAAAACTTCATCACCGTCACCCATTCCTCGATCGTCAGCGGGCACACTTGGAATACAGCCTACGTCCGCAAAGAAAACCATACCGCGTTAAAGTTATACCCGAAAGAATTACAACGTTAATTCAACTTACCGACAGTACTTCGACGTAGAGAATGACAAAGTGCAAACTGAAGGAAAGCGCCATCGAGCCGAGGAGCCAGAAGTTGCACCATGGGGGCATGGCGATGAGTGATTGATTTTCAGATAAACTGCAAAAAGAAAATTTACGATCATAAGCAATTGTCAAGTGGTGGTCCTTTTTACTTTACCATACATAGTATGATAAAGAATTGTAATCGTGCCAAAAAAAATAATTTGAGATTTTAGCGGAAATATGTCTTATTGGATCCTCTGAGCTTTTTTGACCAAAGTACAAAAACTGTGTGTTTAGCTGCATGAGCAAATTCTATTTCATCAAGGTCGCCAGGATTTGACCGATATTTTCATCCTAATGACAGTAGGTAGTGTCAAACGTTGATGTTTTGACAATACCTACTCTCAATAGTATCAAAATATGTGTCATATCTCCTGGTTAACTAGTTTTGTTTTAATGCAGACGTGGCCGATCTCGATCAAATAGAATCTCATGCAGCTAAACTAATAATTTTTTACATGGAGAAAGGAGGAGTCGACATAAGCAGTTGGATATGGGACCACTTCCCGCACTTACGAAAATTTCTTGAAATATGATTATTATGTATGTATTTGTTAAAAAATTATATTACATGAATTCTTAAAAGTGTTCATATCGACCCATACAACGAAAACCGCCTCCCCAGGGTCATTTTTCACTGCAAAATATATACGTATAGTGACTCCATCTTTCTCCATGATTTTATATATGTATAATATGATAAAGTCATGTGCCTGGCGACATGAGATTTTTCGGGTTAGAGTATAGCAAATTTTCCTTTTTTCAGAATGAGGCCTAAGACGTACCTGTTCATAGCATTCAACATCTCAATCGTTACTAATACGGACAGCGCCATCGTCATAGGATGTGGATCTTGGAAGACTTTGCAGTCAACACCCTTGAAGTCGTCGGCTCCTTGCACACACTGTAAGTGATGGGTCTAAAAACAAAAGAAAACAAACTCATTATAATTACTATTTTTATACAGCGCAGAAAATAGTTGGAGCAGTACGGAAGGATGGCAAAAAGTTGATGATGGATCCTGCATAGATCCAGGAGGGAGAGGTCTCATCGGCAGGGAGTGCAAATCCTGATCGTCAGAACTGGTGAGTAATTTAATTTTTTTGTATAGCTTTGATATATTCTATAGCTGTGTACTTTCGGCCTATTCGCATAATTTATACTACATAGTTGTGCAAACAAACGGATCCACAGTGGTCTAAATTCGCAAAAAGTTGGCCAAAATTCTGAAACGGTTTTACTTTTATATAGAATACACAGAAACTTGAAAATTTGACTTTTGACCATCACAAGGATAATACGTATGGTATTGTGTTTGCTCGAAAGGAGAAGAGGAAACACAGTGGATTTAGTTCCTTTTGCGCTTTTTCTTTACTTTTATTTTGAGTGATTTGATTTTGTTAGAAACTCATGTTGATTATAACTATTTTACGTATTTTGGTTTCTACCAAGCATTTTGAATCAACTATGGTCCTGGTGTACTATAGTTGTCATCTAGGACCAGGCACCTTCGAAATATCAATGCGCAAGAAAATCTAAAGAATTGCAAATAAAAATAATTTGTTTATGAACGCAGGTGATATCATACTCGTGGAAACATTGGAAGATAGGGATCGAGTAAAATATCCCTTAACTCAAATTTCTATATTCTGAGCCGTCCTGTATACAGAACATAATGTACCGAATTTGATAGTTACAGTATTAGATTAGAGGATCACAACATAATATTGTTGCAAACTTTCCGATACACATTTTACACTAAAAAGGGGTTACGTACCAATTGCCAGTAGTTCAACCCGGGACCGTATTCGGAGAACATGAACCACCAGGCGGCAGCACCAACTGTCGCAGCGCCTACGTATCCACCAATAGCCATATACCTATAAGCACACAACGACAACAAATTAAATAACCTCAAACACGTCTTAAAAAAAAATAAACACTTTAAACCAGTGATGTCAAACCTGCGGCCCGTAACACCCTACTGTGCGGCCCGCGAGCCCTCGCTAAAATTGTATTACAATACCATACAATTTAAAAAATATAAAACTGATTTGTAACATTTTTTTGAATTACTAAGTTTGCAATGAGCTTCGGAGACGGAATTGCCCGACAATACCTTTCTCCTTCGGAGCATGGACACTAGTTATTACTTATTAAGTAGCAGATCAGTAACCATTGTTATTTGGGTGTTCCTACATTATTGGGCTAACTATAAATAGAAAGTAAATAATTTAAAGGTGGAATTTTCGTAAATATATCGTTCAAGTGCAATTTTCACATATTTCATGCATGTCACAAGGAGTTTTCGGAACATTCTATGCGCTAAATATGAAGCTCGTGTTTAAAGTTCCCTATCATGTCATCCACCGAAAAGTTCAGCCCACGCGTCCACTTGTGTTGTTCATCGTCGCGAAATTTTACTCTAAAATATGAAACTAAACACATTTTACGACTTGTTATGCAACTGCACCCATGAAGAGCATAACACCATTTCAATCTTTTACTAAAAAAAATTACTGGTAATAGCCCAGAAACAACATGAACAGAATGCCCGAAACACTGTAAAATCAAAAATCATTATTAAAAATCAAAACTTTCTTAGAATATTCTCGTAAATATGATTTGAATGGGATTTTGAGATTAAAACTTTTGAGATTTTTAATGTTCATGATTCATCATTCATTTTTAATGTTCATCATTCTGTATTTAGAGATTGTGGCTAATTCTGAACTAAACTGGTCAAACGATTTAGGGGTTAATGAAAAATATGTTAAAAATTGAAAGTTGATTTTCTCTCCAACCATTTTGATGATTCTTTCACTTACTGGTACCCTAAATCTTCAGAAGATGTACGGATGAAGAATTTTTATTTCAACTTTCAGTTTTGAGTATAGACAGGGTGTAAGAATGATGTTATGATTTTTGCCTGAACTTTGAAGTACTACATGGAGTTCCAGCTATAACAAACTGGCAATAACTGGAATGACACTAATAATTTTTGAACATTTTGATTTTCGAATCACTTCATTGTCTTTGTTTTTAATGGCCATACAACAAGAACAGTAGGTAATAATAAAATGGCACGATTTCAAAGTTGATTTTCTCTAGACCCGATTAACTGGTTTTGATGATTTGTTATTTACATGCGAGTTGATTCCGTAGTTTTAAACATATACGGGGAGAAATAATTAGTCGGTATACAGCTTTTTGACAACAAAATATTAAAAATTTATTCTTTTGAAATATTTTCGTTAATATCATTTGAATGGGGGGGTTTTAGATTAAAAGCGTACTGTAGTAATTATTTTTAAACATGAAAGGTGAAATTGTAGTCAAGTTTATAACCTATTTTGTACAAATTCAAGGGAAATGGTTATTACGTAAAGTTGTACGTAATATAGAATCAACTAAAGAAGCGAATGATAATTAATCCAAGTGAGGATAAATTTTTGGAAAGAAAAACACCCCCACCTAGATTTGAACCAGGAACCCTCCATTATCCTCACCTGTATTAATTATCATTACTAAACCTAACTGAAACATAGTAGTCAGTAATGTAGGACCAACTAAAGAAGCAAATGATATAATTAATCCAGGTGAGGATAAATTTTTCGAAAAAATCACCTCCGCCTGGATTTGAACCAGGAACCCTCCATTATCCTCACCTGGATTTAATTATCATTCTCTTCTTTAGTTGATGTTATTTTCTATGATTTTCGTTAAATTGTAAAAAAATTAACATTATTTTTTAGTGTTCATGGTACTTTTCTTAGGTAATTCGAAATTTCAAATGAAAAATGTTTGATAAAAATCCTTATTGAATATTTATTTATTTTGTTCCGAACTTGTGCTCGCATGCGCACGCATAGATAAATGCAAAATATTGATGTGAGCCATCAAACATCAAAAATTAACATACTGATGAAATTGATCTAACACGGTATTAGCAACGTTGTATAAGAACCATTAAAATGATAAAATTCAAATGAGACAAAAAGCTGTTTTACCAGTTAATCACTTTTTCGAGTCTCTTTTGTATGCGGCCCGCTGAAGTTCAGATCAGAATTTTGTGGCCCGCGCCCGCAAATGAGTTTGACACCACTGCTTTAAACCATTCAAATTAAATCATCAATCAAAACAAACGCGATAATCTAACAACACATACCTGAAGAACAACCATCCAGAGATGAGACCCTCGTCGGCCTTACGTGGTGGCTTGTCCATGATGTCGAGATCTGGCGGGTTGAAGCCGAGAGCGGTGGCGGGGAGGCCGTCAGTGACCAGGTTGACCCAGAGGAGTTGTACGGGAATGAGGGCTTCGGGGAGACCTAACGCGGCCGTCAGGAAGATGGAGACTACTTCGCCGATGTTGGAGGAGATGAGGTAGCGGATGAACTGCTTCATGTTGTTGTAGATGGCGCGACCCTCTTCGACCGCGGCGACGATCGACGAGAAGTTGTCGTCGGCCAGTACCATCTCGGAGGCGGACTTGGCGACGGCCGTACCCGAACCCATAGCGATACCGATCTCGGCCTTCTTCAAAGCTGGCGCGTCGTTGACACCGTCACCAGTCTGATAGAGAGAAAATGTAAGAAAATTAGGAATTAGAGTTGATTATTACGCGAGAAAATGTTCGAGAAGAAGGTTGTTGAAAATTAAGAAATCATTTATAACTCAAATTTCTGAATTTTGGAAATAGCACATTCAAATTATCAAAAAGAAGGGTTAAATCCAATACAGTTGCTTTTTGGAGATCCGACACGCAAAACTGTTTTCACCGCAAACGTGCGCGTTCGCAGTTTTTAACATTTTACCGAAAAACGGTCACGATTTTGGAATTTTAGCATCTGTACAAAGTTAATCCTTATAACTATATATATAACTAACGGCGACAAAAACAAAAACAAACCGAACAGACTCGATCACTGCCGTGTATACGCCGAGTGACTGGCGTTAGGCTAAGCATTGTGATTGGTGTATTTCTAGATGTTGTAGGTCTGCGCGCATTTACGTCTCAAAAACCGCAAATAAAACGCTCAAAATCGCCTCTAATGCATTATGATATACCGGCTATAAGCGTGCGCACAACACAAGAGTTTTTCTGCGTTGTTGTGTATTTGAAATACTAAATATTAAGGATAAATTGCTGTATGCCACAGAGATAAAAAAAAAATACTGAATTAATTAACAATAAAATATTCTGCAGAATGTGTATGAAAACAATAAGCTACAATTATTTATTTTACGATTTGTCTCTTGGTAGTGGGTGTTTTGCTTTTAGGCCTATTTTGTTATATTTTGTCGCTTTATTTCACAGTATTAAAATGAAAATATTTAAGTTTAACATTCACTGTTTCAGTAATACATATTAACTTAATTAATTATTTTGTTTGTTCAATTTGTTCAACTACGTTTAAATATAGAGACAATTTGGACTAAGAAAAATGTGTCACGTGGTTAAATCTGCGTCGAAAAATGCAAGCACATATGCACGGGTGCAACTAGTGCAACTTTGTGGAAAACTACATGTGTCTTAGTTCAGTATCAATTTCCTCCATTATACCAAAGTTTTGTATGATGTGTGCGTGTGCTAATAAATACATACACGGTCGGCCAAAAAAAAACGGTACAAATTTTTGATCACTCGTATTTCCTATAATATTTTGTCAATTCAAATATTTCTTTTAAAAACGAATTGCCTGTAGTGTGAAGATTGAAACCGTACCATATTCGCAATAACAGGACGTTTCAATCCACAGTTATGTTGCTTTGTGTTTGGCTATGCAACATTTCTGATAACATCGTGTCAATTTAATGTGAAAAGCAAGCTGTAAAAAAATTAGTTGGTAATGATTTTTTTTCCTTTGGTCAAAAGGGACAGCAGAGATTTTATAGCATCGAATACAGGGTGATTTTTTTTGCATACAGGGTGAAATTTGGAAACATCGTTTTTTGCTGTTTTTACTGAAAAAGAAGAAGTGGAATTGCGAATATGGTATGCTTTCAATCCTTACAACATAAGCAATTAGTCCTTCAAAGAAATGCTTGCTTTAATTTACTTAAAATCTTTGGAAATACAAGTAATTGAACATTTGTACTGTTTTTTTTGGCCCACAGTGTATATACAAAACGAATACAAGGTATACGTATTTTTAAAACGCTTTTTACTCATTTTTCGTAGTTATTTTACGCGCTTATTTTCCAAAAATAAATACTTATAATTCCGTACTCTACTTATAACATTCTGCACAAAATAGGCAAATTCCCTTTTTCTTCTATACAGTCGTTCTTAAATTTTAAAGCTTTTCAAGTTAGAGCTACCTGTTAATTAGAGCTAATTTTAGGCTAGAATCGCGGGAATAACTTTATAAGTTCTCGAAAAAAGTTAGAAAGATGTTTATGTTGAATATTTGATACAAAACTATAATTGTTGCCAAAATTAAATATAAATATAGAATTATTAACAAAAGGAATTATTATTATTAATATTATTTTGGAATACCTTTGTGAAGGAGCTAAGAAAGTGTCACTTTAAATTATTCATAAATGAATTGCTATGACCGCAAAAAAAAATTGGTCCATCAAAGTTGATGTGAAGGTAATATATATCGACTAATCTGTAGCGTTCTTCAAGAAGTTATACAGGGTGTTCAAACTATAAGATAAAACTTGCACTCGAAAAAAGCACCTAAAGTCGATTTTCAAGTGGCAAACCTATCATATGAATGCATTTTGGAATTTTATAGAAACATTTTGGTTTTTAGAAACTTTGTAGAAAATGTCCTATACCTAAAATTTATTTTTGCATACTTAAATCGATTTTTGAACACCAATGGAAAACATTGCCAAATCTAGATTGTGTTGGAAAACAACTGAACACTTTTAACTGAAATTCTTTAACAAGGTTTTTACGTTAATTAAGTATTTAGTCATTCTGATTAAAATAGTCTGTCTTTATAAAATTATAAGAGTAGCAACAATGCAACAGACAAAAAATTGCGAAATCGTGATCATCTTGGTAAAAAGCGCAAACGTGCATGTTAGGGATGGCTTTTAGGGTGCAAGGCTCTATTGTAATTTGCGGGCGCCATAGAATTTTGAAACTCAACAATTTCCATGTCGAATCTCAAAAAGGCAATTGGATTGGATTTATTTCTTTTCTTTGCTAATTTTAATGCCCTTATAGTATTATTTTGCGCTAAATACGTATCCGGTCCCAAAAGAATTTCAAATTTGAAGACACACTCAATCAATTCTTGTTTAAAAAAAACACACAACAACAAAGACTCACCATAGCTGAGATCTCGTTCATGCTCTGCAAGTACTCGACAATCTTCGACTTATGCGCCGGCTCGACGCGCGAGAACAACCTCGCCCGCGCGCACGCCGACCTCTGTTCCGCGGGCGAAAGATCGTCGAATTCGCGGCCAGAGTACGACTTTCCGGTCGTATCTTCTTCCTCGGTGAAGACGCCGATGCGCCTGCAGATCGCCTCGGCCGTTCCCTTGTTGTCGCCGGTGATGACGATGACGCGGATACCGGCCGCGCGGCACCTGACGATCGAGTCGAAGACCTCCTTACGCGGCGGGTCCAACATGCCGACGACGCCGACGAAAGTCAGGTTCACCTCGTACGTGTAGAATTTGGTCGAATCGCCGAGGTCCATCTCGTCCGGCTTCATCGGGTTATCGGCCGTCGCCAAGCCTAGGCAGCGGAGGGTGTCGCGTCCGCAACCGTACTGTTTGGTGAGCTCGAGGATGCGGTTCTTGAGCGTGTTCGTGAGTGGGACCTTTTGGGAACCGACGCGGGCGTGCGTGCACCTGTAATTGAGAAAGAAAATAGGAATTGGTTATTAATGCATAACTTCTTAAAAGTATAATTGGATAAAGTAATAACAAAGTGTACCTATTCTATTGCGGAATTTGTTCTGACTTGAAATTAAAAACGTGAAAACGAAATTAATAAACGGTAGGTATACTCAAAAATGTAGCAAACATAGTATATTGTGCACCAAGCCGAGAAAGTAATTGAGGAGTACTTTCTTCTATATATTGTGTATTTTGTCCAAAATAAGAAATTTTCAGGAATACAGAGAGATATGCATTTTATTTGTCTGATAAGTAAACTTCAGTGACTTATGTGATGGGTGGTTAAAATAACATAATTACAATGAACAATAATACTTCATCGTACAACAAGCATGTGTTTCTATTGTATGCAGTACAACCATTTGAGAATAGTCTTACTAGTTTAATATCTGCCTCAAAATATTGTTTGTTAAGGAAATTGTGTGAAACAGAACTTGTTTCTGCAGATTCCCACTTTGCCTAATTTTCCATTCAAAAACACTGGTGTTTTTATAGGTTTGTTTCAACACAAAGAAAACACCTTTTTAAATATTGTGTTTTGTGATGGACCAGTTATGTTACGATCAACAACGCAATAATTAAAAGTAGTATTTGTATCATACCTAAACGGTATTTTCTGTGTGTTGGAGCAGACTTAACATCGATGCCAGTAACACAAAAACAATAAAATTTTAGAGTAAACATTTAGAACCAATTTTAGTACACAAGATTGTATGTAGTCCAACGTTCATAAATTATTACGCCACCTTTGGTTGAAAATTTCCATTTCTTTTTTATGAATACATAACTCGATTTTTTCTATTGTTACGTTAATCTTTAACAATAAAGGAATGAATAATTGATCCCTGCAAAACTAAATTTAATCATTCAATTTCCAAAAATGTCAGCTAAATATGCTAACCGGAATATCCACAATGCAATAAGAAAAAAACTTTATGTTCGAAGAGCTGACTCAATACTTCTCAGGAGCCACCCAACATCGGATTTTAACACGAATGTCTCATATTGACTTCCTATCTTCTGACATAATATTTGAAAATATTCGTGAATTAATATTGGAACTTCTAATCAAGTTGACAACTTTTCTGGTAGTAAACTTCTTTAATTGAGATTCTGGAGCAAAGTGATTTATTTTTTGCAAGAACGTCCTGCTAAGACCCAGTTCTACTTTTCCTAAAACGCGTTTTCAAATAAAAACGTTATTTATTGTTCAAAGGTTATTTTCAGTACAACTTCTTAGATAAATAACGAGTTGGCCTGGATGAAAAATAATTTTTTGGTAAGATAAAAATTAATTTTACTCTTATATCTTTGGCTTTTTTCAAACATAAAACATCTAGCCCAAGTCATGATACAAAAATAGATTAATAATAACTAGATTTTTAGTACAAATTTTAACCCAAACATCATAATTGCGATAATAAAGCGTAAAAGCCAGAAATGTATTAATTTGCCCATATTATTTAAACACCGCCTATAACTGGTGACTACGGATTGATGTTGATGAGGGACAGGCTGACCACTCTCAGCAAAACAAAACATCGTTACAAAATATTTTGTTTCGTACCGCGATGTTTTCTGAACGGAGCCTTAAATCCTGAGCTCCCTGTCTCTTAGGGAGTGAGATTGTTTAAGCATACAATTTCTAAGAATTTTGTATATGTATTTGATTACCAGTTGTTTGGAAAATAATCAAAAAATCAAATAATTTAACAATGAACAATATCAACCATCTGTAAGACCTTCGCATACCACCAGTTGAGAACCCCTGATGTAGACGTTTTAAATTTTGAATAGATTTCTCAAAAGTGGTAAACTTTTTTGTAGCTGGTCCATGAAAATGCCAAAAGATTCACAAACATTTATCAACATTTCTGAAGTTTCCCGATGTATAAAAACATAAAAACTATTACGCACCTATCCAAAACACCTTCGGGCGCTCCCTTGACGAACAGCTTCGGACCTGTTCCAAGCTTGCTGGGCTTGAGCGGCACGCAGTACGACGACATCGACTTGCGATCTCTCGAGAACTCCAACGTGAACTCCTTCCTCCATTTCGTCTCAATATCTTGCCTAACGACAATAGCAGCGCCGCGACGGTCACCAGTCTTCGGCACGTTGAACGGATTCATCTTCTCCGCGAGAACAATCAAAGCCGTCTCAGTCGCCTCACCGACCTTCTCAAACGCCTGCTTGAACTCGTTGAAATCAATAGCCGAATCGTTGCACATGATGCAGACCGTTCCCAACTCATGCAGACCTTCATACTCCGCAGTCTTAACCTTCTGTCCCTTCAAGAACACCTCGCCAATGGGTTCGTACGTGGAGCCGGTGATCTCGAACTCGTGGAAGCTGGAATCGTTACCTTCGACCTTGTCGAAGATGAACATGCGAGAGACGGACATCTGGTTGGTGGTGAGGGTGCCTGTTTTATCCGAGCAGATGACTGAGGTGCAGCCCAAGGTTTCGACGGACGGCAGAGATCGGACGATGGCGTTCTTCTTGGCCATACGGCGCGTGCCCAACGCCAGACAGGTGGTGATGACGGCGGGCAGGCCTTCGGGGATGGCGGCGACGGCGAGCGCGACGGCGATCTTAAAGTAGTAGACGGCGCCCTTGATCCAAGAGCCGCCGTGCGCGGGGTCGTTGAAGTGGCCGATGTTGATCGCCCAGACGGCGACGCAGATGACGGAGATCACTTTGGACAGTTGTTCGCCGAACTCGTCCAGTTTCTGTTGCAGGGGCGTTTTGATTTCTTCCGTTTCGGACATCTCCGTGCGGATCTTGCCGATGGCGGTGTTCAGGCCGGTGCCGACGACGATGCCGCGGGCCTTGCCGGCTGCTACGTTTGTGCCTGAAATTGGAAATTGTTTGGTTAATGCTTATAGAGACGGGATATCGTCACAATTTGATAACGAATTGTCGAAAGGGAAACGAGTATTGTTAGGAATAAACAGAGATCACGTTATAACCTATGATCGGCATCCGTCAATAATACTTTTAAATTGAAATTAAACAAATTTGTAACCCTTAAATGTGTAAATTATAAGTCAAAAAAGGAAAATATTTTACTCATATTTATCTTTTGTATAATCAGGCTGTGGTTATTGGGTACCCATGAAAAAAGTGAGTCACTGGCCAAAAACTATTTTAAATTAAATCACGCTAGAGGGTGCCAGTGATACAATGTCGGTCGGCCAAAATCGATTTAGTTAGTGTTTATTTAACAATTTTCGACTATTTTCACCAATTCCTAGCCACCTAGGTTAGTACACAAAAAAGTAATTTTTGCGTTGCCTTGGTGAAAAAATTGACGATTGATATATTTTTGTGTTCAGAATGTCATCCTGATTGAAAATATGACACAAAGAATATAGGGTGCCATTTAAAATTTCAATGATGACGTCATTTCCGGAAAAACCGGAAGTCATATTAACCTCAAGAGTATCCCAAAAAATGGTATTTTTTGTTGATTAACTCATTCTTAGATTTCATTCGTCCAATTTTATAGACAAGAAAAATAAACGGGGGTACACATATAAATTTGATTCATCATCAATTTTATTCAATTGCTACAAACGTGTTTCGGTTTACGTCATCATCAGTGTAACTAAACTACACTGACTGCACTAAGCAAAAGAAAAACAAAGACAACTAATGTAACAAGTAATAAATATTTAAAGAAACTTACAGTCAGTGTCTTACTTGTGACATTTGTTTTCATTGTTTTCTCTTGCGTTTTAGTTTACTTATACTAATGATGGCGTAAAACGAAACATGTTTGTAGCAATTAAAGAAACCTGCAAAGTTTCAGAAACCTTTACATTTAATCTACAAAGCTATTGGTGCCAGAGAAGTCTTCATGATCACTAAGACTACTAATTCCGCTCAAACAATAAAACTTAGATAAAATTGTATGTAATTGTAGCAAATACTATTGTTGTCTTTCGTAGGAGATATTTACACATTTAGCTACTTTACAAAAATATAAAATTCTGTACTGAACGCATAATATTGTAGAACTACAACAAACAAATTTTGTACCACAACATCTTTGTATCACAACTTTACCTAGTACAAATGACAACTAAACCAAATTCTATACTAAATGCATAATGTTGTGGACCTACAAGAAACAAATTTCGTACCACATCTTCATATCACACTTTTAGCTTTTATCATATGTCACACACAATAAACAAATTCTGTACTGAACGCATAATCTTGTAGAACTACAACAAACAAATTTTGTAACGCACCATCGTTATATTACAACTTTACCTATTATCAAATGTCATAAACTATTCTACTAACTTTAAACCAACACTACAAATTTATTTCACTATTATATTTTATAAATAATAACAATAATTACAATTCCCTTTTTCAGTTTGTAAAAGAGAGGTTACGATGACGCGTCCCTCTAACTTTGACAACTGAAGGCAAATAACCCTAGACATAAAATCATATAGATTCCTCAACAATTTGACAAAAGTATGTTGTAGGAATGCACCAGTAGGCAAACACTTCTCTAGTTCGTAGTTCGTTTATAAGGAAAAAATAAATATGTTGCTGTTCTGCAACAACATACATTTAAGGGTTAAATAAGAATTTTCTAATAATCCTATAGAATAATTTTTTTTTCAATATTTTGAAGTTAGTTTCTTTGGTTTGTAACTGAAACTCCGTTTACAGTTTTGAATTTGATATTAAATAGACAAAACACAAGATAGAATATTTAGAAACCTTCTTCCAATGCCTTAAAACAACATTTCTCAAGTTATCCCTTAAAATAATCGTCAAATTACCAACCTGAGAACAAAATATTCTTCTTATCCTGGTTGACGGCGCGCGGGTCGGGAATGGCGTCCGTATGCTTGATCACCGATATGGATTCGCCGGTCAAGATCGACTGATCGATACGGAGCGTCGTCGAGAAGATTTTGACGAGACGGATATCGGCCGGAATTTTGTCGCCGACCGACACCTCTACGATGTCGCCGGGCACGATCTCTTTCGCCCGAATCTTCTGCACGCCCTGCTTGTCGCCGCGCAGCACCTTGCCCATCTCCGGTTCGTACTCCTTGAGGGCCTCGATGGCCGACTCGGCGTTTCGCTCCTGCCATACACCGACGACGGCATTCGCAATGAGGATCAGTAGGATGACGAACGGCTCAACGAACGCCGTGAACGCCCCGTCGTGGTCTTCGAATAACGCGAGAACCTACGGGAAAAAATTTTTTTATTTAAAGGTTCGATTAGGTCGATGTAGGTGGTCGAGGGACCGAGTCTATGGAAGAAACGTAAACGTGTGCTCTTTCTATTCGTTGACAATTGAACTAAATGGATTGCATAACTAATGATGTGGAAAAAGCAGGGGTAATAAAATCCAAAGTAGATATATGTTTGTGTATTCGTGGCTACATGTTTCGAAATGTACTCTCGTCTTCAGGCCATATTGGAAAATACAATTAAAAAACGTTACACATTGAAAAATCATCAAAAAACACGGAAACAGTCAACAAATAAAATAAAGACGCCTGTTTGCGTATTTTTTGATGATTTTTCAATGTGTAACGTTTTTTAATTGTATTTTCCAGTTGCATAACTAAACCTAACTGCTAAACACCAGAACTCTTTCAGAACACTCCACTAGATAATAATGGTGTATATCCATTATATTACCATTCATTTGTACAGTTTTTTATTTCTAATAGACGGACTCTCTGTTTTCATCCGGGTTATATGCCAAGAACAACTTACCAATACTGCAAAGAAAATCGTACCGGTCAAATTGTGTTTTTACCAAGAAAGTTGTAGGGTACTTTTGATTTCTTCCATTTTATATGATTTTTATGCAGGGTTGTTTGTTTAAAACACTTTGTTTTAAAACATCGTTTTAAAACATGTCCTAAAACAAATGTTTTGCTATAAACATTTTGTTTTAAACATGTTTAAAACAAAATACGTTGGAGAAACTGGCAGAGCACTGAACACTAGATTTAAGGGGAGGTTCTCATGTAGAGACCTAAAAAGTAGCTCAACTTTGAGATAGTTTTTCAAACTAATATTAAGAGTTATCAATATTTTTCTTTTGCAATATATTTACCATACTTTAGTGTACAAAAGGACATAGCGCCATGAAAATCTATATGCAAGAAGTGAATACTGTTGTAGGAAGTATCAGGTCGTGTGCGACGTGCTTGTCTCAACGACGTGCACGATAGTTCCTATAAAAGTAAGCTTTTTTTCGGTTTCAAATCGTTATAAATAATATAATTAATTAAAAGTTTCACTTATTATGAGGTTCAGCCTCCAATAAAAACTATTTTCTCTAAGGGAAAAAAAGAATTACTCGATCCGTTAAACGATTCAAAAGTCATGTCAGTTTGGAAGGTCGTGTTTCTAGAAAAATGCGTCGGTACTATCGGTGTAATAAATTCTACAAGAGACTGTAGAAACATGATACTTATTAAAACTCCTATTCTATGTGAATTCATTGAAATATAATAATTTTTTCAACATAAGCACCTAGATTTATCCGTTCTCTGTACTGTATCCAACTTTCACATTCCTAATTTAAAGCGTTACCGAAAATTATCATTTCAATGGACACATCTCTTTGCGCCGCCTTAATGCAGGAATTTTTGACTTAAGAATACCATAGGTTATAAACTCGTAAAACTTGCGAGAATCAAAAAACTGTTTCAGGGGCTGATTTTATACACTCCAAGATTTGAAAATATGAAAGAAAAACGGAGAAACAACACACTGGCAGCATTTGGTAAACATTTGTTTCTTGAGATAAGACAACCATTGACAATCTGATATTCCTACACAACTGCCAGAAATCTATAAAACTTTAGCTTTCACATTTTACTATTTACACAAGGTTACCACCCTATCGAGAATTTCTTTGATAAACAAAATCTTGTAACAGTTCAAAATAAAAATGCTTATTTACATGATTAATTCTAGATCTAAATATTCTAGATCACCACGTATGGGAAAAGGAATTCATATTTCTTCCATAACCATTTTAGTTCCATTTCCTACTCTTCGTTATACATAATTTTCTGTGTTGAAAATAATACGACATCATTTTTACTTTATCATACGCAGTATGCTAAAGTATTGTAATCACGCCAAAAAAAAAAATTGAGATTTTAGCGGAAATAGGTCTTTTTGGGTCCCCTGAACATTTTTGACCAAGGTACAAAAAAATGTCTGTGTGTGTGTGTGTGCGTGTGTGTGTAAACGATTTTTGTGGCGACGATTCCGGAAAAACTGCTAAAGGTATCGGGACGAGAGTTCATATTTAGAAGTTTCATGACCTAACTTAGAGCTGAAAAGCTTTTGGTTCAAAAGGGTCCAAAGGAACTGGTAGTTTATTCTAAGCCTTTTTCAAGGATTTTGCAAGTGAGCCGCCATTTCTGTAATTTCGTCAAAATAGTTAAATGATAAAATAAAGTAGAGGAAATTTTGAATAATTTATGCCTATGACATTTTTTGGTAAAGTTAATAGTTTAGCTGCAAGAGCAAATTCTACTTGATCGATATCGGGCGCATCTACATTGATATGAAACTACATAGTAGCCAGAATTTTGACAAATATTTTTTTGTGTTGTCACACTCGAAAACAGCTGATGTCATCAGAGGTTGGAGAGCCACTATGGAACGTTGCCGCTCTAGTGCAGCCTGACTAACTGGTTTAATTTTAATGCAGACACGATTTATCTCAATCAAGTAGATTCTCATGCAGCTAAACTATTAATTTTATATATTGTATGATAAAGTCATGTGCCTGGCCACATCAGATTTTTTGTTTTATTAATAGTGATATTTTATCAAAAAATTTAAGCAAACGTCAGGTTTTGTACTTAACAAGTTTCTCTGGCGGTCTTTGTTATCTCCTCGCTTATCAATGGAATAGCGTTAGCGGGCGGATAACCACGTTGGTAAGAGAGAATTTTTTAAATGACCAGAGGTTAAAATTGCCTAGATGTCAGGATGTCGCAGGAGCAAGCTTTAAACTTTTATTTAGTTCAGTAATCAAAGTAATTTTACAAGAAAGAAAAGAATGTATGCGCCTCCGCCATTATATCAACAGGTTTAAACCGTTCCATATTAACGAGCAAAATCGGCGATTTCAATTTGAATTTTATTACCGTAGGGCCGATTCAAGCCGATTGTAAAATGTTCGGTCCGGGGAGCACGGCCTTCCGCTTCCGCCCGGACGGGTGTGTAACCTAATTTTTACCGGCGCTCTCGATTTTCTTCGTCGGTCGGCTAAATCGGCGTTCTAATTTATATAGTTCGCTCATATCGACCACGGTGCCCTCTTTTCTCCCGAGCTGAGCAATATAAAAGGGCTCATAGCGTTCCCAGCCACCGTAATTTCCCACAAGTATGGTCCTTAGACAGCCACTATTTTCGGCTCTTTTTTTTCTCCTTTTTTGTTTTTGGTTTATTTGTCTAGAAAACAGCAACTTTTGGAGTGATTTATGATTAAATTCTATTTAGAATGGATTGTAGTATGAAATTCAAGACATCGATCGGTGGGAAGTAGCAAAGTTTGTAAACATTCTGATATGTTGTTTAGGACATTCTTGTGAACTATTTACCTAGTTTTCTCAACACTAGCGCATCCTTATGAGAACTTACATAAAATAAATAGAAATACAAGTTACATTTTTAATCATCACTTGATGAATATATTATAGTATTATTTTGAGTCTAAAGCATTTGTTTTTTTTTTAGATTTAATAGTATCATGATTAGAAAATAAAAATTACATATTCACCTCAAAAATATACTAAGTGGACCATGCAAACGCAAGTTCCTTATCTAGGAAGGACAGTCTGGTAAATATTTTCGTGATATGTGACTCAGGATAATAAGTTATACATACATTCACCAAAAAAATATTTACCCGACCGAAGCATTGTTTCGGTAAAATATTTATAACATTTTTATGTATGTATGTATCATTCATTACCGGCACTATACAAATACATACTGATAAAGATCGTAAAGATGTTTTTGACCTTAATGTACGCCTCCCGCGCAGGTATTATAAACAAAAGCAGCTCCATAACAAACGAGCAAGTTAAAACGCCAAACAACAATAGCTTTGTCCCGCAATAGCTACGGAATGTTCTATAATTAAGAAAGGTGCGCACATATTTTTAGCACGTCAAGTGCTATTATCGTGTACAGAATCGTACAAATCGCTAATAAAATACAAAAGCAGGCGTTGATAATAACAAACGATAGCGGGAACGAACTGTTTCGTTATCAGGAAACTGGTACTACGCGATAACAAACACTACTTCCTTTCAGCAAGATTCCTATTCAATCTTGAAATTTATACGAACTATATGTATAATCAATTAACTGAGTGAATTCTAGTATTCAACGCTAATGCATTGAGTGTGTTTCACAACAAACTAAACTGTTTGTGCACAATAGCAAATTGCAGTAACAAAACGTCATACGAATGAAAAAAATCTGATGTGGCCAGGCACATGACTTTATCATATAATATATAAACTTAATAGTTTAGCTGCATGAGATTCTATTTAATCGAGAGCGAGTCATTAGAATAAAAATATCTGGCAAATCCTATATAAAGACACGATTTCGAACAAATAGAATTTGCTCCTACAGCTAAACTATTAATTTTACCAAAAAATGTCATAGACATAAATTATACAAAATTTCCTCTACTTTAATTTATTATTTATCTATTTTGACAAAATTACAGAAATTGCGGCTCATTTGTAAAATCCTTGAAAAATGCATAACAACATTGCTATCATCCGCACTCGAAATACACATTGACTTTGTAAACACCATGGAAACACCAAGCTGTTTCAACATTGTTTCATATAAGGCGTACGTGCGCGCGTGTTTCTCCTCCTCATCGCATTCTCCATGCATTTGCGTGTTGAATCGACGTTTCGCAACCGCTGACGTTCTGCATACTGTCAATCATACTGCGTACGATAAAGTAAAAAAGTAGCATACATAGAATAAAAAGCATGCAGATTTTCGCTGATCGGTTTACTAAACATTTCAGTTCCACCGAAAGCAATTAACAAACAACACAGCGCTGCGTGTTGCCCTATATACCATCAAATATTAATAGAAACAACATCCCATCTAGTCCGCACAGAAATACATACACACAGTCCGATAGAAAGAGCAGCGCACACGTTTTAACATAGTACAGTCAAGTCAAGGGGTACAGAAATACAGTCAATACACTCAATACTTACAAATGAAATAATAGCGGCTAATAATAAAATCTTGACTAGAAGATCGTCGAACTGTTCTAAAACTAACTGCCATATTGACTTGCCTGGAAAGAGAAACAATTCAAAGAGTTAGTAGGTACATGCATAGTTAATCGTCGCGTCGATTGAAAGTAATCGGTTCTGGTGGCGGAGTAAGCGATCGGCCTGCGGTTTGCCAGTTTGCGACAAGTTTCAACCGCGGACGGAGTTTGATAAATAAAATACGATCGATCTATTTCGGTTTCAGGCTGCCTCGGACAAACAAGGCGCCGAGCGAAGCACCTGCCCTCTGGCGGGGTCTACAATAACCAGGAATGTTTTCATGAATGCCTCTAACAACATAATCCATGTCTTCCATGTCTAACGAGTACCTACTGTTTCGTGCCAGTAATATAGTATGTAGTGGAGTCAAATTGTGGCTTGTTTTATTGCAGTTAAATTTTTTGTTTCCACGCGTCAAATTACATCGCCTTTTATCAGGTTTTCCAATATCCAAAAGCCACAGTTTTCGATTTATTATATTATTATATTTTTTAACGTTACACCGTTACGCCTCCACATATTGTATTAGCACAAGATGACTTTCTAAAATGTTATTACATGCATGAAGAATGGATTTAAAATATCCCTATTCGCATGTTTTTTATTGTAGAATTACTACATTTAGAAATACCAACTGGTCAATAGATATTGCAATACAATACCTGCCAAAATATCAAAGCTGTTAATACAATAGTCTACTCTTTTTAGATTTGGGAAGAGAAATAATAACAGAAAAATGTTCTGAACATGAACATTATTTGATTCCAATACATTTTAATTATTTAACAAACAAAACAAAAATTACGTTTGTTTTTTATAAATATTCACATTTGTTAGATTATTAAATTGTATATGGTAACAATCATAGCATGTATTTACAAAATGTTCCGAAATCGACTACCAAAGGATTTAACCCCCATTAATGATCTTCAATTTGACGCATGACAGAAAATTATAGAACAACATTTAGAAAAGTTATAACATTTTGCTAAAGCGGAACAAAGTAATGTTCAGTTGAAGCCACACAACATAAGTACAATATCGTTATTTAGGGGTTCTTCACCTCAGAGCAAAACATTTTGCATTCATGAATAGGACTACCGCATCTAATTACCTATAATTTAGTATACGGTGGAAAGTTACATAATAAGTTTTGAATAAGTTATAAATATGTTGTTATCACAGCCAACCAAAATATCAACTCCCTCCACTTGGTGTCATACATAATATCGTAATGTGGAGGCTTTTCAGCTTTTAATGTAATCATTTAACGTATAATCCCAATCAATTACCTACAATTTGGCCTAAGAGAAAAGGATTTAAACAGTCTTTTTTTAACATTTTTCTGTTGTAAACATATGGAATTTGTACCGCAATACTCATATAAGTAGTAGAAAAAATGACTGTGATTTAGGGGTTGTATGCCACAAAGAAAATTTCTCAGAGTAAATGAGTAAATACAACGATTAATTACCTACGAATTTGGCATATGAAGCAAAGATAGGTGACAAGATTTTTCCCATTTCCTATACATTTAATTTTTGTAAAAGCCATGACTAACTAATTGAGATAGGTAGTCTACATTTTGACGTATGGAATATCGTCGTTGAGTTTCTCTTTTGTTCCATGTGAAAAAAAAGAACAATGAGTTTTTAAGTTTTTAAAATATAACACCATATTTATAGTGTCTACTGGCCAAAAAATTAAGTCAATAATAACCAAAACATTCCAATTTGAAACTATACCGCGAAAATCAACAAAAAGGTCCAAATTACCCAAAAAATTCTGTCCTTTAGGTACGGGAAAACTTAATTCAAAAGTTCTGAGTTCGCGGAACAGTCTTTTCCATAATATTTCAATACGTGTTATGCAATTTGCACTATGAATTGCGTTATGACTTTGACTATTGCCTGAATCGAAATACGATAGTATGCAAAACAATACGCGTACGCGAATCGCATATAAAAAGAATCCCAACACCGCCGTCAAGGTCGGAATAGGCTTTTAAAGATACCCCGGTGACCTAATAAAGGCTATCGGTAAACAGCTGGCTGCGGCAAAAATTTCATCACGGAGACAGCGCGAAAAAAAAAATACGACGCGACCCTTGAGCCGACGAAGGTGCAGTAATTTTAAAACGACTCTTTTAATTTTAGCCGCTTCCGAGAATACATCTCGCGGTCGCCAACTGCTCACGCTAACCAAAATATAAATAATTATACTTGACTACACCGAAACAACAAATCAACGTTAGTTAAATTTTTGTTTTTTTAATTCGTAAGAAGATTACTCACTATTAGTGAAATTTTCTCGTAATCCCTCGTAATTTATTGCAACCTCGATATGGAATAAAATTAAATCGTCATTCTTTTGAAATGATTAACAACCATGAGATAGAAACTCGTTGTTGACGTGTGCTGTGCGCTAAGTAGAATGCAAGAGGAATGCGTATAGGTAAACAAAAGAATGCAATTGACGTCACTGAAAGACATGACGTGCGCACGCTTATACCTGCTGTAATTGTCGGTTTATTCTAGCAATTATCGATATTTGTTAGGTTATCTGTTGGGATGTTTCGTGTAGATTCCGCACGAGGTGAACAATTTTTCAATTTTTGCCGCGACATCCCGTCGTTCGTGTGACTGTTATGTAAGCCGGTCAAAGCAGGCGGCGTTATGTTTCATATACAATTTATTTTTATTACATTGACGTCACATGTATGTGTGTCCCATAAAAACAAACACTCGTGCAAATCCAAATAGTACACGTATATACAAACTACTACATATGTGTACGTTGTACGACACGTATTTCGTAATGCCAATATATATTTTTACTAAAAATTTATTTCAAGAGGGAATATCCACTGTGATGTTTAACTATTTACTTTGATTTAATTTGACTAATTTTGGTTAACAGTGAAAGTATCAGATTTTTACTAAATGTGAAATTTTAAAGAAAGTGTTGTTTTAAATTTAATGCAATGCTCAGCAGTCAAATTTTAATATTTTAAATCAATTTTAATATTTTATCTTTTGTCTTATGATTGGTAGTGTTCACTGAGGCAGAATGTGTTAGAAAAATGTTAATGTACGCACATTGTTTTGTTATATCTTTTTAAAAACTGTTAAAAAACCGACAAATATAAAAAAATTACTATATGACGGAAATCATACATTCTTAAACTTGTACTAATTTATTGTTAATTATAAATTACTTTACTTGTTTTGAAAAAAATGTGCTGACTTTTTACAAAAAAAAAGTACTTCATATGGTAATTTCTAATTTTGCAAATACTGCCTTGAATATCAAGTTGATAGCTGATAACGTTGCACGTCAAATGTAACTAGAAATAGTATATTATTCTATGAGCAAGTAATGTAAGCAATTTCTCACGAGAACGAAGTTTGCTGGACGAGCCGTAGGCGAGTGCTGCAAAGCGTTCGAGTGAGAAATTGCCATTACTTGCGAATGGAATACTATACTTTTTCTACGACCATGCAACGAAATTTTATAAATTAATTTTTGTGCATATAGGGACAGCTGTATGACACTATGACGGTTTACAGGATTTTGACAGATTAAAATTGTTTGGTGCGCCTTGTCACTTAGCGACGTTGTCAATGCCTTGACAATGTCGCTAAGCAGTGTATCAACAATTTGGAAATGAAAAATCCAGAGCTGTGATTGGTTCTAAAGCAGTGAGGAATGAAATATTTCTCACTACTGGCGGGGTATGAGGAGCCAGGAATGAAATATTTGTCATGTGTGTGGGGAATGGTTAGTATTACTTATCATAAATTGCCATGATAATGAATGCATTCCTCAATAGGAGTAGAAAAAAGCATGTTTCGGACATACCTACTCTTGTCTAGTAGCTATGTTTCCGACTCAAACATTTCGGATTCAAATTATTTTTAATTACGAACGTGCAGCTTCACAGATTAGTCCTGAACTAAAAAGTTATAAATTGGAAATAAGTTTAAATATAAAGTGTGTTTCATTTCTTAGCATTACAAATTTAGAGCTTAAACAATTTCCTAAAACTTTTATTGGAATCTTTTCTTGTCAACTTTTTAGAAAGAAATATATTGAGTGGATCATTGTCAGTAAAAATGATGTGACTTCCAAAGATCTTTTAATGTGTTGCTTGTTTTTACGTTAATATTTCCCAGAATCTCTTGGTATCGGTGCTACATTACATGCGCTATAGAACTGGAAAAACTGTAATACAATAGTATAGTAATCTTCTTTTCTTTATATGACATTAACTAGTTAATGATTGATGATTTCACAAATCGTAAAATGGAACCATTAATTTTGCATGATTGATAGACTTCGAGGCAATGACGAAAATAGCTATATAATAAAAGACACAACGGTCTCATCTCAAGTATGGGTTTCTGCCAGCCAAGCGGAAACAACAGAAACACGACCTAGACACTCGATATCATCCCATCGAGTGCTTCTTGTAGGCGAGATTTTCGATCTGATTTTTATCGCCCGCAATACTCGACTCTATCACTTGAACACTCGACTTGACCCGATCGAAATTCTTACGTTCACCGCCAATAAAACCATACATAAAAAACACATTTCTAGATCATATCTGACTGGATTATGTTGTTTAAGTGTTAAATTTACAGGCAATAAACCGAATTGTGCATTGCTCAATACTTATATCGATAAGATAGCGCGTTCCACGTGCTGTTGTGCTGGTGAATGCGCCGCAACAACGACACCTGCGGCGACGCGCTGAACCAATATTCCCACGGGAAACCAAGCAAATCTCGCTTACCGCTTTGCGCCAACCGAGCCTATACTCCGCCGTTGTCAAGTCAGCCCCCCACTTTTGAATTTTGAGTGAATTATTATGCAAATGGTTTGGGAATCCTTTTGTTTTTTGTCCCGTCAAGTTGGCGCACCAACATTCACATTTAGTGATTTTTTTATTGGAATGATTTGGAAATCGTTAGGGAGGATTAGGGAGTCTAGTTTCGACGTTTGGGATTAATTAATTTAACTGCAAAGCAATATAAATGTTTAGTACATAACCTCAGTTTTTAGTTTTCCGGCGGAAAGTTACGCTAACGGCTTTGTTTTGCTATACTTTTTACCCATTTCTTCACAGACTTACTCCAGAAATAAGCTATAGATTTCAACGAATTAAAAAGTAAAATCACCTGCGGAATGCTAGTTTTCAATGTGCAGTTTTGTAAAATCATTGGATTAGTGGTTGACCCACAAAAAGCTATATTATGCAATGCCAGCAATTCCATTATTAGAAGAGCTATCATAATTAAATATAGACTATACGCTACCCAATAATTCATAGGGTTAAAGTTTATTACATAATCATTGTTTATCTTGCATTTTTCGTACAAAAGATCGTGCTGAAACTCCGCGTGAATTCCGACGCTCTACGGTCTTTGGGGTGCTACGGGGAAGGGAGGCGTTAGCGGTGCTGTCATGTCGGAGAGAACCGACACAGCTGAGAGAACCGGGGCAGCTTATTATCAATACACAAAAAGAACGATAACTTGCCAAGGTAGTAATTTTAACTAACAATAAAATTCTTAAGTTTTGCATAATTTTGATTATATGTGACCCGGGTACGAGCGAAATCTCTTCTATCGATTGGCGTTTATGTTTTCTTTAGTTTTATACAATAAGGTTGTAAACAAGATTTTGATGGAAGCGGATAGATCTAATAATATGGAGTTAGCAGATTTTCCGATTAGTGGTGAATACTAAATTATGTTTGCTTGATAAACCCAAAAAATATTTAAAAAGTATGTCCGATTTTGTTATATAAATATTCAGACTATTTCAGCAGTTTATTTATTAATAGTATTTAAAGATATGCACAAACAATATAAAATAAATACAACTCTTGATATATTACAAACGTCAGCTCTGAGCGTATAAAACTTAGAAATATCAAAAAACTTTTACAAATTTAGCATCGTAAATTTGTAGACACATAGATTATTTTGCAGATCGTTCATTAATTTTAAATGCTAATCCCGAAACCCGATTTAAATTGCCAAGAATTTCCATGGGACTTCCAAACGCCTGATCGTGGTTCTGTTATCTTATTGACTCATTTTGCCATTATTTTTTAATTCGGTAATCTGTCGCCGGATATCCAAATTTCTTTGGCGAGGCATAATCGCCGTGTCGTTATATGTATTGTGTCCGTAAACACTGTTCTCCTAGTTAACTAATGCACGTGCGATCCGCCACTACTTGCAGCGTCGCTGTCGATCCCTTCCCCCACTCGCCCGAAACACCGAAGAGCGCCGCGTCAATTGCAGCAATCATGAGATGCTTCAACTCGATCTTTTGTAGGGAAAATGCAAGATAAACAATAATTATGTAATAAACTTTAAACCTATGAATTAGTGGGTAGCCTATAGTCTATATTTCATTATTCTAGGTCTTCTAAAAAAGGAATTGCTGTGTGTACTCCCAAACCTCGATTCCTAAACGATTTGCACTTAAACTTCAAAAGTCGGAGTCTAACTCGAAAACGGTCTATACTCCGCCACGTGTAAATATTTAAAACGCCGCTCTAACCAACGCCGGCAAACGTTTATTTGGCTATCACTTACCTTCTTCTGCAGGCAATTCTGTGGACAGAGAAAATAATCAGATTAGTAACAATTAGATTAGATATAGAGATGGAGGTATTCACGACTATCTCTATCTATAAGTATAAACAGAGGGATGAGTTCGTTCGTTCGTATGTACGGACCAGCGGGCTAGCTTTGAAAATTAGCGAATCTCGGTATTACAGCCGCGAGGCGTACTGCGGCAGAGCGACACGGCGCGCGCCAGGCAATAATAGCACTGTGGAACCGGGATGTCATCGGCAGAGGCCACTCGGTACGTCACCGTTGACGCAATTAATGCGCCGGGATTAGCATAAGGCTATTAATTTGCCGCTCCGAGCGTCGCTCTACTGAATATATAATCGGATAAGACGTCCCATGTACGTTTGTTTTGTCTTCGTAATTTAATGTGCCAATACAACGTCGTAATGTCAAGTTTTCGCTTCGACTTTATATGCGTCAGCTATAGATTACCATCTGGAAACGGAAGAAGCAGTAACGTTGTCGATAATCCACCAATAGGGTATGACGGCGCTTTTCAAATAACATATTTTTAGATACACGTTTTACAAATAAAATGTCTAATAAAGTTTCTATCGTGCATTGTATTGAAAAGTTGAGGTAAAAATGAGAAACATTATTATGTTGGAAATCCTATATTAATGCAGACACGATCTCGATCAAATAGAATTTGCTCCTACAGCCAAACTATTAATTTTAACAAAAAATGTCATAGACATAAATTATACAAAATTTCCTCTACTTTAATTTATTATTTAACTATTTTGACGAAATTACAGAAATGGCGGCTCATTTGCAAAATCCTTGAAAAATGCATAACAATATTGCTATCCGCAATCCGCACTTGAAATACACATTGACTTTGTAAACACCATGGAAACACCAAGCTGTTTCAATATTGTTACACATAGCGTACGTGCGCGCGTGTTTCTCCTCCTCATCACATTCTCCATGCATTTGCGTGTTGAATTGACGTTTCGCAACCGCTGACGTTCTGAATACTGTCCAAAGTTTCAAAATTTCCTGGCTACCTACTATCAATGTAGACACGATTTCGATCAAATAAAATTTGCTCCTGCAGCTAAACTATTAATTTTACCAAAATATGTTATAGACATAAATTATACAAAATTTCCTCTACTTTAATTTATTATTTATCTATTTTGACGAAATTACAGAAATTACGGCTCATTTGCAAAATCAGAAAAAATGTTAAGAGTAAATAGCCAATTCCTTTGGACCCATTTGAACCAAAAGCTTTTCAGCTCTAAGTTTAGTCATAAAACTTCTAAATATGAACTTTCGTCTAGATACCTTTAGTAGTTTCTCCGGAATCGTCGCCACAAAAATCGTTTACACACACACACACATTTTTTTGTACCTTGGTCAAAAATGTTCAGGGGACTCATAAAGACCTATTTCCGTTAAAATCTCAATTTTTTTTTCGGCACGGTTACAATACCTTATTATATGAGAAAGTCAAGATAATTATAAAACAATACTTCTGTTCTTTTACTGTTATGCATGCCCTATGAAAAGCAGTGCCAGCTGTGATTAGCACAACTTTATCCGTTTTTTTTTTCTTAGCCAAAGCTAATAAAATCAGCCAATCGTATTACATATTTTACCTACGACTCGCATATAATAAGTTCACTGCATACTATATAATCCCCAACGTAATACACTCCAATGATTATATGTACTGAACGAACTGTCATCATTAAACATACAACGCTAGTGTCAAAGTCAGTCAAAACCTACGCGGATGACAGTTATGTGACAATTCGCCTCGTCATAATTGACAAATACCTACATTTAAAATATTTGATATATCATGGAATTTATTGGAATTACATATTGATCGCACTACAACACAATATGACGGATATGACAATATTAAGAGAAAACATCAAACCCATTAAAAACTTTCCAGAAATAACACAAAATTGCAATTTTAACGGGTATTTATGCGATCAATAATACAGCCATTATTGGAACTGCCATTACTTAATTATATCCAATGCAGTTGTGTATAACGTAATTCAATTAGGTACTATTGAATTCAGGAGTTCAAGTGATAACATAATTAGTCAGCAAACTAATAAACATCCATTTTAAGAAGCAGCAGATATCACTCTAACTAATAATATATTAATATTGTATATAACATTACTTTTCAGGAAATATGTTGCCTGTTTACCACATATTTCAAGAATTTAAAGGACCAAACCGTTTTCTATGATTTTATTATTATCTTTTCTGGACTATACTTCTGATAGCAGCTCAATTCTGTCTCAATACTATTCATTCAGCAATCAAGAGCAATATATCCCATAAAACAAAAAGCCTATAAGGCCAAATCACAAGTTTATTTATATCGACTGCGTCCGATATAAAATTTTAAAATTAAATTCTTCACTACGAATTAACATAATTCAGTCGAATTATATCATAGCCTCTTGTAGTGGCTACTAGCTAGTTACGCCTATGGTTTCTCTAGGACGCGCTTCTAAATTTAACGATTGAAAACTTAATTAATAAAACCGAGCATTTCCTAATAAACGTGCGTACGATTATTACGGGTAATGTAGTGCACGTCCGATGCATGTTTCCCCCCTTTTATTATCAGATTTTAGACATTCATTACCGCCATTCACACAGACGCGACTACATCCATAATCAATTTATCGTTATTTCCGTCATAGGCAAATTATATGCTGGCTTTTGTCATCCGAATGCCGCCGATAACGAAGTTGCTTGTTCCGGCGCGCAGTCGTTGCATTTGAATCCGCCGCGTGTGTCACATTCGACATTTACAACGAAATTCGCAATTAAATAACTAAATTGAAGCTAGAAATTAATTCGGAAAATTTTGCACGGTCAAAAGTCGAAATCCACAATTTTATCGTATACAGTTTCTTCTCGAGTATTAACTGGTGTGGAATAGAGCTGACTTTTCACATGATCCCAGAAATAAAGATCTAGTGGCGTTAAATCTGGTGAGCTTGGTGGCCACCGCCAGGGTCCCCTATTTGCAAACCGCCTATCATCAAACATCTGATTAAATTGAATGGAAAGCAGTCGCGTAAAATATTGATATTCTAATGTACCAGTTTCGTAGAGTGTAAGCACTTTGTATACCATTATATTATATCATTAACACACAGTATCGGTATCAGTAACGCATATTCCTTCTAAAAATAATATGTTATTTGAAAGACGCGGTAATACCTCATTAAAGATAGAGATTAATCCGGATTATTTGCACGGCCGAAATTGGATTACAATAATTTTATCGTACATAATTCGATTTGAGAATGCCATTATTGCAGCAGCGCGGTCCATTGGCCGCACCAATTTATCATGAATTATCTAACAGCTGATATAATATTTAAACCCAACCGAGAGACAATCAGGACTTTGCGCTCTCGATTACAAGAGATTCGGAAACATCACAAAACCTGCATATTTACAAGTGCCCGAACGCAAGATAACCGAACTTAATTCGAAGATTAGTAGAAAGGGAACATTATCGAGCAGATTGCCGTTGTTAATTCAAATTTCTTTTTCCTGTAATTAACTCAATTAATGACTTGGCTTGACTGGTGGGACAATAACTAGTCGGAATGCTGAATCGGTTTGCTGACGCGGTTATTATACCTTTCGAATGGGTACACGTATTGGCAAAGCAGGCGTTGGAATCACCGCTCGTACACTGACCACTAGATTGCGAAAAAAATAATACGCCGTGACGTCAATGTTGCTGGTTAAGCGCGCACAACGCGACACTATCACATAGGAAACCTGCCTCGTGTTTCTCTTTTGAAATAATAGATATCATATTATAATACGTGGATATATTATTACCGTTTTACGAACGTAATATTGAATGGAGTTAATACGTCTACGCATCTATTCTTGGAAATATTCCTGACAAGACAAGACTTTTTAATAAACCTGTTGGTTGCGAAATTGTAAAATTTGTCATAACAAAATACATGTGATTTATTTTTTCTACGGGCGATTCGACGGTAAGATGTCTTTTTGATGACAAGGCAAACAAAAACTTTTTTTACTTTATCATACGCAGTATGATGACAGTATTCAGAACGTCAGCGGTTGCGAAACGTCAATTCAACACGCAAATGCATGGAGAATGCGATGAGGAGGAGAAACACGCGCGCACGTACGCTATGTGAAACAATATTCAAACAGCTTGGTGTTTACAAAGTCAATGTGTATTTCAAGCGCGGATTGCGGATAGCAATATTGTTATGCATTTTTCGAGGATTTTGCAAATGAGCCGCCATTTCTGTAATTTCGTCAAAATAGTTAAATAATAAATTAAAGTAGAGGAAATTTTGTATAATTTATGTCTATGACATTTTTTTGGTAAAATTAATAGTTTAGCTGTAGGAGCAAATTCTATTTGATCGAGATCGTGTCTGCATTAATATAGGATTTGCCAGATATTTTTAGTCTAATAACAGTAGGTAGTGTCAATATCTGTCTAATCCTGGTCTAATTTTAATGCAGGCACGATCGATCTCGATCAAATAGAGTCTCGTGCAGCTAAACTATTAAATAATGTATCACATGAGATTTTTTAATCTTCTCCATACAACTTATACTAATAATCTAGAATCACTGCGTACATCTTTACATCAGGCTCCTGCCTGTTGTAAAGATGGTAACAACCAAAGCGAAAATCACAACGCTCTCATTGGTCAGTTAGTCATGGAACAACGTGGCATCCGTGTATAGTATAAAAAAATACAATGACTGTCGTTTCACCGACGAAAAATCGCAATTTGTAAACCAAAATTGATTATTCAAATCAATTTACAGTGAAATACAGTGAAAGTAATTTCTTCGGTTATTCCTAAATAAACAAAAAAGTAAAGCAACGTTTGTGGAACATTTAGTTGTTTAGTTTTCTTGTTGTGAATCGGCCATTTCTTAGGATTTTGTTAATAAATAACAAATGAGGTCATACATTTTTTAAGAAAATCAGAACTACCGAGAGCAAATGTTTTACTGCCGATTTTATTATACAATTACGTATAGGTATTATACGTTAGTACCGTAATGACGGGCTACTAAAAATGACCGTTAAATAAAGAAATAAGCGTGATTTGTTTCAAACATAATAAATTTACAAAATTGGAACTAATTGCTGTGAGATAACCACAACCAATATGGCGTATCTACATGTTCAAATTCATCTGCTAATGCAGTTCTATATTTTTTGTTTTGTTTTCTTTTATGATTCGTGCACCTAACTTTACGCATGGGCATGCACCACACACAACATTTCCGTGTTTTTGAGCGACTCTGATAAGCACAAGGTTAAGCGGCCAGACACGCAGTCCGACAATGAATTTTTTAACAATTCTTCGATAACGAAAACCGCCGCACAACCGCAAAAATATCACAATTAAATCCACGTGTTCGATAGTTTTACTAATTTCCATATTATCCCGGTAGAAAGCTATAAGTTTGGACATAGTAACTCGCAATCCGAAATAAACTTTGGCGATGCTCTTAGAAATTTACGTTCGTGGTTTACGTTAGTCGTGACATCCGTTTATTTTACATGCGCTCATTTGTGCCCTTTAATCTTCGCCAAAACGAAACAAAACGGCGCATAGCGAGGCGGGGGGCAGTTGTCACTGAAAGATCCGACTTTCCGGCCGAGATTTCAAATAAAGACTCTCTTGAAGAATGGCACGGGAAAAAAACGAAAAAAAAAATGACGACTAATGCCCCCGAGGACATTAGAGTCGACATTCTAGAACTTACCTCGTGGACAATTCTATTCAAATCAGGCGGGGAATAACCTAGTATCCGCGAGAGTAACGGGAAAAATCGTACGCCGCACGAATGAATTATTTAGATATAACCATTTTGACACAAGTTGCAAATACATATAAACTTAGTATAAAGGCGTAATACTTAAGGTATCGGGACAAAAGTTCATATTTAGAAGTTTTATGACCAAACTTAGAGCTGAAAAGCCTTTCGGTTCAAAAAGGTCCAAAAGGTCTGAACTGGCTATTTACTCTTAGCATTTTTCAACGATTTTGCAAATAATTTCTGTAATTTCGTCAAAATCGATAAATAATAAATTAATGTAGAGGAAATTTTGTATAATTTATGTCTATAACATTTTTTGGTAAAATTAATAGTTTAGCTGTAGGAGCAAATTCTATTTGATCGAAATCGTGTCTACATCAATAGTACGTAGCCAGGAAATTTTGAAACTTTTGACAGTATTCAGAACGTCAGCGGTTGCGAAACGTCAATTCAACACGCAAATGCATGGAGAATGTGATGAGGAGGAGAAACACGCGCGCACGTACGCTATGTGAAACAATATTGAAACAGCTTGGTGTTTCCATGGTGTTTACAAAGTCAATGTGTATTTCAAGTGCGGATAGCAATATTGTTATGCATTTTTCAAGGATTTTGCAAACGAGCCGCCATTTCTGTAATTTCGTCAAAATAGTTAAATAAGAAATTAAAATAGACGAAATTTAGTATAATTTATGCTATGACATTTTTTGGTAAAATTAATAGTTTAGCTGTAGGAGCAAATTCTATTTGATCGAGATCGTGTCTGCATTAATATAGGATTTGCCAGATATTTTTATTCTAATGACAGTAGGTAGTGTTAAAGGCCGATTTTTAGACAATACCTACTGTCAATATCTGTCAAATCCTGGCTAATTCGTTTTATTTTAATGCAAACACGATCGATCTCGATAGAATCTCGTGCAGCTAAACTATTGATTTTATATATTATATGATAAAGTCATGTGCCTGGCCACATCAGATTTTTCGTATTTGTATAGAAATTGAAACTGTGCACGACACTGAACAGTAACAAAAAGTCCTGCCAAAAAAGCCGTGCCAAATCAAAGCAAGATGTAATTTTGATTTTAGTTTTATCCCAGCTACTATATCGAATATAAATAAACCAAACTAGTCTCCCTCTCTCTCTCTTTCTCTGACAATCCCGGGACCTTTAATGTTACGTATTACGACCTTTCTCTACTGAATGTGAAGTTAGTGCCAATGCTGACTAAACGAATAATGCATTATAATCACTCTCCCATGCACTTCTGTGATCTTGTTAACATAATATGTTAAATCAAATTACGAATGAGCACTAGAAGTGCCACTGATACAAAATGTTGGAATACAGAGTTATTCCGAAAAGATCAAACCACTCTTTTTGAATAGAAGCCATTTTCCTGTTTTTTTTTTTGTGGCGTATTATTGTAATTAATTATACATAAGGTAAAAACAACGTTTCACTGAATATGAAATGAGACAATTGTCATACAATCAATAACCTGACGATATATTCATTTCGGTTATTAATTTAAGTAAAATTTTGTTTTTAGCCAGAAAAGTTGTGGGGTAGTTTTGTCGTCCCTTGTTTATGTTTTTTGGGGGTGCTAAATCAAAATCTGAGGGTTGTTAACAAAATTTCATAACACAAAGTAAAAAAAAAAAATATTAAAAATTAAATAATCCGTTCTTTTGCGTGTTTTGGTACAAGTAGGTAATCTTTGCGACATAATGTTTGCTGTAGCTTTAACAATTACATTCATAAATACGCCGAGCGTTTTGTGTAACAGACTCATTAGCACTCGGCAAATATTTTTCACCCGTTCCGTACATTAGAATTAATTCACAACAAAATTTGATGTTTGTACACGTTTTCTTCTTTACAATTCATGTACCACACACTATTTTTCTCTCTCTAATTTCACACTTTATTTTCAGTTTGAATGCCCCCAATTCCAAAAAAGTGACGCACTTGATTTTTGACCTTACTTTAATGTCTGATATTTACACTTATTTTGTGTTTTTTTTTTTTTCGTTTGTGAAACCTTATTTGATTGTTGTACGTTTTCTTAGGGGAAACAAGTAAGAGAATAAACAATTATACTTGTATCTTTTTGAGGGTTTCTGGCGCAATGCAAAGCTATGGTTTTGTATTATTGTCAATTATTTTATTCATGATATTCATACTCAATGTTGTGATCTTGTGTTTCTTTATTAAATGAAACTAACACTTTACTACTGTAATGTTTATTGTACTCACTTCACTTATAGTTACAACTTACCACGTTCGGTTACATTGAGCACCTTGTACGAAGGGTGTCATGTCGCGTCTGACTGTAACGTCCGTGTATCTTATTCTAAATGCGTACGGTCGGTAATACAGGCAATACAGGTAACTGCAATACATAGCAGTCGCTAACAGAGGTATTACAGGTAACTGCAATACATAACACCTTCCTTTTTTTATAAAAAATAAAACAACTATTCCACAACAAGTAAACATAAACTGTAAACATAATATTACAATATAGGCTTAACAGTAATCAAAATATACATTTACTAAACTTAACCTATAATATATTCATTTAGTCTACTTGGAAGTCTTCTATTTCTTTTTGAACGAATAGGGGTTGGTACATTTGGGTATACAATGTTTTGGGTATCCGGTATAGAATTATTGTTATCATTATCTACAGTGATTTGCGGTTCCCTATCAAGAAAAGTGTTATTAGTATTTCTAAGATGTTGACTACTGCGCCTCACCTTTCTATTGTTAACATCTACCCAATAAGACCTAGGAGTGTTTGCAATATCTACCACTTTTCCCCTTGTCCATTCTTTTTGACCAGTATTAACTAACACATGGTTCCCAATGTCATACTCATTAAGCTTGGTTGCGCGTTTATCAAAATACTGTTTATATAGATCTTGTTTATTTTTAAACTTTTCAGCAATCTTGTCACTATTTTGAATTTCTGGCTTTAGTAAATTGTCACTCATTGGTAATTTTGTCTTTAATCTACGGCTAAATAATAATTGTGCTGGGGACACATTTAGGTTGGGTAATGGTGTATTCCTATAATTAAGCAACGCTAAGTCTAAATCAATATTTTTTCTAAGCATATTTTTGGCAATTTTAACACCACTTTCTGCTTGACCATTGGCTCTGCTTAGATGTGGACTTGTCGTAATTATTTTAAATTCCCAGTTTCTGGCGAATTTCTTGCATTCATATGAGTTCAATGGCATGTTATCTCCTATTAATATACTTGGAATTCCATGACAAGCAAATACTGTTTTCAATGCCTTTATTACATCATTTGAAGTCTTGCCCTTTAGTTGTTTAATTTCAAGCCATTTTGAATAGTAATCCATGACTACTAGATAGTCTTTATTATTGAATTGTAAAATGTCAGTTGATACCTTCTGAAATGGGTATTTTGGTATTTCATGTGGTCTTAATATGTTATTTATATTTTTTGGTCTATATTTCTCACACGTAGGACAATCTCTTGTTTTAGCCTCTATTTGTGCATTCATTCCTGGCCAATAAAATGAATTGTGCGCTATCAACTTTGTCTTAAACATACCTTGATGGCCTTCGTGTAGTAGTGTTAACATGTTTTGTTGAAGTGTTTTTGGTACTACTATTCGATCTTTATAGAAAACTAAATTATCTACTACATAAAGCTCATCTTTAATGTCCCAATAAGAGTGTAATTTTGAATCTATTTTTTTTCGAGAGTCTGGCCATTTAGTGCGGCAATATTTTGAAACTAGACGTAGTTCGGGGTCCTGATTTGTTTCATCTTTAAATTGTTGTCGTTTTAGCTCACTCATTCTTAGATGTACAGATATTGAATGTACCATTTCTTCAGTAGTATCATTATCCTCTGTTTCTAAGTTTTCTAAATAATTTCTTGATAACAAGTCAGCAATATGCATGGTCTTGCCAGGAGAATAGTGAATTTGTAAATCATATTTAATAATTTTCAATTTTAATCTCTGTAAACGGTGGTTATAAATTTTACTAATAGGTTTTTGCATTATTGATATCAAAGGTTTGTGATCTGTAATTACAGTGAATTTTCTTCCATAGATGTACAAATGAAACTTTTTAATTGCGTGGACTACGGCCAACATCTCCTTTTCGATCTGAGCATACTCTTTTTCAGTATTTGTCAATGATCTAGATGAGAATGCCACTGGTCTTCCCCTCTGTAACAATACTGACCCTATTCCATCCTTTGATGCATCAGTCTGAATTACAGATTCAACAGAACTATCAAACGGTGACAATACTGGTGCTTGACAAATTATATCTTTAATTTTATCCAATGTTGTGGTATGCAATTGTGTCCATTGAAAACAAATGTCTTGTCTTAGTAATTGCCTTAAAGGTTGAGTGATTTCAGACAACTTTGGTATATATGATCTCAAATAATTAATCATGCCTAAAATGCTCTGAAGTTCTTTTTTATTATTAGGATTTTTTAATTGTTTTATAGCTTTTATCTTGTCTGGATCACAATGCATTCCTTGTTCATCAAATATTTGACCCAAATATTTTACTGATTTTTGTTTAAATTGTATTTTCATCTTATTAAATTTAACATTATGTTTTAATGCTCTTTTGACTACCATATTAATTATTTTATCATGTTCTCGTTCATCATTAGTTGCAATTATTAAATCATCTATATAGACCGTGACACCAGGGATATTCGCAAAATATTTTTCATTCGTTTTTTGAAACCATTCCGGTGCCAATTTCAAGCCAAATGCTAATCGGTTAAACTTATAACACCCAAAAGGTGTGCTAAAGGTGCAAAGTTTACTGCTTTCTTTGTCTAATGGTACTTGATAAAATCCTTCTTTTAAATCTAACACCGTAAACATTTTTTTACCTTTCAAATTTATAGCAACATCCTCTAATTTAGGTATCAAGTAATATTCCCTGTCAATAACTTTGTTCAGTTCTTGTGGATCTAGACACAGTCTTAGACTACCATCTTTTTTTTCGATAATCACCAGATTGCTGACCCAATCCGCAGGTTCGTTAACCTGGGAAATTATATTCCTTGTCACTAAGTCATTTAATTTCTGTTTAAGTTTGTCTTTGATAGCAATAGGGACTCTGCGACTTGGAACAGCAACCGGCTTACAATCAGCTTTCAATCGTATGGTACATTTGTCCGGAAACTTGCCTACACCTTCAAATATTTCTCTATTTGCTTGTATAAATGATTCAACATTTTCATATTTAGCTACTAACTCATTAACTGTCTTAATTAAACCTAATTCTTTTATAGCATGCAACCCTAGCAATGACTTACAATGGTTATTGTCTACTACAAAAAATTCTCCTCTGTATATTTTACTTTTAAATTTAAACTGTAGCTCTAATTTGCCTAATGGTTTAATTCTACTACCTCCAAATGCCTCTAATATAGTCTTTGTTGTTCTCAGCCGTTGTTCCATCTCCGGGTTACTATTCTTAATTCTTTCAAAATCTTCTTTTTTGATTATGTTTACTTCAGCTCCGGTATCCAGTTTTAATCTAATCTCTTGACCTTCAATTTTCATATTTTCTGACCACTCTTGCCGACGACTAACTTCATTAATCGTAACACTATTTACAAATACATCTTCTTCGGATTCCTCTTCATCGGCTTCCACTAGTTCTTGTACCTTGGTATCTCTGTATCTGCATGCGATGGCAAAATGGTTGAATTTTCCACATCTTTTGCATCTTCTACCATAAGCTGGACAATTTCTTGGTGCATGATTCTTCTTACACTTCATACATGGACTCTGTTTTTCAAATTTTCTTTTTTCTTCGTCTTTTCTTTCTTTTATACCTTTATTCTTCTTTAATTCATCTACTACGGTATTTTTGTCAGTTTGCTGCAACTCCTTAATCTGTTCCCTTGTTTTTTCATAAGTTCTACAAGTCTCGATGCACTTATCTATCGTAAGATTTTCCATACTTATTAATCTTTCTTGGAGGGTACGCTCATTGATCCCTAACACCAATCGGTCCCGTATCATTTCATCTGAATCTTTAAATTCACAATTTGTAGCAATTTTCTTTACATCATTTAGGAACACATCAAAAGGTTCACCTGGTTCTTGCTTGCGATTGTAAAAGATAAATCTTTCGTATAATATATTTCGCTTCGGGGTCATGTACTTGTCAAACTCCTTCATCACTGTTGTATACGACTTTCTTTCTTCAGCTGACAATGTGAAATTGTTATATATGTCCACAGCTTCTTGACCAATTATGTTTAAAAACAATGCTACTTTGATTTCATCCTTCTTTGTGGATTTTTCTGTAGCTAGCATGTAAATTTCAAATGCTTGTTTAAACTTTCTATAATTTTCTGCCACGTTACCGTCAAATTGTAGTGGTTCCGGTATACGCATCTCCATCTTGGCTTCGTTTATCGATCACTGATTCGTTCTATGTACTTTACTCGTTCTTTGTTTTCTTACTCGCTTTTGGACTGCGCCATGTTGTGATCTTGTGTTTCTTTATTAAATGAAACTAACACTTTACTACTGTAATGTTTATTGTACTCACTTCACTTATAGTTACAACTTACCACGTTCGGTTACATTGAGCACCTTGTACGAAGGGTGTCATGTCGCGTCTGACTGTAACGTCCGTGTATCTTATTCTAAATGCGTACGGTCGGTAATACAGGCAATACAGGTAACTGCAATACATAGCAGTCGCTAACAGAGGTATTACAGGTAACTGCAATACATAACACTCAAAATATAACTTCAGTTTAGTCCTGGCAGATCAACCAAATAAACGAAGACAGGATGCATTCATTCAATAATTACCGCTAATTCATATTAATAACAAAGCCTCGTGGCTACTAGCTTTACCGTAGAAAACGCATTGCGATCCAAAATAGGAGATAAAAGGATGAGGCATGTTAGGCAGCAGCCTTTAAACTCCTTATCGTCTTATCTTATCCACATCATCCTCAAACAAATATTAACATAGCCGCACTATTTTGTTCTATTTCTTCCACCGATCCGCAAACGCTAGCCCGCTCTGTTCGAAGTACGTGTACGCTTGTAAACATCAGGTAAACCTACAGTAGGTTAGGGGGGTGGTACTTACCATTAGGGCCATATTTTTCTTGGTTACGTTTGACTTGATCGAGGGTCAAACCCCGTTCTGCATCTGCACCGAAGTAGTTTACGACTTCCTCTACCGTTTTCGCGTGGCCGTCCTCCATTGCGGCAGACAGTCAATTCTATAAAGAAAAATCACAAGATCACATTTTTTGACATAATACGAGCGCGCCGTTCGTCGAAATTTCTCGATGACTTAACGAAAAAGTAAGGTTATGACAAAGAATCATAGTCGCGCGATTCGCATTCGGACACGTCAACGTATCTAGCGGTTTTCGTGTCACAAAGTATCGTCAAAAAAGTCGGACAATAGAATCGAATAGAATTCTGCCTCGTAACGAAACGTCTATGCGCCGCGCCAGTGACGTGTTATCCACAAAGAAATTGTAACCTAAACAGCACATGGCCCGATTATTCACTCACCGTTCTCGGCTGCCTTTAATAAAAAATAACCTATATCTGAGACCGACGAATAATATCCTATGATTGCGGGCGCACTCGAAAAACTCTCGCGCCTCGTAAATAAATTGTCTACGTATCGCACAAGACCGCTCAAACTCGACAACGAAATTTCCCTATTATACACTTTGTACAGTCCGTTTACTAGTCATGCACCGCACAAACGACATCTTCCAACTCTACTGCCAGTTCTCGGTTCCCGTGCGCTATCGGACAGCTGGTTGGACGGTTCGGGGCGACCGCGGCGACGCCTGGCGGACGCCGACGTAACCACAAACGGGTAACCCTAAATTCCTTCGGACGAAATGAGTCAGAAATCGCGCGTGTCCTGCGCTCGCAATGACTGGGATGATGGGGATTGGTGAAAATAGGTGAGATGCGGTCGTACGATACACGTTTTGGCGTTCAAATCGGTCAGATAGCGAAACACTCATGTGGATGCATGCGATTGGTCGACGTGCCGGTAATCCAGCTCGGTAGGGGAAACGAGCGCGAGGTTTGAATTGAGATTATGCCTTAGGTATTATTAAGTAATGTTTTTGTTTAGTGTTCTTCAAACTTTTCCTATATTAAAAAATAGTTTTGAGAAAAATAAGTACATATCTATAATAGACATCATATAATTTATCGAGAAAAACTGTATTTATAAATAGTTTTGGATAATCTATTGACTCGTAGACGGGTAGAAACAGATTTGATAGAAAACCTAAAATTGATAAATTTGAATTTTTTCTTGGGAAAAATTTGGAATATCGACCTTTCAGAAAATTTTATTGTTTATAAATTCTTCTGAATTTGCTTAATAACTCAGCCACTTGTTACCAGGAAAGTTGTGGGGTCTTTTTAAATCTTAAATTTTTTGTTACTTTATCATACGCAGTATGCTAAAGTATTGTAATCATGCCGAAAAAAAAAATTGAGATTTTAGCGGAAATAGGTCTTTATGGGTCCCCTGAACATTTTTGACCAAGGTACAAAAAAATGTCTGTGTGTGTGTGTGTATGTATGTGTGTGTGTAAACGATTTTTGTGGCGACGATTCCGGAGAAACTACTAAAGGTATCGGGACGAAAGTTCATAATTAGAAGTTTCATGACCTAACTTAGAGCTGAAAAGCTTTTGGTTAAAAGGGGTCCAAAGGAACTGGTAGTTTATTCTAAGCCTTTTTCAAGGATTTTGCAAATGAGCCGCTATTTCTCCAATTTCGTCAAAATAGTTAAATAATAAATTAAAGTAGAGGAAATTCTGAATAATTTATGCCTATGAAATTTTTTGGTAAAATTAATAGTTTAGCTTTTTAGGTTATTCTAAGCCTTTTTGAAGGATTTTGGAAATGAGCCGCCATTTCTGTAATTTCGACAAAATAGTTCATTAATAAATTAAAGTAGAGGAAATTTTGAATAATTTATGCCTATGAAATTTTTTGGTAAAATTAATAGTTTAGCTTCAAGAGCAAATTCTATTTGATCGAGATCGGTCGCATCTGCATTGATATGAAATTACACAGTAGCCAGGATTTTGACAAATATTTTTTTGTGTTGTCACATTCGAAAACAGCTGATCTCATCAGAGGTTGGAGAACCACTATGGAACGTTGCCGCTGTAGTGCGGCAAATTTTAAAATACAAATTTCAAATAAAGTAAGATCACCAATTTGATTGTTTGTTGATAAGAAATATCAACCCGTCTTTATATCTAATTCCAAAAACGATACATTGAGAAAATTATAAATAAAGTATAGCGATGAGTGTAGTTTTATTTTAGTATGTTAGTAGGGATGTGTCATGAACAAATATAAATCTGTCCGAATTTGAATTACCTTTTTAAGGTGCGTTTTCATTAGTGATGATGGCAGTGGTAGCAGACGCCGTTATAGTATTTCCAATAGAAAATTGATAGTGACTCATGTTTATGCACATGCAAACTAATATGTGTCATTATCATGATATGTAAGAAACACTATAATTTCGTATTCTACCACCGCCATTAGCTACCATTACCTACTAATCGGAACGCACCTTTAAACTTGACGTTTCGACAAAGTGGTACCAACCTAGCATTTACAACACAGAAATCATTTATTTTTTTTTAAATACGTATTTCTTAAAAAGCAACACAATAAACGTTGATGTCGCTCCTGCCAAAAACTAGATAGCCGACTCGCTCATATGCGACGGCGACACTCCGCCTTCGGTGACGCGCCGCATCACCGCTCGTTTTTTTTTTGTGCTGAATCAAGATCAGAGGTTTGTTAACACAATTTCGTGATAAAATGCAAGACAAAATAAATATGTAGATCAAAACTACCTCACAACTCACAGAAAACTATGAAAAAGTAAAGTATCTTTAGTTTCAAAGCTATAGAAAAATGTGTTTTGGAAAACATATTTGGAAATATTAGTAATCTTTAAATACAAAAGTATAATCACCTTCTCCATTGCATATACCGCGTGTTGCCAAAAAGCCAAATTACATAGTAGCCAGGATTTTGACAAATATTTTTTTGTGTTGTCACATTCGAAAACAGCTGATCTCATCAGAGGTTGGAGCAAGGGGGTCCAAGCTTTATGGGACATATGTAGCCAATATATAGAGTTCATTTATCCCGCGAGGGATGGCGCAACCAGTCTATTTTAGCGTTATCTATTTCACTACCGTCAACCAACATAAGATCCGACAGATGACGCGGTCCGCACTCCGGCGGGAAGTTATGAATTTGTCATAACTTGACATGTATTAAGTAGTCCGTGGTAACTAGGTACTACGGTCTACTTAATCATGTCATCTGTAGTCATCTTATGACAGTTATCAAACGGCATAATACAAGTATTTTGCAACGTGTTTATTGTAATTTGATTGTTTGTTGATAAGAAATATCAACCCGTTTTTATATCTAATTCTAAAAACGATACATTGAAAAAATTATAAATAAAGTATAGCGATAAATGTAGTTTTATTTTAGTATGTTGGTAGGGATGTGTCATGAACAAATCTTAATATGTCAGAATTTGAATTACCTTTTTAAGGTGCGTTTTCATTAGTGATAATGGCAGTGGTAGCAGACGCCGTTATAGTATTTCCAATAGTAAATTGATAGTGACTCATGTTTATGTACAAGCAAACTAATATGTGTCATTATCACGATATGTAAGAAATACTATAATTTGGTATTCTACCACCGCCATTAGCTACCATTACCTACCAATCGGAACGCACCTTTAAACTTGACGTTTCGTCAAAGTGGTACCAACCTAGCATTTACTATACAGAAATCATTTATTTTTTTTAATACGTATTTCTTAAAAAGCAACACAATAAACGTTGTTATCGCTCCTGCCAAAAACTAGATAGCCGACTCGCTCATATGCGACGGCGACACTCCGCCTTCGGTGACGCGCTGCTTCACCGCTCGTCGCGCTATTCCGTACTTTCGGCATTTGTAACAAAAAATAGGTATTATTCTAATGACGTAGTGTAGGTAGTGTCAAATGCTGATGCTTTGACAATACCTACGATTTATCTCAATAGAATAGATTCTCATGCAGCTAAACTATTAATTTTATATATTGTATGATAAAGTCATGTGCCTGGCCACATCAGATTTTTTTATACACACTGTGCAATAATAAGGACTTTGAAAGTTCTACAGCATTTTGCAGATCGGAATTATTATTTTACAGACTCTTTTGAAGCATAGATATTTACAGAATAGAATTCAAAAATAAAATGCACAAAAGGAAAAGTCTCGTACAGTATTAGATAGTTTCTTTTATTGCAAAAAACATGAGTATAACTCCCTCCACTCTCTTTGGGGTCCCATGGGCAAGACTACTTCAAAGTTCAATTTTATATTCCTACTACGGTAATTTATCAATTACCTAATTAATTTATAGTTTATGAAATTGATCGAGTTTGGTCCACAGCTGGCAGGAGCGCAAATATAAAATTCGCTATTCTTGTGACGGTAATAAATTAGTTAAGATTAGTTGGGGCCTCGCTGAGGGCATCCTCGGTAACTGGCACGGTGTGGAAATGAGTTTCCAAATACTGCTTTGGGGGTCCCCCTGTTATTGGGGGCCCTGGGTAATTGCCCATGGGATAACGCGCCACTGACTATGAGAGGTATGCTGTAAGATGCCCTGACCGAATATACCGCCGAATGCCAGCCAGCCAAGATATATTTATTCGTTTTGAATTATCGAGCAGCTATTTTTCGAACTTTTAACCGCGCTCCGAGCGCGCGCGCGTTTTATTTTAAGATGATTTTAAGTAGGTTTATACGCAGATAGTTGTACGTATGCGTGTGTATGCGGGGTATCGCGCGGTACCTACGGTCCCGGACGATTGGGCTCGCTGCCAAAGAGCCTCAGCGCTCCAGCGGACGATTTTAGACCGTCAGCCATCGGCACCGGCACACCGAGACTTTCCTAATTATTTTGGCAGGGGTGCCGAACGGCAGCCAGACTCCGACGACCACATAAAGATAGCTCTCGGATGACAACTCGGAACGCGCGCGCGAAAATCCCGCAAATAGCCCGCCCGCGGAAGAGTAGGTAGTGCGTGGTGCTGCCTCTCGGTATTTTTTGCCATCCCAAAAAAACTTACGTAACTATTAAGTTATTAAACGAATAAGACGAAACACGCGCGGGGATTTTCGACACTTATTCCTTACTAGATACGCCGACGAGGGTTGGTAATCCTTTTTATCGATTGCGTATCGTCGCGATACATCATGCGATCATCGCATCATCATCACTGTTATCAACTGTGTTATCAGCGCACGTGAGCCACTGGAGTGTCCGGTTTGGAACTTACCGCTATCACACAACAAAATATAATAATAAATGGTCCCACTCGGTTATCACTTGTTTATTATTATTGGTTATCACACTGTTACGGTTAGAACAACAAAAAAAACTTCGACGAGGCCTAGGCCCCCATCGGTTGCGACGTGTGTATAGGCGCTGAAGAACGTACGGGCAACTGTTGCCGTTCGCGCTGGCTTTTATAAGCTCGCCGCAGCGCCGCGCCGGTGGTGGCTACCTGTCGGTGACGGACGGCGTAGGCACGGTGCCAAGACGGCGCGAGCCCCGGGTTTTGAATCCCTCCGCGGTTCTATCTTACCCCGACTCCCCAATAGACGTTATTTATTTGTTTTTTCTAACAGTAGATCGAGAGTATGTCATTCAATCATCTCGGCGGGCGCATCGGTCGGATCGGATGCTGTTGCTGTGTCCGCGAAGCCTGCCGATCCGATAGGTTAACGGAGCGGGCATGAACGGTGGTCAGTTTAGATATGCGACCGGCATGGCATGCAAACGCCGACCTATCGATGTTTTCCTTTGCTGCTTCGGCTGGATGCTCGTCGAGACATCCGGTCGTCCTTGCGTACAAATAACGCACAACAATAACAACAAATGGCATGTAGGTGCAATACTTTACTCTCCTCTAAGAAAAGTGTAGTACGTAACTATTAGAGAGATAATAAAAAGGAATATGGTTGCCTGTTCAAGTTAAATTTTATTTACGTTGTTACATGTTTCACCCCTTAGAGCATCTTCAGACTACACTGGAATTTAAATAAAACAATAGAGATAGAATACACAATAAAGACAACTTATAGTCAGAGCAGTCTTTATTCTGTGTGCAGCGCCGGATTTAAGGGAGGGCTGACTGGGTTGAAGCAGGGCCGGCCCTAGGCGGTAGGCAAGGTAGGCAACTGCCTACGGCGGCAAAATTTTAGGGGCGGCAAAACCAACTGAACTACAATAAAAAAGGCTCTAAAATATTGCCTGAATCTAGATAATAAAGGAATAGTAGGTAAAATACAATCAAATACAATATGAATTGTATTTGAATTGTAACAGACATACTTAAATTAAATAGCTCATTAGCTTTTATAAAGAATTAGGATCAATTAGGAAAAATAATATGAAAGTGTACTGTAGTGTAGTGATCCTATACAAAAATCAAAAGAGAAATATAAAATAGTCCTAACGATCCTTTTGAGTTTTTATGCGATATCCACAAACTTAAAGAAAATATTAAGTAAAAATGATTTACTGGCACATTCCAAAGATATAGGAACCGCTTTAAAAATTGGCGATTCCTCCATCTTAACGGTTTAGCATTTGCTGCCGAAATGGTAAGCTAGTTAATTTTTATTTGGGTAGCCGCCTATAAAAATAATATTAAAATGTGCTGTGTCTTTGATGATATTATTATTGAAATTAATTAAAAACCATCAGTGATTAAAAAATTCCCCATGAAATGCTTGCATCAATATCTCCGAAAATATTACTCTTAGCAGAACAAATTATACATCATATTAAAGATAAAATTTTGATGAAGATTTGGGTACATGATAAACAAAGAATTACTCAAAATATTGAAAGATTTAGATTTGGGAAAATGTAAAGAACGGAGATATTTTGTCAAAATCTATTCTGTCAAAAACGACAGAAGTTTGCTGATGACAGATGACTTAACAGTATAGATATTGACATAATATTTCGGTTCTGAAAACCCGTTTTTTAACCTTCTCTCAAATCTCATCTCTCTCTCTATCTCATCGTTAATATGATGTACATTTTGTTCTGCTAAGCTTAATACTTTCGGAGATATTTGATGCAAGTAGTTCATAACAAATTTCACTGATAATCACTGATAATTTATAATAAATTTCAATAATAATGTCTTCATGCAGTAGACATTTTGATGGCATTATTGGTACTATTTTCATAGTCGGGCGAATTAATTATGATGTTAAATGATTTTGCGTCCATAGACCTTGTTTCCAGAAGGTCCAGTTGACGTTTTTAAAAATTCATTACCTCCCACATTGGGCCAAATTTAAACATTGCTTAGCAGTTTTTTCTAACCCTGCCTATAACTGTTGCTACCTGAGCGGGCGATAGACAGTTTGCTAAACTAATATTAATAAAAAAAGTACTTAAGAACCATGTCCACTTAAAATTGTCTTAAGGGGTTAGCAATGAAGGCCACTGAATATGAATTGAGTAATACATTAGATCTGAAAGAAGTTACTCGCGATTTTGCAGAAGAACGGTTCGAAAGAGCTAATTTTTAATTTAGGGTTAAACTTTGTATATTGTACTAGTATTCTTTATTTTTTATTGTTTTAAAAGTATTGTTTGTACTAGTATAATCTCTAAAGGTTGTTTTTTATTACAAATAAATTTCGCAAATATTGTCTGTGTGTTGACTTTCTGGATCATGATTTTGTTATAAATCTGTTTTTTTGTATAAATCATTTTGGAGTTAGGGGGGCGGCACTATTGAGATTTGCCTGCGGCGGCAAAAACGCTACGACCGGCCCTGCACCCAGTACTATTTCAATGATTTGCAGTTGGTTTGTTATAAAAGTAATTAATCAATTGAGCTGCTGTTTTGTAAATATGTAATTAATTAGGTATGTATAGGTGGGCCAAATTCGATGTTACTATAGGAGATCTCGGTAACTATAAGAGATATCGAAAAGTGAGTAAGATCGTCTTTTTTTGAGAGAAACTCAATGGTGAAAACCAAAATTTGTTATCGTCTTTTGTTTTCGAGTATTATTATCCTATTAATCTAAGCAAATTGCACTGCGAGATATGCACTGTCAAATATTTGTACCGAAAATATGAACATTTGTCGCACATCTGGACTTGAACACGTTGAAAGGTCTCGAACGCATCGGCTGGCTCGACAAAAACTTGTAGTTCTACGCCGATATTGGGCAGACTATTTGAGGTAAACATATTAATGCCGCATGAATGCACCGGTGAAAAATACATTCTTATGCCTGCAAGAAATAGTTTTCGGGCTATAGAATTCTTAATACGTTTTACTTTCGACAAGAAAATAATATCTTTTGGTACGTAGTGTGTAGGATGTTTATTTTCGCTACATTACTAACGCGTCTTGCAAAATATAATAAAAAATAATACACGCAAGGACTCATGATGCATGAATTTATTATTTGATAATAATTATTTCAATAATTTGCAGTTGGTTTATTATAAAAGTAATTAATCAATCAATCAAGGGGGCGGCACTATTGAGATTTGCCTACGGCGGCAAAAACGCTAGGGCCGGCCCTAATTCAGTTAGTATTCTTAAAAACAATAAAACTAAACTTTAAAATAAAAGAAGAACAAACATTAACTAAGAAAGCTAGCTTCAAGTTTATTTTCTTGTACCTGTTTCCATGTTGACAACGATGATGAAATCACAACTTAACATGCAAATTTGATTCAACTATTCACGATATATTATATACCCACCCACCGGAATCTCAGCGTCCGCCCTTCGAATATTAAAAATATTAAAAGTTGTCACCCTAGTGTAAAGTGGCGAAGTATATTTGCTATTTTAAGTGTTTACAATGCAAAAGCATGTCATTAAGTAATGTGCTTATATGTATAACGGTCACAGCTGCGGTTTTCCTAGAGCCTCACAGCTTTTCTGCGCAGGGACCACCAATGCTTTTTTTTGCCAAGGGCCCCAACAGCTTTTTTTGCGTAGGGCCCCCACAACTTTTCATCCCCGGGGGCCACCACAGTCCTAAATCTGGCGCTGTCTGTGTGTTCTATCTCTATTGTTTATGTAAATTCCAGTGTAGTCTGAAGATGCCCTAAGGGATGAAACTTGTAACTACGCAAATAAAATTGAACTTTAACAGGAAGAACCATATCCCTTTTTTTATTATTGGAGTACACTTGTTTTTCTGCGTTTTACTTCGTTATATTAGAGAGATTTTCTTGTTCTTAGTTCTTCTATCATTTTTCATAGTGTCGATTTTAAAGAAAAATTGTAAAACTCTGTTATGTTAGGCGGTGACTGATTAGGTACTTCGAAGAAGTACCTAATCAGTCACCTAATTTACTAAAAAATTGTTATAAAACTTAACATTTAATAGCGGTGTCTACCTAATCCCTTATTTTTCTTGTAGTCCATTAAAAAATTTACAAATTTCGATCAATACGAAGGAAAATATTTTTCGAGTTGATTTAAAACAGCGTCAAATTTACATCCTCTTGTTACCACAAAAAGAAGTTAAACACAAAACATTCTATCAATAAGGAACTAATAAGTGTCAAAGTGTTTCTTAAATATTTGTACTTGTAACAAAAAACGTGCCAGTAGCATTGCAGAATCTAAAATAACCGGAAGGTTACCGATTTACATAAGACACCCTCAATAACAGCCGTTAGTTATGGCTTCGATAAATCGAGAAATTAAAATAGCGTCGGCCTGCGTTGTTTATCCGCAATTAATTGCTAATTTATTGTCGCCTGTGCGGCCGCTGTAATAAATTCGAGTCTCTCTTAACATTTTTTTTGGATCGGCCCGATGCTGTGCGCTAATGAATGTAGAGTAGAGCTGCTTCTAATAATACCAATAATAATAATAATCCTCGATCTGGCCCTGTAGAGTAGCACTCATGAACTCATCTTTACTCGCCATGGTTAAATGTTTGAAGTAATATTGAATTTACGAAGCGAAAATTTCTAAATTTTCTGGGATTCCCAAACAGCTAAGTTATACGTGTGGCGAAATTTTTCGATCTATTAATAGTTGGCAACATGGGTCGTCGATAACAGAACTGTGGGCGTCGCAAATTTTCAGAAGCCTCGCAGAATTGCTGAACATTAAAATTTACACACTGCTTTGACATATATATGAATAACATAATACTGAAAACTCAATAATAATTTTTTTATTCAATAAGAGCATTACAATCTAGTCATAATTGACTAATGAGTAACTTAATTCTAAGTTATTTTACTAGTGTAACTTAACCTAACAGGAACCCATCGATGTCTCTCAGTTAGTCCTGGTATACTGGGCACGTTTTTCTTGCGCACTACGTAGCACTGACTCTGCTTTTGGAACTAACACCTACAACCAGCACTTCCTCTGCTTTTATCACTATCTCACATTCACACTAACTCTAAAGGCTTCTTTCTCTTGAGTCTTCTGACTAATGCGGTGTTGTCGAGGAGCTGGATGGCCTCAACGTTTACGTGATGGTGAAGCCTTTCCTCGTGACTTCTCGCTATTTTTTGGATTTCTTTGCAAACAAACTCCATTTTGAGGTCCTTGTGGAGATCGTCATTCCTAATGTACCAAGGCGCATTGACAATGCATCTCAATACTTTATTTTGGAAGGTCTGGACAATTTTAATGTTGCTTTTTTTTGGTGCAACCCCAGAGTTGAGCTCCATACGTCCACACGGGTTTTAGAATTTGCTGGTACAAGAGAAGCTTGTTATGTACAGACAGCGTAGAGTTTCTTCCTAGCAGCCAGTACATCTCTCTATAACGGATTCCTAGTTCCTCTATTTTCTTTTTGACATGGGCTTTCCAGCGGAGCCTGGCGTCTAATGTCATGCCGAGTTATTTGGCGTTTATGTTTGCGTACGGTACCATTTGGTTATTAATAGTAACCGGGATTTGTTGTATCTTCTTGTTGGTGAAGTCAAGATGTGCTGACTTGAGTTCGTTCAGTTTGCTTCTTTTTTTCTTGGTCCAGACCTGAAAATGACCAAGAGCTGTTTGGAGTTACTTCATTGCTGTTCCCAACAGCTAGGATAGCCGTGTCGTCTGCAAAGTTGCGATAGTATTAGTTTCTAATGCTGAGAGGTCACTGGTGTAGAGTAGGTAAAGAACCGGCCCTAGAACACTACCTTGCGGCACTCCTGCTTTTATTTCCTTAAGGACAGAGCATGCATCACCTTGTTCGACTCTAAAGTAATTTATTGTTCTAATTTATTGTTCAGTCCTTCATGCTAGACTTTATCAAAAGCCACATCTAGGAAGACTGCAGAACAAAACTTTTTTCCTCTAAAGCTTTTTCGATTATGTTGGTTAGTCGGTGTATCTGGTCAATAGTAGAGTGCTTGTTTCGAAATCCGAACTGATGGTCTGGAACAAGCTTTTTGCTGTCAATTAGTGGCTTCAATCTATTGAGTGGTTGCGTTATATATATAAAAAAAAACGCACATTTGTAATAACTGGCCACCTTTTTCTAACCTTATGGTTCTGAGGTTGCGAACTCCCTTTTTTGTCTATGCATTTTCTCCTTTTTAACCTGTAAGTAACAACAAACTTATGGTGAGCAGCGCGAGAAACATGTAAAAATTAGCATACCTACATGTAAAACAGATTTATTATAAAACTATTTAACGTTGTTTAGATGTTTAGAACGTAGCGATCGTTTTATGAATTCTTCGACGGTGTTGATTGATCAAGATGCCGGATTAAGGGTCCTTAAAGCAGGCACAGTAAATATTTAGAAGGCGGCGGTGTGTTCTTTTTTCGAAAGGGCGGACCCCAATTCGAAACGTTGTTTTGGCATGACCGGTGATTTACATGGTATTGGGGCCACTTATTTGGCCCCTTTTTTTGTTGGCGTCGATTGCAATGCGTGATGCGAACATTACTCTATCGCTTGACACGCGGTGTATTTGCTTAAAACCTAGATTTACTCTGCCCAAAACAACGATTAGTTGATGTTATAAACGATAAAAGATGAATTGATAGTCAAAAGATAAATTGCACAACAGTTACTATACCTAATTTTTGCTTTGTAGTCCAAAATTCAATTCAATTCAATTTCTTGTCATGAACAAAATGCATATTACTTGTACGTCTTTCGGTTATGTCAAATATAGTTCACATAGCCCAACCCATATTATAAAATACATTTTTTACAATGCACGTTTTGACACAACTTTTCCACTAAAAAAGCAAAAAGGCGACAATTGTGCCATAAACAATGGCAAAAACGACCATATTACCGCTATCACAGCTCAATACAAACTCGAGATGTTTTACCCGAGACGCAATCTATGGCGGACATGCACTTCATGATGGAACAACATCGTACCTAAATATTTCGTTAGTTTAAGGTAAATTTCTTAAACTGGTAGAAACTTGAAAATCGGAACAAGAAATGACATCGTTCGTTCGATTGGAGTGAACCATCGAAAGATTAATAACAACGATTAATAAGAAATCATTTTTGGTACAATTTGGGTTTCATTTTACACTTAAATATATCGGGATTAATTTGTATCTTTATTTTCTACTTATTTTCAATATTTTTTTCGCTGTATTTTATACCTATTTACAAAATTTATATTCTGTAGTACATCATAGAATATAGGTACATAAAAAAGTCAGCCACTAATTTTTACGTTTATGTTTTTGTTTCTGTTTTAAATAAAGCCTGATTTTTTTTGTTGAGGTAAATAAAAAGACGCGAACACGCTGAAAATGATGTTTGCCTTCATATTGAATTATATCTACTTCTTGCAAAAGCTGTTCCTCCTATTATAACAACATGTTGGTATAAACGAACATTTTATCCTTGATACTTAATTTAATCAGAAATGGTGCTGTTATAGATTGAAGTTCATACTTAAAAAATCGCAGCTCAATTGATTTATTGTAGATCAGTGCCCACACTTCGCGAATTAACAAAAAAATAAGAAAATAATTTAGTTTTAACTTTTTCGAGATCCCGGGATTTTGACTTACAATCCCGGGATCCCGAAAAAACTCATTATTTATCTGGATCCAGGGATCCCGGGATGCCGGGATTGGAAGCCCTAGTGGTCATGTAACCAAGTAAGTAAACAAAGTTTTGCAATATTCGCAAAATTTAAGCAAAAGCTGTTCCCCCTATTATAACAACATGTTGGTATAAACGAACATTTTATCCTTGATACTTAATTTAATCAGAAATGGTGCTGTTATAGATTGAAGTTCATACTTAAAAAATCGCAGCTCAATTGATTTATTGTAGATCAGTGCCCACACTTCGCGAATTAACAAAAAAATAAGAAAATAATTTAGTTTTAACTTTTTCGAGATCCCGGGATTTTGACTTACAATCCCGGGATCCCGAAAAAACTCATTATTTATCTGGATCCAGGGATCCCGGGATGCCGGGATTGGAAGCCCTAGTGGTCATGTAACCAAGTAAGTAAACAAAGTTTTGCAATATTCGCAAAATTTAAGCTAAATTCAATTTCCAAATTTTAATTCATTAACATGTAATATGAAATCAAGTCTCATCCTAAGACATCCGGCCATATTAAAGTTGACACCAACAACAGTCACAATAATTTAGTAACAAATTGTTCAAGTTCAAAACGACAATCGAGAACTGATGCGGAAAATAAAAATTAGCACACAAATCTACACTTGATTATACTAGCCTTACGAGAGAATTATTTGTATGTGGGGATGTAGCTCAGTGGTAGAGCGTTCGCTTTGCATGTGAAAGGCCCCGGGTTCGATCCCCGGCATCTCCAGTTTTTTATTTATTTTTTTCTACATAAAAATCGCAAACAGGGTCTAAAGTTGTAACTAACAATCTAATTTTATAACACAGCTTTTCACTATACTAATTTATTAAATATAGCGGAATTCTGTTGTACATATTTCAGAATTTGCATGTTTCGTAATGCCAACAATAAAAATTAAATTTGTATTTTTAGCGCCCCTAATGTAATTCATATTATTTTAATAACTTTCGCGGAAGACTTTCGCTTAGAGTTTCTAAATAATTAACGATTCGTAAATTCAGTACACCTACAAAGGAGGTATTACCGAATTAATTGTTAATTGTTTTAAGTTGGTAAACAGCGATAAGGACCAAAACAAACGAAACAAGTGGCACGCGCCTGACGATTCAAAAAAACTACGATGTGCGAAGTAACTTTGGATAATTTCAACGATGTCTATCCCGACATCGAAAAGGCGATATCGTCGTGCAAATTTATCACGATAGATTGCGAATTCAGCGCGCTGAATCCTTCGAAGAAAAACCAGAATAGGTACTAAATCCGGCAGACCTAACATAACCTCACACTAACCTTACTTAATTCTAGTTTATTTGATACGCCGTCGCTTAGATACGAGAAGTTGAAAAGCTTATGCGAGCAAATAATCCCGGTCCAAATAGGAATATCAGCTTTCGCTTTCAACCCCGATAAGAATTCGTTTTTGGCCGAGACGTACACGTTCTATACTTTCCCGAGGTTCTTTTTCGATATAAACCCTACGTTTGTATGCCAGTCGACTTCGTTGCAGTTCTTATGCAGTTATAATTTTGATTTCAATAAGGTTCGCTGTGTGATTATCGATTGTCGAAAAAGTTGGTAATGTTAGGTTATTTTTAGTTTGCGTATAACGGAGTGTCGTTCGTTAACCGTTTGCAAGAGCAGGAGATTCTGGATAGGTTAAGAGATGAATCTTACGGACATATTTATAACGGAAACGAGCACGAATTGGAGAATTTGATCGACACGTCGAGTTCACAAGCTCTTAAGTTTCTACATTCGAGTAAAGAGGGGGAGAGGTTATGTTTAACGGGGACGTACAAAAAATACAAGACTAGTCTGGATATCCGGTATATTTTTCATAAACTGTTACGGGAGAGGTTTAATAAGCAGTTATGGACGTTTGAAGAAAATGGGGAGATTGTGTTAAAGAAAGTTTCACCCGTTGAATTTGACAAATTGGAAAAACGTTGTAAGCTAGACAAGGAATTTCTGGATAACATGCTTGGTTTCACGCGGGTTTTTCGACTGATGGTCGATTCGAAAAAACCCATCATCGGGCATAATTTAATAACGGATTTGTTGTTAATGTACCACCATTTCGAGGAATCGTTACCGAAAAATTATTTCGCCTTTAAACGGAACATCCACAGGTTATTTCCGGTGATTTTCGATACTAAAACGATCAGTTTCGATATACAAAGATCTATACCGGATAGCAAACTTTGGGAGCAGAACACGTTATCGCATCTCTACCAATATTTCAAAGATGGTTCAGGGCGCCATCTAGCGTTGAATTCCCCACTAATCGAACTAAAAAACCCTCCGAAGGAAGATAAATTCCACAACGCCGGTTGGGATTCGTATTCGACGGGGTACATCTTTATTCGGATGGCTCACAAGCTGGCGTTCGATAATTACGATAACAAGAACGGCGATAAGGTTTTTATGAGCCCCGAGTTATTTGCGGCTTGCAATCCGATGAAGAATTCGTTGAATTTGATCAGGTGTTCCGTGTCTTATATCGTAAGTTTTAATTTCTGCGTAAAAGGTTTTTTTGGTTTATCGGAAAGTTTTTAGAATGTTGACGGCGAAGATCCTTTGTCGAGGAGGCCCCCTTGTCTGATTGTCGAGTCTGCAAAGAGGAGGCCTGTTGATATCATAAAAGTGAGTCTGTTGTATTTCGTATACCATGATTTCTTGTGATTTTATGATTGATTTTTCTCTCGGTTGAATTGTGTTATATAATAATAATGCAACACAATATTTATGCTTTTGTTAGATTTGTACCATAAAGCAGATTTATCAGAGTTATCAAATAAGCTACGGTCACTGGTAAACATATTTTACGATGTTTGTATCTTCTGTAAAATTGATCTATTTTTGTGAGTTGTGTCACTAGCATATTAAACTTTTAGGAAACTTTGAAACACTTGTTTCTCTATCAGTGAATGTCATTCTGAGTAGATAGTTTCATGTCAACTTATTGGGTTTTTCGTTTACTAAAAAAGTTAGAGCCGTTTAAAATATATATATTTTTTTATTTCAGTTATTATTTCAAACGGCTGTGAGTTTTTCAGGAGTAATGGAAACACATAAGTCCATATGGAACTTTTGCTCAGTGTGACAGTTACTATCTGGTAACAATATAAAATATTCAAAGTAACTTGTCAAGGTTGTAATTTTAACTAACAATTAAATTCTTAATTTATGCATAATTCTGATTATAATATGTGACCCGGTACGAGAGAAATCTCTTCTATCGATTGGCGTTTATGTTTTCTTCAGTTTTATACAATAAGATTGTAAAAAAGATTTTGATGGAACCGGATAGATCTAATAATATGGACTTAGCAGATTTTCCGATTAGTGGTGAATACTAAATTAAAACCCAAAAAATATTTAAAAAGTATGCCCGATTTTGTTATATAAATATTCAAACTATTATAACAGTTTCAACAGTTTATTGATTAATAATATTTAAATACATGCACAAACAATATAAAATAAATACAACTCTTGATTACTACATATATTACAAACGTCAGCTCTGAGCGTATAAAACTTAGAAATATAAAAATACTTTTACAAATTTAGCATCGTAAATTTGGAGACACATAGATTATTTTGCAGATCGTTCATTAATTTTAAATGCTAATCCCGAAACCCGATTTAAATTGCCAAGAATTTCCATCGGACTTCCAAATGCCTGATCGTGGTTCTGTTATCTTATTGACTCATTTTGCCATTATTTTTTAATTCGGTAATCTGCCGCCGGATGTCCAAATTTCTTTGGCGAGGCATAATCGCCGTGTCGTTATATGTATCGTGTCCGTAAACACTGTTCTCCTAGTAACTAATGCACGTGCGATCCGCCACTACTTGCAGCGTCGCTGTCGATCCCTTCCCCCGCTCGCCCGAAAGACCGAAGAGCGCCGCGTCATTTGCAGCAATCATTATATGCTTCAACTCGATCTTTTGTAGGGAAAATGCAAGATAAACAATGATTATGTAATACGCTTTAAACCTATGAATGAGTGGGTAGCCTATAGTCTATATTTCATTATTCTAGCTCTGCTAATAAAGGAATTGCTGGCATTGCATAATATAGCTTTTTGTGGGTCAACCACTAATCCAATGATTTTACAAAAATGCACATTGAAAGCTTGCATTCCGCAGGTGATTTTACTTTTTAATTCGTTGAAATCTATAGATTATTTCCGGAGTAATTAATTGCTAAAGTTAAACGAATAAAATTTACGGGGCAAAAACAGCGCCAATTCTGTTTGCCAATTTGGAAAATTCGGGAAAACGCCAACATATACAGCTTTTTAATTTTTATGAGTTGTAGCATATTAATCAAAGACAGTATCAGAATTTTATCAAATTTTTTCGCCCCTAGTTCTGCGAGAAAATCGACGTCAAAAGAAGGGACATAATATATGGCCACGATAGTACAACTTAATACAGTTGGATTAATACGGAATTTCGATTCTAGTGACTCACCCTGTATAAAATACCGTGTAATATAAAACAAAATCGCGCCTAGATATATAAAACCTTGCTGGAGAGTATTTTTATTGGAGACATGATCATGAAAAATAATGTTCTATTTCGGGTTACATGTTCCTGGCAGAGTGCTCTGCTCTGACACATAATTTACGAATTTTTGCCGGACGCTATAATGGCTTTATGTAAGTTTTATGTTATTTCTTTAAGAGAACGCTGGTACAAACATAATAGGTCCGATAAATCGACCAGAAATACATTTAAAACCGGAGAACGGTTAAAGTCGGTTCGTGCATTTTTAATATTATAGACTCTGTAACGTTTCTTAGGTTAGTTTTTTTTTGTGTTGCTCGGTAGGCTTTAAACTTTAGAACGAAACGCGTACACAAACCATCTATAATGATCGAGCAGCCTTTGTTTGCGCTATATAAATTTTACAAAAGTGCTAAAATTATCCCGACCGTACGAAATTTTGAAATATTTGCAAGCTCGGCGATCTATCTGTATTTATATCGAATCCGCTCTTCCGAAAGGACAAAACGATCACAAAAAAACAAACACCGCTCCCTCACATCTAGATAGAAATTGCAGATAAATTACGAACCGAATCGTAATGTATTGTTTTTTCTTGTTTGATGAGTCACGCCAAGAATGAGAAAAAACTCCCGTAAAAACTATAATTTAAGAAAATTAATCCGCGTTATTTGCTTACTTATCATCAATTATTTATAAACAAAAAATGTGTTATACCGCGCTAACGTTTGTTATTTTCTAGACTATTTTCTACACTCAGTTCCAAAAAAAGCGACGCACTTGATTTTGATCTTACTTTAATGTTTTATATTTTTTAAACCGTTATTTAAACAGATTTTAATTGTTTTTTATTTGATGGTAGGCAATTCTTTTGTCTCTAAAGAACAATTAAAGAGGAGGAAGTTTCTCAATGTATCCTGGATAGTAGTTTCTGTCTGATGTAACGTGTGTTGTTCTTGATTAGTTGGTAAAAAATAGCAGAAATAATTAGTGTCGTTCCCGGAGTATTCGTGATCGAAAGGAGTCGAAAGGAAGCAGCAGATCTTCAAATAGAACTAATATGACAAGCATTGAATCGTTTGGAACTAAAGTCGCCTCTGCCTGATCGTATCCGCAGTCCACACCCGCAAAAAAGGAATGTCGGTTGAAGATTATAACAACGTTGAAGTGGACGACGTTTAATTATCATCTTTTGAACTCTTTTGTTGTGTTTTCTGCGAATTCACAAGCTGTAGTGTGTGCAGAAAACAGATCTGGGCGATACTGCTCAATACCTTCTGACCGATGAAATGCCGCAGCACGAGAATTGTCCATCTGGTGATTTCATTTTCACTTTCAAGTGGCAAAGTAATTGTGGATATTGCAGTAAGTATAGCCATATGTGTTGTCAGTGAAGCATTATCCAGCCTTATGAAGATTATGGAGGTATTACGTATGAGCATCGGGCCAAACTGCAATAATTTCTGCGCGAAGGCTGACGCACGGCGCATCATGTTTTCAGAGTCATCGCTGACTGATGCTGCAAAACAGACCCGTCTGTCGTCTAAATCAAATAGAGAGAAACAAGCGGAGGAAAATATTAATTTGAAAAGATAATTATATGGTCCGGGCACCGCCGACTATAGGAAAATTTAACAATTCTATACATCAAAGTTACATAATACTTCAAACCGTGTTTTCTCAAACTGGCCGGAAAGATAACTTCAACTGATCTCCGTCAATTCACTTGAAATTTTATATGCGGCTCCAGAACAACATTATCTAGAGAAGTACGTACGGATTTTACTATAACTTTGAAAGTTTTTTTGTTATAAACAATTTTTAACCTAATTTTGTACCTAAAACTGATAATTTGTGTTCAAACGTGCGCCATTTTGTTTTAAAGCGGATTTTTTTAAATGTGAATTTTCCTCAAAATATGAACAATAAAGGGCTTTAAAGAGATTTTCTCATTCCTTTACTATATTGTAAAAAATATACCAATAAAAGCGGCTATACCATTACTTGATTAACACACAGGGTGTCAAAAATAAGAAAAAAAAACATGGTATCAGTTTTTCCAGTACAATCCAGGATATATCACTTTTTTTTTTCGAGATACAAGATACAAAGGAATTGTTTTCCAAGAAATAAACAAAAACAAAAGACTAGTTAGGTAGGTCAAAAATCAACTTTTTTTGGAACTGAGTATATTTTCTTTTTATTCTTGTTTGTTCGTCTTGTAAAGTCTGTCAGTTTTGGTTACTCAAGCGCCTTGTATACAACATATACATACGATATTTTATTCCGCTTGGGCGAATAAAAATAGACACTCGATACGATCGTATATGCCGAACTGTACGGTAATTACCGCAAGCTATCGCCTCGTTGTAAACATTTCTTTCTCGTATTTTGTGTGCCCGGCGTGTAGTCATCTAATTAAATTTAGATTTGGACGTGTGTGTCTGTGTGTATGCGTGCGCGTATGCTGTGTATGCGTGTATCTACATATAGCGTAAACCTCGTTTCTCTATTTGGATTTCGTAATTTTTCACGGGCGCCTCTCTTATTTTTTCCAGGTCGCCGGACTTCTGAGCCCACTTGGATTCGTCGAGGTGAGACCTTATGGCAGGCGAAGCGCTATCGTGGCCGTCGACAATTACGGAAGGTAGGATTTTTTATAAATTATTTTATTTTGCGCTAACGGAAACCCTTGAAATGAGATTAGAAAAAGAAAACTGCGTCAAAGTTGTGGGGGAAAAAGAAAATCCGCACATACTTGTAATAAGAATATTTCTTTAATATAAAACAACTTAAATGTTTGTTTTAAGAAAGCGATTGTTTTGATTTACGAAATTCATTGTTTTGAAAATAATGGGAAGGATGCCGATAGGTGGCGCTTTAGTTTCTCGTCGTAATGGGGGCCTCCTAGAGGGTATATAACCGCAGCAACATCAGTGATAATGCTATTATACCGTCAATGTACCTGACGTAGAAATCTCCAACAGCTCTAATATTAATGGAAAGAGACTAAAAGGGGCACACCTGGTGCCTTCTCTAGTTGGAAAATAACAATATTCTTCTTTGGATGCGTGTATGTATTTTTTAAAAAATCTAGCTACCTAGCTAACTCTTTGATTTTAAAAAAATTCTTAAGTCAAATATATCTAGCATCCATTTAAAATTATATAATCTCAAAGTAAGACAACCGGTCAAAACAACGGTTTTCTTTAATGAACAGGGTCTTTCACAACGACCTGCCATTAGAAGTATATAGAGAACCAAATAAAATAAGCGATTGAAAATTTGTGGACTTATATGTTTGGACACGATCGTCTCAACTAAAATATTTTGAGTTTTTGATTTCTTCCGGTTACACCGGAAATGGTGCCAAGTCTTATATTTAAAATTTTATAGCATTTTTGAAATCGTCATTAAATTTTAGATCAATTTTACGTTACATTCCCGGCAAGTTGTCCGGCAAAATTAATGTGAAGGTGACATATTATCGACACATAGGTAGAGTTTTTCTAAAAGTTCTACAGGGTGTTCAAATTATAAGATCAAAGTTGAATTCGAGGAAAGTACTAGAAGGCGATTTTTCAAATGGCAACCTTAACATATGGATACATTTTTGAGTTCTATGGAATATTTTAAATAAACTTTGTGTAAAATGTCCTATACCTGAAATGCATTTTTACGTACTTAAAGCGATTTTTAAACATCACAGTAGAAATTGATAACATTGCGAAATCTAGATTGCGTTTGAAAACAACTGAACAATTTCGAATAAACAGAACTTTATTAAACAACTTTTTAAGGTCATTTTTCATTATAATTATTTTTGTATTTTTAAAATTATAAGCCTACAATAAAACACAATATTAAAAATAAAACAAAATCGTTAAGTAAATTTTAATAAATCGCGTAGTTCTATTTCAGTAACTGTTCAAAAACCGTTTTCCCCTGAACATGCTTCAATTCTTTGGCGAAAAGAAGTTTTAAATGAAAGCATTTTTGCATGTATCCATACATATCTGTATTTCATGGCATTTTTTAAATCTTCCTGAAATTTTAGATCAATGTTGTTACATTCCCTATACACCTATACCTCATTTTATTTTATTTTAGAGATATTCACTGCTTAATTCTCATCTATCACTAACTGTTCAAAATGTTTCCGTTTTCCCCTAAACATGCTTCAATTCTTTTTAACATATTGTTGGTGGCGTCCCTGATAGACTTAGCACATGACCTCTTGAAAGCAGCTCGAACTCTATCTTTCATGTTCTCCTTATCAATTTTTGGGTCAGTCAAAATTTTTGTAAAAAAAGTTGCATTTGCTGGTTTTTTTTTTTAATCTACATAAATACTACGTTTATGCAGATATTGTCCTAAAAATTGTGTCATAATTGTGTCAAGCCCATAACTAGATACTGATTTCATGACAAATTAGATGCACCATACAGGGTGATAGTCAGTAGCATGAGATATTTTTTTTCAAAGTTTCAAATGGTATAATATTGTGATTTTTAAATTGAACATCCTGTATATTATTTGCGAATTACAATGTCCCTTAAATTTTTTTTTGTTATATCATACACGTTTACTAACGATTTTGCAAATGAGGCGCCATTTCTGTAATGTCCTCAAAATAGTTAAATAATAAGTTAAAGTAGAGGACATTTTTGTATAATTTGTGTCAATGCCATTTTTTGCTAAAATTACTAGTATAGCTGCATGAGCAAATTCTGTTTGACCGAGATCGGTCGTGTGGCTGCACTAGAACTAATTAGCCAGTGTTTGACGGGTATTTTGATTCTATTGACAGTATTGTAAAAGCATCAGAGTTTGACACAGGTTGACACTGCTGTATGTATGGTACTCTGTGGTGTAGTATGATAAAGTCATGCGTCTGGCCACATCAGATTTTTAAAAGTGCAGTCGGGTTGAATTTTTCCGAAGTTATATGGATATACAGCGTCATTATAAAGGATTAATTTTTATTTGGGTAGACACATAATTTGCCCGCCTATAAAAATAATATTAAAATGTGCTGAGTCTTTGATGATATTATTATTGAAATTAATTAAAAACTATCAGTGACTCAAAAATTCCGCATGAAATGCTTGCATCAATATCTCCGAAAATATTACTCTTAGCAGAACAAACTATAAATCATATTAAAGATAAAATTTTGATGAAGATTTGGGTACATGATAAACAAAGAATTTCTTTTTACGTAATTCTTTTCATCTTTAATATGGTGTACATTTTGTTCTGCTAAGCTTAATACTTTCGGAGATACCTATTTGACGCAAGTAGTTCATGACAAATTTCACTGATAATCACTGATAATTTATAATAAATTTCAATAATAATGTCTCCATTCAAACATTTTGATGGTATTATTGGTACTATTTTCATAGTCGGGCGAATTAATTATGATGTTAAATGATTTTGCGTCCATAGACCTTGTTTCCAGAAGGTCCAGTTGACGTTTTTAAAAATTCATTACCTCCCTTAACATTGGTCCAAATTTAAACATTGCTTAGCAGTCTTTTTCTCACCCTGCCTATAACTGTTGCTACCTGAGCGGGCGATAGACAGTTTGCTAAACTAATATTAATAAAAAAAAGTACTTAAGAACCATGTATACTTAAAATTGTCTTAATGGGTTAGTAATGAAGGCCACTGAATATGAATTGTGTAGTATATTAGATCTGAAAGAAGTTACTCGCGATTTTGCAGAAAAAAAGGTTCGAAAGAGCTAATTTTAATTTAGGGTTAAACTTTGCATACCAGTATTATTTACTTTTTGTTGTTTTAAAAGTATTGTTTGTACTAGTACAATCTCCAAAGATTGTGTTTTTATTACATATAAATTTCGTAAATATACTGAGTGCTGACTGTAGTGTTCTGAATCATGATATATAGGAGATATCGGTAACTATAAGAGCTATCGAAAAATGTGTAAGATCGTCTTTTTTTGAGAGAAACTCAATGGTGAAAACCAAAATTAGCTATCGTCTTTTGTTTTCGAGTATTATTATCCTATTAATCTAAGCAAATTACACTGCTATTTGTACCGAAAATATTAACATTTAATGCGGATTTGTAACATCGCACATCTGGACTTGCAACACGTTGCAAGGTCTGGAACGCATCGGCTGGCTAGACAAAAACAAAGTTCTGTGGCCGTAAAAATACCTCTACGCTAATATTGGGCAGACTATTTGAGGTAAACATATTAATGCCGCATGAATGCACCGGTGAAAAATACATTCTTATGCCTGCAAGAAATAGTTTTCGCGCTATAGAATTCTTAATACGTTTTACTTTCGACAAGAAAATAATATCTTGGTACGTAGTGTGTTGGATGTTTGGTTTCGCTACATTACTAACGCGTCTTGCGAAATATAATAAAAAATAATACACGCAAGGACTCATGATGCATGTATTTATTATTTGATAATAATTATTTCAATCATTTGCAGTTGGTTTGTTATAAAAGTAATTAATCAATCAATCAGGGGGGCGGCACTATTGAGATTTGCCTACGGCGGCAAAAACGCTAGGGCCGGCCCTGATCACGGTCTACTTCGACTACAATCATTTATAATGACCCTTCACATATTTGACTGCGCCATATGTTTAAAATATTTGCTGAATCTGAGTCAATTATGGCTTTCGAATATAGCACGGATCCGTGCAGTGCTGTTATTATACGATACAACATCGTGCCGTTTGGACAATGTTTTTGTTGGCGTTCGTCTTTATCGAGTCTTAATTTACGTCTGTCTCGCATTTATACTTGGCTTTTATTGACTGAACGGCGGAAAATAACTTCGGCAGCATCGCCGGCCCGCTTTATACGAGGTCCGTTAATTGATTTCGGGAACTCCGAACGGTTTTCACTTCGCCTTTCGGGCCGTTCGAAACGCATAAACCGAACTCCGGCCGAGCTTGGGATAATATTGCTTGTCCATTACGAATACATATGCAGTATGTATGTAGACCGATTATATCGAATAATATTTGGGTACGTGTGTCAGACGGAAGTTATAAGTTTGAAGTAATAAATGCGTAAAATGTAGATTAAGATCGAGTTTATTTAGGTTATTTCACAGAGCAAAGCTTTTCTTTGTCAATGTCGATGGTGGGAGCTCATAAAAATAAACGTTAGGAGCCATCCAAGTATCGTAGCTGACTTCAGCAAACGGATAATTTATTATTCGCTGTCGTTTTGTCACTTCGCGACCTGAGAACCGTAAAGTTCCGAGTGACACAACCTCTATGTTGTGCTAAATCGGTTGTCATTTATTAGATAATCCCAAAAATAGTCAGAACTACAGACTGTTGGATTTATGTGTGATGAAACAAAAACGCTTAGGTTGTACCCGTGTATTGGTATTCAATTGTTTCTTAATGCATCGGCGTTTGTATATGTTAAGAAATTTTTTTTTAAACCATGTTGGTTACAGATATTGACTTTTCCAAAAATAAGTAATATGTATAAAGAAATAATATGCTACACGGTGATTCTAGCAATCTTTTATTCTTTCAAACAAGGGTTCAATCTTCAGTTTTTAATTGGAACACTCTTGTAAATTATTTTTCGATTTTATAAGTTTTCTGTTAACAATTTAACAAATTGTGTATAAAATAGCGATATTTATTTTTTTTTATGGGGAAGCAGCAAACACAAATTTTTACATTTGATTTCACCGCCTACTTCGACTACAGGCATTTATAGTGACCCCGTATATATTTTTGGTTTGTTTATGACGTACCAAAGTTGTTAGACAATATCTGCATAAAAAATGTCGTTCATGAAGTTCATGTGTGTATAAAAAAACGCACTCAACCACATCTTCTTCAAAAACAAATGCATATTACTTAGAAACTATTCATTTTGCACCATTTCAAGCGGATACTGCTGTTGGAAAGACAATTAATTCAATAAAACAACCTGTATAAATGGAAATATTTTTTACTACATACTACTTCGCGCTCTGAAAACTATACATTGATTTTTTTTGTACATCATTGTCTCCCTCAAAACGCCTTTAGGCTGACAAAAAAGGGGTATAAAAATAAAATTTTAAAAATATCTTGGTGCAGACTAATATACGAACAAATCACTCTACAATATTATGTAAGACTCACTATTTTACCAACAACTGTGCGACAACTGTTCAACAAGTCCTGCAGTTATACCCGCGTTTAATTCTGGATGTTTAGCGTGGAATTTCGAACAAAGTATGTAATGGAATACTTGTTGGATTTTATTGGAAACATGCAATAAACAGCGTGGTTAACCGTACTGTTGTAGATTTATTGGCTCGGGGTCTGGTGTGGGAATTCCTGAAGATCGCCTTTCGAAAACTTGTTTATAGCGGTGCTTTTTTTATTCCTCTAAGAAATCTGATAACGTTTGTCGAAAATAATATAAAAAAATGTTATAAATTTCCGGTATAATTTCCCACTATTGTGAATATGTGACTAATTTTCGAATAAATGTGATTTGTACTGTCATATTAAATTTACAGAAGGATTGAAATAGAAATGTCCGATTATCCAACCTTACATTATTACTCTGCTCAGTATAACCACTGTTATTATAAAAGTTTTTTTACAATCATACCTACAAACAAAAAATAGTTAACATGAACAAAGAACATAAATATAAACCGCTGATTATGTACACATATAGTACATATTCAAAGTATAAACTAAAGAAATAAACAATATGATTAGTGATTATAACCTAAAATTATTAGCTAAGAAAATAGGGCGATTGATGTTGTCAGGATGTTAGTAGATCTCGATGGCTTCTCTAATAAGCCTTCGATGATAATTATCCACCCTTGCCAACATCTTCACGTCATCGAAATTCATTGTGTGTCCCGACTCGTGGCAGTGTTGAGCAACAGCGGACTGTTGAATCTTGCGTAGCCGGGTGTCTCTACTGTGCTCCTTGACTCTACATTCGATACTTCGTCCTGTCTGTCCTACATAGCATGTTCCACACTCACATGTTATCTTGTATACCCCTTCGATCTTCAGGAGTGGTGTGATATCCTTTCGGTTAGGCAAAAGATCCTTTACCTTTGCTGGTGCTCTCTACCTTACCGTGATACCCGATTTCTTCAGTATTCTACCGATACTTTCCGATACCCCACTTACGTATGGTAAGCAAGCGAACCCCTTTGACTCTTGTCGCTCCTCTGAGACTTGCGGTTTTCTTTGTGTGACACCCCGTATGTCAGACTTGGTATATCCATTGTGACGCTGAGCCCACTCCAAGTGTTTCCGTTCGTCGTCCAAGCTGCTGGAGTCGCACACCTTCTCGGCTCTGTTGAACAGAGTATTAATTACACTTCTCTTCTGTTGGGGATGGTGGTGTGATTTGGCGTTCAACTACCGATCGGTATGTGTCTTCTTACGGTAGACAGTATGTCCAAGCGTACCCGTTGGCTCAGGAACTCAGTGGGTTTATCTATACCGTGTGGCCAAACCACAAAGGTATCATCAACATATCTGACACACGGCATAACCCGGAAGCAGTTTATTTTCTAAATGATTCTGACCGTGAAAGCCTACGTACTTATTTCATACTATAATTAATTAGGGTTATGTCTGATGTTTACGTTTCCATTCATAGACTTCTTCTTCTTTAAAAACAGGGAATTATGGTGCTTTTAATTTTATTAGGTTACCAAGTTTCGCCGCTAACTTTACTTGGAAAGAGTTTTATAAACTCCGTTTCAAGGTTGGATCTCCGCTATTATGACGTATTTGAGAACTAACATTGCACATAACCTCACATAATTTTAAAACAAACGCGATTGAAAACTAAATGCTATTTGCCTGACAACGGTCTTGGCAAATACATTTGCCTGGGCAAATAGCTCTAAAGATATAAATAAAGGTTCCATATCTATTTGCCCAGGCAAATAGCTTTTGCCTATTATTAATATTAATTCTAAATAGTTTTCGCTTTACCATGAAATTGTCTAAAATTTATTTGTGCCTGTCATCGGGCTTTTAGTGTATTTCTCTACCTCTGTATTCGCTTTAAATTATAAATTCTTAAACCGCAAGTGACTGGCTGCTTTCAAACAAATGACGGACGTAAATTGGTATGATGCACGCGTAAGAAGGAACAACCGGTGACTTATTTTTAAGATACCGAGAATTGTTACCGATACATACGTGCGCGTGCAATGGGATTTATTAAAGCTAATGTTCTTTGATCGTCACGGTCTCGAATGCGAAATACGACAGGGCCTAATCTAAATATTAATCGGCTTTGCCGCGGCGCGCCGATCAGGTTATGTCAGTTCAATTAAATTTACAAGTGGTTGGGTTATAGGCATTAAAACGTCGGAAGGCTCCGAAAAATTCGCGCGGAGTAACGCGTGTCAAATTGTTTATTATTCTTCGGGCGGATCTTTCGTCTTCGCGGTCGATAAACGTCCGGGAAATTGTAACAAGTAAAAAATATCGCCCGATAAGTTTGGTTTTCGCGGGGAGGTATTTGACTAAAAAAAGAAAACCGACCTGCTTTGAGGTACACTGAAAAAGCTGAAAAGATAATTTTACCGTGGTTTTGCGACTGCTCGAACAAGCCTTTGTCGACTGTAAAATTACTAGTGAAATCCTATTGATGTGGAGAAGATAAATAAGAACAAAAAATCGTAGTGTAAAGTTTTTTTATAGTTTTAACAATGAATACCTTGTTATATATACACCTATTCTTTTTCTTATTTATGACGGTAAATAAATAGAAGTTCTTAAATTATATCTTATTTAGAAACGCCTAAAATATACTTGACTGGACAATATTTTTTTCCCTGAAAAATGATCGACGTTTTCAAATTTTACCTTACAAGTAGAAAACCTAAATTATCGGTTTAAAAGGTGTCAAAGTGTGCGTATTGACATCAATAATAAACAAAATTTAAATTCCATTAAGATAATAACTTGCTCTTCCATCTTCAATTTTCTCAACGTCCTTGTAAAATGTTTCAAGAATAGTCACGGCAAAAGAAATTATTTGACCGAGCCAAATTTTCCATTTTTTTATATTAAGGCCAATAAATATTTTGATGATTTTTTGTTTTCTTCTTTAAGATAAAATTGGATAACTTTAGAATTCATACGTAATAGATGTTTATTATTCAAGTAGACTAACTGTTTGCATTTTAAATAAAACGATTATTGTTTACAAAATATAATAACTTATATACCCAGTTCTAAATGCGCCTCAAGTAAACCGTTATTTATTGTTGAAAATTGATGAAATATTCAGCGAAACTTCTTAAAATATTAAATATTCAATTTCTTGTCATGAACAAAATAAATATTACTTGTACGTCTTTCGGTTATGTCAAATATAGTTCACATAACCCAACCCATATTATAAAATACATTTTTTACAGTGCAGTTTTTTGACACAACTTTTCCACTAAAAAAGCAAAAAAAGCGATAATAGTGCCATGAAAAAATGGCATAAACGACCATATTACCGCTGTCACAGCTCAATACAAACTCGAGATGTTTTACCCGAGACGCAATCTATGGCGTACTTGCACTTCATGATGGAACAACATCGTACCTAAATATTTCGTTAGTTTAAGGTAAATTTCTTAAAGTGGAAGAAACTTGAAAATCGGAACAAGAAATGACATCGTTCGTTCGATTGGAGTGAACCATCGAAAGATTAATAACAACGATTAATAAGAAATCACTTTTGGTACATTTTGGGTTTCACTTTACACTTCAATATATCGGGATTAATTTGTATCTTTATTTTCTACTTATTTTCAATATTTTTTTCGCTGTATTTTATACCTATTTACAAATTTTATCTTCTGTAGTACATCATAGAATACAGGTAAAGAAATACGCCACTAATTTTTACGTTTATGTTTTTGTTTCTGTTTTAAATAAAGCCTGAACTTTTTTTGTTGAGGTAAATAAAAAGACACATATAAGCTGAAAATGATGTTTGCCTCCATATTGAATTATATCTACTTCTTGCAAAATCGGTTCCTCCTATTATAACAACATGTTGGTATAAACGAACATTTTATCCTTGATACTTAATTTAATCAGAAATGGTGCTGTTATAGATTGAAGTTCATACTTAAAAAATAGCAGCTCAATTGACTTATTGTAGATCAGTGCCTACACTTCACCAATTAACATAAAAATAACATTATTTGTCGGGATCCCGGGATCTCGGGATTCCGGGATTGGAAGCCCAAGTGGATACGCGTTTTCTTTGCGTGATTATTTTAAAAACGTATTGCATAATTGGTATAGCAGGTGCGGTAATTCCGTAAGCCGCGTTTGTTATTTATAATGCGCGCGGGTTCTTTTTTTTGGGCACCGACGACGAACTCCGAAAATACCGGCGGTGAGTAGGTATACGATGCGGTCTTCTAAAGTCGTCTTCGATCGATAACAATAATTATATGAGACCGGACCGAGGGCTTGTGTGCACACCGGGGCCGAGCCTAGAGATTTTATTTTCAAATATACTAATTAAACTTTGGCCGGGAACTCGACTTGAAACGCGCACGTGTCCGCCGCGGACGCACGCGTCTATCAAAAATGCACACCCGCTAAATATAGACGCGAAATTCGGGTAATCGGCGCGCTTATTGCTCGGAAATTTATATTATGCACCTGAGAGTGAACTTTGTTTTGTGTACATGCGGCGATTTACGCATTGTGCCGTTCTTTTTGGGGGTTGTTTTCTGCGGTTAATTGTGTTTGAGGGCTTACTTAAAATCCTAAAACTACTCAAGAAAAGAAACGAAATAAGGTGTGTTACCAAACTGTCATACCTTTTTTGAAACTTTTTTGAAACATTCTCTAGAAATGTTCAGAAAGAGCGTTACTCAACCTACATATGCTGTATGTGGCAAAATTTGAGAGTTTTTTTTTTATCCAGCAGCGTTTCGACTATTTGAAACGTATTTGCAAATCCATATATGTATGCGATGTGTCTAATCAAGATCAAATGTATATATTTTACATATTTTTAAGTATATTTATTAATTTTCAGAAAAATAGTTACCAGAAAAAATAATTGTTATTTGATGGGCAAATTACTCATTATAATATATAATTTATAATATAAATGTTTGCATCTCCAATAAACAAACCAGATCGCCTTTTTTTGCTCTGCTGTAAATTTTATTGTTTTGGTGTTAAGCCATATGCATATTAGATCGACGCTGTTCAACATTTTAAGCAAGTAACAGTTGGTAATAGGATAATAGTTTATCATTTCTGAAGAAAAATAGATAATAGCAGGCACCATAAATATGGAACAAATATGGATCGATTGCCTAGTTTATCGACCATTGTTGAATTTGAAATGACACGTTTATTTTTACGATTAATGTTGGAACTGCTCTAGGCTCCGATCGACTAATTTATATACTATTCTGCGATCTGTGAAATTGTGCTTTCAAAAAATTATGGTACATAATTGCCTCCTTGAAAACGACTTGATGTGCGCAGGAAGGGATACAAAAATATAAGTTTACCACTCTACAATATTATGTAAGGCACGGGCGTAACCATTTTACCAACAACAGTGCGACCCAACTCCTGCAGTTATACTCGCGTTTAATTCTGGATTTTTAGCTTGGAATTTCGAACAAAGTAATGCAATACTCGTTGGATTATATTGGAAACATACAATAAACAGCGTGGTTAACCGTACTGTTGTAGATTTATTGGCTCGGGGTCTGGTGTGGGAATTCCTAAAGATCGGCTTTCGAACGCTTGTTTATTGCGGTGCTTTTTTTATTCTTCTAAGAAATTTGATAACGTTTGTCGAAAACAATATAAACAAAGTTATAAATTTCCAGTATAATTTCCCACTGTCAAATAACTTAAGAATTTTGAATGGAACACAAATTTCGAAAGATCGATAAATGAACTTTCCTACAGCGTCTAACTCGGTAGGTCTAAAACAGCTAAAGAGTTATTAAGCATCTAATTTGACATTCGTAACAGTAAACAATTTAAAAAAATCATTGATTAAAATATAAAAATTAAGAAGCATTCTGAGTAAATAGTTAATTGATAACAAGTTAATATTGCTTAAGAAGTTAGAGCCATTTAAAATACAGTTTTATTAATATTTAGTTATTTTTTAAGGTATGTATTAAAATAAATAAGTCCTTATGAAACATTTTAGTCAGAACAATAATAACGTTCTGAGAAAAAAAAGGGTAATGTTAAACACCCAAATTGTACACACTAATTTCATCTGTAACAGACTATATCTATATTTTCTCTTAAAGTTTGTTAAATAAGACAAAGCTTGCTCATTCATACACAATATTGAAAACTGAACTGATACAAGGTAATTTACAACTCCAGGTGAAAATTAAACGCAAAAACTTACTAAATTATAATTAAAACTATGTGAAGAACTTTTAAATTTGTTCCATTGTCAAAATTAGTACTTACTTCAATTTAATTTAAGTATTTTTTGTTTAATTAAATGCAGTCACGAAATTTGACATTACACTTTAGTTTCCTGTCCGCATAAATTTTCGTCTAGAATTTCGAATTACTTTGTATATTTATTGATTTTCTCTGAATGAGACTGACATAATTTTCTTCATAGAAGCTCAGAATTTGTCTGGTGATAGGTTAGTTATCTTATCTGGAATGCCATATTTAATTGGCGTTCTATGAATTACCAATGGTGATTTTAATATAAATAAGTGCACTCTGAATGCCGGTCAGATTAAATGATTCAGCTTAGGTAGGATATTCGAAAACAATTTTTTGTATCTACGCAGTCTATGAAGCAAAAAGCGGGTTTGGTCTGGAGCTGGGGTCTTTTGCTATCAGGTAATATTTTCAAGGCGTAAATTATTTATGATCTGGATCATACGATAGCAACCTTGATATGAATTTATAATACCAAGTTTTAGCAGTGTGTAGGTCAGTGGTTCTTAACCTTTTTGATTGAACCTTAACCGATACAGAAAAGAAAAAGATATATTTCCGTATAAATTTAGAACATAACGGGAATTTTGTAATTTATTTCTACAAACCAACTCTTGAATGTTTGAGGGAAAAGCACTCTCGATGTACCGAATTGCTTCCGAAGTTTTCTTTTTGCCCGTATTCACGTAATTCCACATTTTGTGTGTGTGTATGTTTTAATTTTCTGGCCCCACAAAATTTTGTTCGTGAACTATCTATCACCTGGTGGTTATAAATGCCGCCACCTATTTGGTATATTGTGATAGTTCCTCCAAGCATCTGACATGTTCGCGGTAATATAAATTTAAATGTAATAAAACTTCCAAAACCTTCTTAGTTTGTCAAATATTTAGGTTATAGGCAAAACTGGGAGAGCTGAAGATTACTCATAGATTTCAGCTGTTATTTTAGACATACGTTACAGAATATTTCTAAATATTGACGCGTGTTAAAACGAAATAGCATACTTTTCATACGTCTGCTGTATAATTTAAATGGGCAAGACAAAAAAGTACGTCTGTTCTTAGAACCATAAGAACGAATGACAGCGGTAGCAACCTAACCTCCAATTCGAGCGCGAATGTGTGATGTGAACAAGATGTTTTCGTTGGTATGTTTTCACTTTGCTTCTGTTAAACATGCTAATGATGGATATATAAATTAGATAGGACAATTATCACAATTAAATGACAGTATTTTTAATAATTAAATATTAATCTTGAACGAACTACCTACTAGGCAACTTAATATACACAGCTAATAACCAATTCACGCGGTACGTTCATATCTTGGTTCATACGATTTTAAGCGATGAATCACCTTCAGCTCTCCCAGTTTTGCCTATATTTGGCTAGATTCTTTAAATTAGCAGTTACGTACCACCTATTCAAGTAGTTTTGATAAGCTCATTTTGAATACAACTTTATACTAATCTAAGGCTTAATAAATCCGCACATAACATGTGAATGATATGTAGATGAGGGCAAAAATATATATTATCAAAACATCATATTTATTATCTTTATTTTAGGAAATATATTTCACAATGTTTACATATTTTCAGAACTTTTTATGTGGGATGTGTAGCAGAGCTAAACTCATTTTTATTTTAATTGTATTATGTTCTAAATTCTTTATTTATTTTATTCATATTTATTACTATTTGAAAATTGTAAATGTTTTTTGCTACTTTGCGTCCGTTATAAACTCATAACGAAACCGCTTTCGGTATCATTATGAAAACACTAGATCACAAACTTTTAGTAACTTTTGGTTTTCCAAGATTTATGATATTGACGTCAAGTGTCAAATAAGGCTGAGATGTCGCTATAGGTTCGCCTCAGTCGTAGTTGTGAATTTTACACTAACTACCAACTGTTGAATATAGAATTACTTTAAATTGTAAGATGACAACCGCATTTTTCGAAATTTATGTAAAATTAATGTCGCAAGGTAGAAGAAATAGTATATAACGAAACAACACGTGCGCCAATTTTTGTCTTCTAAAACTTATATTATAGTAGTAGTAATAATCTTTATTCCAACGCTGCCGTAGATAGACGAAACGAGTTCTGGACGTTATCGGCGCTGCTCAAAAGTAGAAAGCCGGCAATATTAATTATCTGGTAGCATTCCAAAAAAAAAATCTCCCGGCAACCGACCGCCATATCACCCTATAAATAAAACGCTCGAGGCCGGCCAAAAAGTGTTCCCGTAGCAGGGCCTGTCCGCGCGGCCCGCGTCCGTCACCTGTTTGCCAATATCAAATCCCCCAAAAACGGATTCCGTCTTCGCCCGGCGTTCCAAAATTTCCCAGCCGTTCAAAAATTTATCTGGCCGTTTTGTTTCTAGCGTCCGAAGGATCATGAAACAGTACCGAACCCATGCCGATTTCAACATAAAAACTTACGACGCCATCAGGCATTCTCCCGTCGTCAGGGCCTTCATGTGGTAGGTTGCGCATGTCTTTTTTTTGTTCTAGCAGGGTAATTTAGCAGGTGTTTTGTTGCTGTTTCAGGAGTGGCGTCGTCGCTTCCGGTGCCGTGATTCTCTGGTTAGCGTCGAATTTAAAAAACTCGTAGCTATTTAATAAGTTAATAGTAAGTTAATAAGTTGAGAGGTGTTATTATTTTGTTGGTTAAATTAAGAAGAATATATGATTTTGGTTTATTTCGTACGGGAGGTGTTTTTATTAACTTTCCTTTTTGTCGTGAGTAGTTGGAACGTTTATAGAGCGATCAGTTTAAGCTGTGAAACGTCGTTTTGTCGTTTTGCTCAAGGTGGCACGGCGCGCTATTATTTCGGTGACATTTTGGCTGCGTTCTCGTCCCGTTTACGTAATAGGGCCAATTAAAATTGTTCACTTATTACTGTGCGCGCTGTATTATTATATTGGCATAAATCGATGTTTCTACGTATAGCAGCCAGCAGAGTCAACTTAAACGAAAAAACTTCAAACAGACCTCGGAAAAACTCCAACCCAGCTGGAGCGTATACACATTTGGTTGGGCATTACAAATAACGCCTAAAAAGTCCCCATCGATACGTGTGTCTGAGTTGCGACTTATTCACTGGCTAATATGACCGAATTGGATTTTTTTTACAATATCTAAAATATTTATAACTTTTGCAAATATTGTTGCATAAATTTCTATCGCATCTCAAATTGTAGGTAATTAAAAGATGTAGCAGCGTTTTGCCCCAAGGACAACAACCCCTAAATAGCAAACGTATTTGAATAATTTACTACAGAAAAAATGTTTATAACTGTTGGAAAAATTGATGCATATTTTCCAGTTTCCAGTTTCCAGTTTTTTATAAAAATGCTAATACTTTAGACATTTGATTATAAAATACTAAGATATTAGACCAATACCTAGATGACAACAAACATGTGTTGTTAAAACAGTCGATCTCTCAACACTACGATTAACTTTAGAGTAACAACAGCTGGTGTCAAAATATTCGATGATTCGGAAAAAACTCTCAGTTCTATTTAATATATGTGACGCCGCACGAGAGAATCGCCCTAACTGTCATCTCTTGTTTCGATGGTATTGACACTACTGTTAGGGTCCAAAACTTAAAAAATCTGATGTGGCCAGGCACATGAGTTTGTCATACAATATATAAAATGAATACTTTAGCTGCATGACATTCTATCGAGATCGATCGTGTTTGCATTAAAATAAAACGAATTAGCCAGGATTTGACAGATATTGGCAGTAGGTATTGTCAAAAAATCAGCCTTTAACACTACCTACTGTCATTAGAATAAATATATCTGGCAAATCCTATATTAATGCAGACACGATCTCGGTCAAATAGAATTTGCGCGTACAGCTAAACTATTAATTTTACCAAAAAATGTCATAAGCATAAATTATTCAAAATTTCCTCTACATTAATTTATTATTTAACTATTTTGACGAAATTATAGAAATGGCGGCTCATTTGCAAAATCCTTGAAAAATGCATAACAATATTGCTATCCACAATCCGCACTTGAAATACACATTGACTTTGTAAACAACATGGAAACACCAAGCTGTTTCAATATTGTTTCATATAGCGTACGTGCGCGCGTGTTTCTCCTACCTCATCACATTCTCCATGCATTTGCGTGTTGAATTGATGTTTCGCAACCGCTGACGTTCTGAATACTGTCAAAAGTTTCAAAATTTCCTGGCTACCTACTATTAATGTAGACACGATTTCGATCAAATAGAATTTGCTCCTGCGGCTAAACTATTAATTTTACCAAAAAATGTTATAGACATAAATTATACAAAATATCCTCTACTTTAATTTATTATTTGTCTATTTTTACGAAATTACAGAAATGACGGGCCATTTGCAAAATCGTTGAAAAGTGCTAAGAGTAAGGTCCTTTGGACCCTTTTGAACCAAAAGATTTTCAGCTCTAAGTTTGGTCATTAAACTTCTAAATATTAACTTTCGTCCAGATACCTTTAGTAGTTTACCTTGGTCAAAAATGTTCAGGGGACCCATAAAGACCTATTTCCGCTAAAATCCCATTTTTTTTTTCGGCACGATTACAATACTTTATCATACTGCGTATCATAAAGTAAATAGGTTTCTAGGTATCTAATGTTTCCCAAGTGAAATCCTAAGTTGATTGGTGTTGTAAGTTAGAAAGAAAATAGCACTCGATAAACATTTCATCAAATAAGTCATTTTTCAAAAGCGAAAATCAAACGAAAACGACGCGCAAACATCAACAAACAATAAGCAGGAGTTTGAAATAAATTAGGTATTCGGACAAGTTTTCGGAGCGCGAATGCTTTCATAATTTCGGCAAAATTTATGTTTCGAAGTGTAATTTTACAGATGAGCTGGCGCATAAATCAATCAGTTGGCCGTTTAAGCGAGACTCGACTCGGACAACAACAAATGGTGCATTTGTTACGTAAATATTAAGTTTGCTCGTTTGCCCAGGCACAAGTAAAAATACACATGAAAGGGTCTCATTAATCAATCTAATTCACAATAGCTAAATTTTTCTCTTAAGTTACAAAAGAAATTGCAAACAGCGGACGAATTTGCTTGTGTACTCTGGTCAGATGAGAAGTGTCGATGAGTCAGAATGGCGTGTGTTTTTTGGTAGGATGTTCTGCAACATGTTTCGTACGTCAACGCAATTATCGCTACCTTCCGAAATACATCAATCCGTGCGGCCCGAATTATTATTTCTATAAATACCGATTGTGAAGAGTTCGCTAGAAGCAATTCGTCAGTTGAACTCGTGTTATGTTGTCTTCAGACCGCTTCCTGCACTTTGATGTCTGTCCGTCTCATTTTGGATCACTTAACGTGATCCGATACTCGTATCCTTATTATTCAATCGTGTTCTGTACTGTGCTTGCATGTTACATTTCGACATTGCAAAAGAGGAGCATAAGCTTTTTAGGTCCTATATAATCATAAAGTGACATTTTACATCTTAGATACCGGGGCAAAAACTGCTTCTTAACGCCCACGAGGGCGTTGACTGTATTGTCACTCGTCAATGTCAATTATTAGCGATTAACTGTTTGTATTGTTATTTAACTCCGTAGATACGCATTTCACTTGATACGTCAACATATTTATTAATATTATTTAAACGGAGGAACAACACCATTGTAGGACATAAAATGTTGTATGCACCTCGTGTTTATACCCTCGGGCAACTTAAAAAGCTTTAAAAAACTTTTTAAACGGTCACCCTCGGGGCATACACATCCGTGTTAATGCCCTTGGTACATAAATAACTATTTTAGTGTTAAAAGGGTATACTACAGCGATTTTTTTTATTAATTAACAGCACCCCACAGGTACTTGTGTATAACACCTAGTCTGATGACTATCTAGCTATATGAATCTAACCTAAATTGGTACGTATAAAAGTGTTCGATATTAAGTGTTCCCCATTGGTGTAACTTAAATGTAATTTGGATGCTGACGCTTTAAACTTCAAACACTGCACGTTGCTCTGCTTTGTTCACCTATCAGCTATCACTCACATAACATGTGCTCTGCTATGTTAACTTAACTTCACCAACTCAAAAGGTTAGGTTCGTTTGACTCTTCGCACACTGTCACAATTGTCAAGAAGCTGGATTGCCTCGACATTCGTGTGCTGGAGAAGTCTGTTCTGATGATTCTCTGCAAACTTTCCAATTTCGTTCGTTACTAATTTCATTTCAAGATCCCTGTGGAGATTTCTGTTTCTTATATACCACGGTGCACCCACGATGTTTCTTAGCACCTTATTCTGGAAGCGTTGAATGATGGTGATCTTGCTTGGCGTAGTGCAGCCCTACAGTTGGATACCATAGGTCCACACAGGTTTAAGTATCTGCTTGTAAAGTAGGAGTTTAGTATATGTCGACAAAGACGACTTCCTACCAAAAAGCCAGGACATTTTTTTGTATCTTATTCCCAATTTTTCTCGTTTCTTTTTAACATGTGCTCTCCAGCGGAGCTTGGTGTCTAGCGTCATACCGAGGTATTTTGCCGTGTTCGAGTAGGGTACGGTGGTGATATTTATTGTAACTGGAACGTATCGTATTCGCTTGTTGGTATAGTTTATGTGAACGGATGTGGTTTCGTTCAATGTAATTAGCCATCGTTGCATCCAATCACTAATATCGTTGACAGCATTCTGCAGTTTTAGTGTTGCTCCTTCAACATTTGTATCTACTGCCATCATAACAGTATCATCAGCAAACGTGGCAACGGTAACACCATCTGGTTGCGGAAGATCGTCTTTACTACAATGATAAAAATAATCAAATACCTGAATAATATGGCAAGTAATTTTACAATTTATACCTTTTATGTAATACCTGAATATGTTTTACCATCCTCTTATCCTGGTATTTTTCGTTTACATATGATGATTCAAAGTCGGCTAAAAAAATAAAATCAGGAGAATATATTTTTTCTGTAATGTATAGCTGTATGTAGGTACTAGAATTATTTTGGACTGTGGTCTAGAATATGAAATTTTAGAGAGATTGTCAATATAACGAAAACCAATTTAGCTTATTTTAAACTTTTAAAAAATCGTGTAGCAAACGCGTAAAAAGTATGGAAACATGAGAAAATTTCTGAGACGGCTTGTTATTTTAAAAAATCTTCGAACACGTCGATCTTTAATTATTAAAATACACATTTCTGTGAAAAGCTCAATATTGCCGACCATCAATTGTTAGTAAGTTATGACGTCATCGACATCTTTTTTTATGTCAACCCCATTTTTTTCTTATTGCGTTTGGTAGATCATTTAATTGTCTAAATGGCATCGGATATAATTTATAGCCTTATACACAAGAAAATTTTCGAAAAAAGATACATAGGTTTGGGGCTCATAGATTTTGCAAATTGAATATGAAAATGCGTTTTGCGTAAAATTCATTACTCTGAATAGTCCAGTCAAATCGTTTCCGAGGGTGCCTGATCCAGGAAAAATATAGAGGTTTTTTTTTTTAGTTTTGTCAGAATTTGCTGGCCAAACCATACAACCAAAATAATACACTTGAGAGTGATTTTTAAAGGAAATTTAGTGTACTTTATTTTTGTATATAGTGGTCTACATCGAAAAGTGCATAGTTTTAAAACTTTTTGGCAGAAAAAAGTCGAAAATATTTTGTTGTGAAGTCATATTCGTGAGATGTAGCAAAGTTAAAATTCTAATTCAGCACCTCAAAAAAAAAAAAACATATAGAATTAAAGAGAAAAAATCTTCTATATATTTTTCCTGGCCAAAACACCATGTGACTGGACTAGAACTCAAAATCGTCTCATAGTGAACTTTAATTTTGGATGGCTCGAGGCAGACCCAGCCTAGGCCATAAGAACCCCTCGGAGGTTAGCAAAAGGGGCCCAATGAAGCCTAGGTGCTGTGGGAATTGTCCCACCTTCCAAGATAAATGAATTAAAAGTGCAAATTAACTTCTAAGTAGGTTGAAATGAAAGTTTAAACATGGTAAAAAATCTAGGTAGGTACTGGAAGCTTGGCACAATTTATGTTAAGACTGTATCATGTTTTAATACGAAAGGGCGTTATCGGATGGATGATCTAATAAAACTGTTTTAACATGTTAAAAAAGAGCCATTAAACGCGAGTAGCTCAAAAAGGTTCAGGGAATTAAAAAAAAACCTAATTTAACTTCACTAATAGCGATTACATCCGGCGCTGTGGATTTTCGGAAATTTAAGGGCCCGTAAAATTTATGAATTGCGCTCTTATAGTCGGCAAGCGCCGTTTCTCGTTTCGGCTCGGGCAAGAGTGCGAACCGATAATTTCCGCGGCGTAAACATGTCCGACGAATTCATAAGTTATTGCCGGATTTTACGGGGGCCGTACGTAACCCGCAAAACCGAATCGACGCGTAAACTCTTCTTTTCACCCGCGTCGTAAATCGATTTTTCGACCTTTTCGGCATTTGTTTTCGACATTTCTCGCTACCGCCTGCCGATGCCGGGCCGAAGCGAGACGTATGTACACGTAAAATCCCACAAAGTTCGAGCGTCGTTGTTTATCGAGCCCGATCTTTTACTGCCGCGTTTAGTTTTGAGGATTTTTGGCGATCTGGCGATTAGCGAGCGAGTTATGCGGTACACCTGTAAACGGGAATATCGGTGTTTGGTTATTAACTTATTACATTTGTCCGCGGTGGTATTTTCAGAATTATTTTAATTATTTCGGTTACCGAGAAAGTATGGCGGATGTTTAGGTCGTTTGTCGAGGATTTCATGTTTTTAAAAATAGGCGATTACTAGCATTACCAACAAAACATATGCTACGCGTTGTAGTTTACAAGTAAAAGATACTCGTTCTATAAGCCTGATCACAGCAGGATTTACAAATTCCGGGGCCTCGGGGCAGTGGGGGATGTTGAGGTGCCTTAAGAGGGGAGTCCAACAGCTGATCGACAGCGGCTTGGCTACCTTTCCAGAATCATTTATTTCCTTTTCCTGTTTACCCAGACCAAACACCTTTGAAACCGGTCGGTCTGGTGAAACTCTGCAATGTCCCTGACTCCCGACAACGCCTTGGAATTCCTGAAGGAATTCGTTACCCTCTACGGCATAACGAAAACCAAGTGCGACGCTCTACGGGAAATCCGTGCTGAAGCTAATACCCGATTTTCATGACCCGCCACCTACACCTCCATCTATCGCACCTGCAGGCCCCGCCCACAACGCAACCACAAGGACAATCCAGCCAATAGTGGTCAGGGAAGCGAGCAAGTGCTCCTCCACCTGCGCTGCTCTTGAAGCCGCTCCCATTGACGCTTCCAAATACCAGGGCAAATGCGTTAAACACGGTATAGAACTGACTACGTCCTCCGTCGAGGTCTACTACCAGTTACTCCACGTTATTACCAGCAACAACATCGCCCATTTGGGTAAGAACAAACCGTCTCGTCCCACCATCGATGGGGCATCCACAGACGTTCAATCGAAAGAGGTTACGACCTTTCCAACCACAACCAACACCAAACCACCAACAATGAAAATTCCCATTCAAAATACTCACACAATTCCAAAACTCCCGACCACGCAAAACACGTCCAAAACAGCAACTACCACCGACTCCTCCCCCAAGTCATGCGGGGCACCAATCCAAATCAACCAAACCAATAAACCCGTCACTCCCTTACTGCCAACCACCGACAAGACTGCCATCAACGTCCCACCGATCGTGGTCAGGGAGAAGTCTAGATGGCCAATTGTCCGCGGCGCTCTGACCAAACACAACGTCCACATCACCTCCGCCTCCGACAACCCTCCATGGGATCAAAGTGACCACTTCGTCCATGGAAGACTACAACAAAATGCTGCACTACCTTAACAACAACAACATCCAACACCACACTTACACCCCCGCTGGGGAGAGGGAGCTCCAGGTAGTCATCCGTGGCGCATACCTGGATCTCCAGCTCAAAGATGTGGAAGAAGAATTAATCTCCCAGGGAATCAAGCCCAGTAAAGTCCTCAGAATGAGACACCCCAAAACGAGGGCTGAAATGCCACTGGTTTTGGTGTCAGTGACCTGCGACCAACGTCACATCTACGACATCACCGACCTGGGCGGCGTAAAGGTCAGCATGGAGGAACTGAAGCGACGTCCAACTTCTGGACAATACCACCGGTGTCTCCTGTATGGCCACGCCTCCACACACTGCAACGCGACGCAGAAGTACCTACACTGCGGAAACAATCACCACGTCAACCAATGCACCGCCTTAGACAAGCCTGCGAAGTGCGCGATTTGCGGCGGTAGTCCACCGGGCGGGTTCCTACAAGGGCTGCAGAAACGCTCGGAAACCCCGCAAACTCAATCCCCAAAATCCCACAACAAAAATTCCTTCCGCGAGAAATCATACGCACAAGCAAGCCACGCCCATATCTCTTCCAAACAAACGCAACCAACCAAACGACGCACACAAAGAAAATCCTATTCCCACATATTCCGAAATTGTTAGCAACCTTCCACCAACATCAAAGCCAGCAACCAATCCCCATCTTCAGAACACTCTGAAACAATTAATCGGTGAGTTTAGCAACCTGGCCATCGAAATTACCACTGTGGCAGATATGCTGCAGTGAAGCAACGCACCAGCCAAATGCTACTACGCAGTCCAGTTTCGCGTAGGAAAGATCAGCATATTGAGGTCTAAAAGCCACTGGCTTGACCCCTGATTATCAATTGTTGTATTACAACAAACAGGTTACAGGTACGACACCGCTCCGCTGCGTTCCAAGGGAGGCGCGCCCCACAGTTTTGAAACCACTGGTCCAAGAAACGATCTTAGTTTATTAATTCAGTAATTCTTTTAGTTACAAAATGTTTTTCCTTAAGTTTGTGGAGGCCCCCATTTTCGTAGGGCCGGATTCATTTCTCTTTCTCAATATTTCGACTAGCAAATTTTACGAGCAATTTAAATGAGACAGGAAGCGGCAACGTAAAACTAATTAAGATACCGCCCGAAATGAAGGCACTTTAGTTATGATCTGCGGGTCTAGCGAAGCGTGTACGTGAGTGTAAGTGCTATCTAGAAGAGGGCCTCGTGCGTGAAGTTGCCGAAATGCCTCGCCGCTGGTGCTGTAGTGCTGATGCCCGGGGAATGCAAGCCTGGCGACGATTAAAATATGCCGAAACTATTTTCGAGCGTCACTTTGGGCCGCAAAGCGTGGGCGCCCGCGGATATTTTAGACGGTTCGCGCGCGAATATAAACAGCGCGCAAAAGTGAATTTTGTACCTAGCGACTACCTCGGCCACGTCCGTCACTCTGACACACGGTCAAAACTGTGTTATTATTATGTATTGTGTATTGCCCAAGTCAGCCGTGGCATACATACGTGACAGCAATACGGCCCATCGAAATTTTTCGCCTTTACGCTAGTCTAATCGCATTATTTCTTTGGGAAGATAAAATGTTTGCTCGGGCAATAGGAAATTTTTGGATAACCCATTTAGATAAATAAAAATTGGAATTTTACTATATTTCGTGGCTTTCTAAATATTGATCATTATTTAAATTTTCGTTGTAGATTTGGTATCTAATTCCGTCCCCCATTATTAAATGGGAGCATTCAAAATGGATTTAAATAAAAAGTGACGATATCTCAAAAACCATTAAAGATATAGGGAATCCTAATATTGATTGATAGGTAGGCATACCATAATTATGAAATTTCAAACCGGGACAAGAAGTACCTACTTTTGAAAATAAATCAACACCCCATCCGCGCCCTGTGGTGGCTTTTTATAGTCTTTAATTTTTTTTGTGTCCTTTTTTCTGCTTCTCAAGTGTTTTCTTATGTATTTATATAATCCGAACATCAGATATAACAAAATTATCAACAATTGGGACGTTCCCACAAAAGTAAATTTGAATACCAAATAATGCATATACTTCAACACAAAACAGCAAAAATTACTGTGCACAGATAAGACGTGATGGTGACACTGATTTTGTCACAATAGATGCGAAATATCGTTTTAATTTTGTTTTCATAGATTCCAAACCAAGAAGTCTGCGTAACGCAAATCTAAGAGATGATTGAGACGTTCCCGGTTCGTCATCTACAAACAAAAAGCGGTTTGAAATGTCCATATAACATTTCGTGTCGAAAGAAAATGTATATTTAATATTATATCTTCTTCTATAATCAAATATAAAAAAATGAAGCATTCCACAAATTTTATTTTTCAGATCAATATGTATTACTGTTACTATTGATGTTAATAAATAAGACAGAAATAGTGCGTCATCTCGGAAGCCATTGAAAATACTCATATTTTAATAATTTTTTTTTTTGATAACGTTGCAAATTGAAAGCACTGGAACCTTTACACCTAAAAAATTGACGTTTGTTTTTTATAAATATTCACATTTGTTAGATTATATTAAATTGTGTATGGTAAAAATCATAGCATGTATTTACAAAATGTTCCGAAATCGACTACCAAAGGATTTAACCGCCATTAATGATCTTCAATTTGACGCATGACTGAAAATTATAGAACAACATTTAAGTATAACATTTTGCTAAAGCAGAACAAAGTAATGTTCAGTTGAAGCCACACAACATAACTACAATATCGTTATTTAGGGGTTCTTCGCCTCAGAGCAAAACAGTTTGCATTCATGAATAGAACTACCGCATCTAATTACCTATAATTTAGTATATGGTGGAAAGTTATATAATAGTTTTTGAATAAGTTATAAACATGTTGTTATCACAGCCAACCAAAATATCAACTCCCTCCACTTGGTGTCATACATAATATCGTGATGTGGAGGCTTTTCAGCTATTAATGTAATCATTTAAACTATAATCCCAATCAATTGCCTACAATTTGGCGTAAGAGAAAAGGATTTAAAGAGTTTTTGTAAAAGTTATAAACATTTTTCTGTTCTAAAGATATGTAATTTGTACCGCAATACTCATGTAAGCAGTAGACTAAATGATTGTGATTTAGGGATTGTATGCCACAAAGAAAATTTCTCAGCGTAAATGAGTAAATACAATGATTAATTACCTACGAATTTGTCATATGAAGGAAAGATAGGTAACATTTTTTTACAATTTCCTATACTTTTAATTTTTGTAAAAGTTATAACGATTTTTCTGTAGCGTTTTTCGTAATATATCTGAAAGCTTGCATAGAAAGTGTATGCAAATTATTGTGATTTAAAGGTTGTTTGCTATAGAACGGGAAATAGTGACTAACTAATTGAGATAGGTAGTCTACATTTTGACGTATAGATTATCGCCGTTAAGTAATTTCAGTAATTTTTAAAATGTTATAAGTAATTTTCAGCAATCAAGTTTGTGTTTCTTTGGCTGTCGATACTTACAATACTAATCGGCTAGTCGGACCTGTTGCCTGTTCGCAACGGAGTTGTTACCCCTAAATCATCATTATTTTGTTTATCTCTCAATGGGTATCGAAAAGTAGTAAAATGAAAGCATTTTTCTTGGCAAAGAACATATGACTTGAGGCCATTTAAGATTTACAAAATTCTACCATTTGCAAGTTTCAAAGCTAGACTTCTACTGATCAAAAATAATACCTGATTCACTAGTTTGACAATAATCAATCAGGGATTTGTTACTGATATAAATTTGAACAAAATTAGGTGTTTTTGTTTGAAAATTCAATTATTGTGTTGTAAATTTAGAACACCCTGCATAAGATATCAAGATGTACTAAATATTGGGCGCGTTCAGCGAACGCAACCGTTGGGACAGTTGGCCGCAGCAGTTCGCTGAACGGTTCCGCTGACTAGATAATAACAATTGTTTGACACTAAGCAACCCTCAACGTGTTTGCGCTGACTAGTCAACTGTTGCGTTCGCTGAACGCTCCCATTGTCTCTAGTTTTAGAACACTAATCATGAAACTAGTTTTAATAATAACCAAGATTTTCAATTTTAAACGTAACCACGAAAATCACCAAAAAATTAGTCAAATCAAAAACTCAAAAATTGTGATATTTAGGTAGGTATAGGAAAGAAAACCTTATTTAATCAAAATGATGTATTTCAATAGATAGAAACCAAAAATAAAATTAAAATTATAATATTCCATTTAAAATAACAAAGTTGATACCGACTTCCGGTGGCCGGACGTGAAAGTCAACCTGAGAATAGTTCAGCTGAAAGAGTTCGGATCGAGTAAATTCCAAAATTTGAAGTTTCCAGAAATAGTAGAACACGAAAAACTTCTAATGTGCCAGTTCCGTGAGACACCCTGTATAGGAGGCAGAGGTCCCGGGTGCCGTCCATGTATTAATACGCCGATAGTCGTTATTAATATACCCGCGGCACCTGATTTCAAAATCATTCACCTTGCCTGGTCGGCCGCGACACGCAACTCGCTGTGATCATCGTCCAGCATAGGTACGAGGCCGTAAATTATGCCTAATTCTTTTGTCTGGGAACGAACGGGAGCGAAAGATCGCTGGTGCATTCGCCAATTGAAAATTTACCGTCTCGCCTTTGAATAATGAATAGATTATATGGCCAAGGGCGGCAAATCACGTCCCGTCCACTAAAATAGGTTCTAAGATCCGAACAGATTTATTTACGGCTTAATAGATTTCGCACGGGCCTTCACTAACTCAAATCAGTGACATCCGCGGTCGGCGTAAATCCATCCATAGCGCTCGCGCGCTTTTAGAATAATCGTCGGGAAGAACGTATGGGTCGGTATGACGCAAACCGAATGTGCCCCGTGTGCTCCGTGTGTCCGTATTATTAATACATCAAAGTTCAACGGACCAGAAAAAAATCCGCAATCGACACCACCGTACCTAGCCTATACTATACACTATACTCCGTACAGTATACTGTAGTCTGTATAGGTACTGACTCTACACTTCACTAAATATAAACTTCAAACAATGACACACGGCGGGCACCGGTTCGAACTGGTATATCCCGAAATAGTTTCTGTCTGAAGTTTTCGCTATACGTCTACAATGTTAGCAATACATATTTTAAAAACGGCTCCTTTGCGAGTCCTTGGCTCAAATAGTTTTTTTTTGCAGAAATGGCGGAGGTGCCGATATATTTTTGTTTTGTTTGACTTGGTTCTCGAGTTGCTCTCGATCAATAATCGATTATTAATCGATTCTTAAAAATCGTTTATGAATTATCGATAATTCGAGTCGATGATGTAAAAGCATATTTTGAGTATTGATGTGTAAATACATATGTGTAAAATGGACTAGTAAAAAATCTGATGTGGCCAGGCACATGACTTTATCATACAATATATAAAATTAATAGTTTAGCTGCATGAGAATATATTCTATTGAGATAAATCGTAGGTATTGTCAAAGCATCAGCATTTGACACTACCTACACTACGTCCTTAGAATAATAGTTATTTATGTCACAAATGCCGAAAGTACGGAATAGCGCGACGAGCGGAGATGCGGCGCGTCACCGAAGGCGGAGTGTCGCCGTCGCACATGAGCGAGTCGGCTATCTAGTTTTTGGCAGGAGCGACATCAACGTTTATTGTGTTGCTTTTTAAGAAATACGTATTTAAAAAAAAATAAATGATTTCTGTATAGTAAATGCTAGGTTGGTACCACTTTGACGAAACGTCAAGTTTAAAGGTGCGTTCGGATTGGTAGGTAATGGTAGCTAATGGCGGTGGTAGAATACGAAATTATAGTATTTCTTAAATATCGTGATAATGACACATATTAGTTTACATGTACATAAACATGAGTCACTAGCAATTATCTATTGGAAATACTATAACGGCGTCTGCTACCACTGCCATTATCACTAATGAAAACGCACCTTAAAAAGGTAATTCAAATTCTGACAGAGAATATTTGTTCATGACACATCCCTACCAACATACTAAAATAAAACTACACTCATCGCTATACTTTATTTATAATTTTCTCAATGTATCATTTTTAGAATTAGATATAAGGACGGGTTGATATTTCTTATCAACAAACAATCAAATTGGTGATCTTACTTTATTTGAAATTTGTATTTTATAATTTGCCGCACTACAGCGGCAACGTTCCATAGTGGTTCTCCAACCTCTGATGAGATCAGCTGTTTTCAAATGTGACAACACAAAAAAATATTTGTCAAAATCCTGGCTACTATGTAATTTCATAAGCTAAACTATTAATTTTACCAAAAAATTTCATAGACATAAATTATTCAAAATTTCCTCTACTTTAATTTATTAATTAACTATTTTGTCGAAATTACAGAAATGGCGGCTCATTTCCAAAATCCTTCAAAAAGGCTTAGAATAACCTAAAAAGCTAAACTATTAATTTTACCAAAAAATGTCATAAGCATAAATTATTCAAAATTTCCTCTACTTTAATTTATTAATTAACTATTTTGTCGAAATTACATAAATGGCGGCTCATTTCCAAAATCCTTCAAAAAGGCTTAGAATAAACTACCAGATCCTTTGGACCCTTTTCAACCAAAAGCTTTTCAGCTCTAAGTTTGGTAACAAAACTTCTAAATATGAACTTTCGTTCCGATACCTTTAGTAGTTTCTCCGGAATCGTCGCCATAAAAATCGTTTACACACATACACACACACACACACACAGACATTTTTTTGTACCTTGGTCAAAAATGTTCAGGGGACCCATAAAGACCTATTTCCGCTAAAATCTCAATTTTTTTTTCGGCACGATTACAATACTTCATCATACTGCGTATGATAAAGTAAAAACCGATTATTCAAAATCGATTATTAACATACGATTATTCAAAATCGATTATTAAATTATTATCGATTATAATCGATTATGTAATCCGAATGCACTAGTCAAAACATCAGCGTTTGACTCTATCTACTGCCATTAGAATGAAAATATCTGGCAAATCCTGGCTAACTAGTTTTGCCCATAGGATAAGGCGCCACTGACTAAATTAAAATTGTTAAAGTTCTAACAACTTTCGTTGCAACTGATTCCAATTCGTCGATTCTATAAGAAAGGAATTTGCAATTTTAACCGCAAATTCAACATCTACCCCATCATCTAACACAAAACAAATGTCACTAAATGTTTAACGCGATCATTCGTAGAGAAACATGAAAGGAAACGCTAAGAAAAACTTGAATTCACAGCGCACATTGGTACTTGACAATTTTCTCGCGAACTTCTTGGGGATATTACACAAAAATATCGATTGTGCAACCCACAATCGACGGAAATTAGTATATAATTTCATACCTACTTCTAGTTTCGACAATATTCCGGGCCATTGTATTTGTTTAAACTGCAAACTTATTCGTAATAAGCGGTGTTTTTGACATTTCGACACGGGTTTTCTAACAGCGCCATCTCGACGCAACTCTGGGAACTTCATACGTACAGTACCGTCGGTGAGCGCGGGCTTTTCAAACTGTGCGCGATTATCGCGAAGCTGTATACTAACATTGTATGTCTGTCGAACGCTTAATTAATAAAACAAATAACCTGTAACGTCTGACGATTTATCGGCCGGTTAATATTTCGATCCATCAATCATGTGTGCTAGGTACTGATTTACCGAGTTATTAATCAATTTGAATATGAACTCGGTGTTTATTTTTCCCGGCTCGACTCTTCGATAAATTCTAAAGAGCGGCGGTTCTGCGGATTGCGGTACGTACGTTTGTCGTAGAGCGGCGCAAAATTGTACGTTTGGCACTTTGTCTGCCCGAATCGACCCGAAATAGCGTCCGAAAAATATTGCAACAGCAACTAATGCTGCACGTGGACCGTTTCGAAAATATAATAAATATAAAATATATAAATTAAAATCGCATTTCGTACAATTCGCTCTACAACGTTTCCAAATAATTAAATTAAACGCGCGAGTCCGCCTAATAGGAGTAAAAGGTGTTTTTGTCTGCCGCTATTTTTTCGTGGTCCGTATAAATCGAGGGGCTTTTATTTTTATGTTGTTTAGCTTGAGTTAATCGGGCGAAATAAAAGTTTACAATTGTAAATAATGAGGGTTTTACGGCGCGTTAGTTTACGTTTTCACGGCTATTGTACGGCAATATGGCGAGCCATGAAAAACTAAAGAATGGACATTTTATATATATAGTTTCGGTGATTTATTTTATGTACATCGATCGGCTATATAGTAATAACACTTATTAAGCAGAGTTTGAGATATCAGCAATGTCTTTTGCTGGCCCATACAGGCTGGGCCCTTTTAACCTTTCAGTTGATTATCTTGAAAAAAAAAAAATACCCAACGTAGATGAATAAGACCAATGACAAGATCCTAGTTTTGTACGAATTTTGATTTTTAAAGTGTTAAGCTATTTATTAGTTATTTTGTAATTCTTGAGAATAATCTGTGTTATTTTAAATAATTACGTAGGTAGTTAGGTACTTATATTAAATGTTGTTGCAAAAAGTTGCTTATTTATGATTTTAGTTAATTGTTCCGAAATGTTTATCGGTAGGTATATATTATTTTTGTATAAAAAACGAATTCTTATTAATTTAGCATATGGGGGTTAATTCAGCACATGAGGACCCACAAATTCAAAATTGCCCAGAGCGCCGCCGTGTGTTATTTAAAATTGAAAAAAAAACGCAATTCATAGTTAAAATGATTGGTTATTCCTTACGTTGTTTTTCCGTTTTTCAGCTGACAGTTTGATGGAGTCGATAGTTTTCGTCTGGAAAGGTCTTAATGCTCCTGAAATTCACTGCCGTTTCCACCGTGGATAGTACATTCTCTAGTTAGAACCTTTAAACCGGTGAGTTATTTTCCTTTTTTTATTTTTGATGTCTAATGTTTTTATGTTTGGTCCTTAAAATTTGCATAGCGTTGTGCGGGTTACGTTTACATAAAATTGCCTGGAAACTGTGTAGTCTAGACTTTAATAGAGTACGTTTACAAAATAAATTACATCGCAAAAAATAGTTTGTCGACTACCACCGTAATAGCAAACGGTGCATTTACCGAATTATATTGATGTACCTACACGTAAACATATCCGAGACAGCCGTCTTATTTCGTCGGTAGTTAAAGGTTTGATGCAGTTATTGTCGCAATTTGTGTTCCAACTGCGTCGATTAAGTTTGACGGCGTTTAAAACTTTCCTTTCGGCTACTTATTTCGACGACCACGGCGGTAAACACTCGACCACGCGCAAAATATGTACCGGCCGACTTTTATGAAAGGGCATATCGACGTTTTTAGTTACCTAACTGACAATTTGAGCACCTTTAATACGCTCACTAATTGATTTTTTTTACCTCGCGCCGCGTTCGAGGTGATGAAACTTTTTATTAATAGGTGTTGCTTTTAACAGCTTTTTAACGTGCAACGGTAATATATGTGAACCGGCAGGAGAGAGTCGCCCCAACTGCCATCTCTCGTTTTGATAGTATTGACACCTGTGTTTGAAGGCCCATAACTGTAAAACTACTGAACAGAAAAAAAGGAGGTCATACTCCTGAATTATTTCTAGATACGTTGACTGTCAAAATTGTTTCCCTTTCGGTATGAACATGAACCACTTACCACAAAAAGATCAGTTTTTGTTTAGGTTGAGTTTCTTCTATACATTGGCGTTTTTATTGTCTTCAGTTTTTAAGTATTAAATGAAGGTCGCGAACTAGTTTTTGATGGAAGTCGATATATCAGTAACGAATGTTAGCAGGACAACGCAGTTAGCATGCAAATAATTCTTATTTACTGCGATACGCATCCCTTGAATTTAATAGCATTCCGACTATTTGTTAATTTCTAAGACCGAAATAAACATGAATAATATTTCGCGCAGTTTGGCTTCCCTCGCTTGTTGGTTTTGGTGCGAGGCAGTCGAACGAGATGCGGATATTTAAATAAAATCCGTTCTACAGCGTATCTTCCGCATGAGGTATTGTGGAGTCCTCTTTGATAGCAACTTATGATATAATATTGCTGCATGCAAATACCCTAGTGTTATCCATGTTCAACCACCCCAACTCGCCCATCCCATTCGATACATGATCATACTTCCTCAAACCAAAAACAAACAGAACACATGCATTTTGAACACGCTGGACACGCTGCCTATCCGACGCCGTCAGGGAAGGACCGTACACGGTATCCAAATATGAGATCTTTTTACTATTGACAGTAGGATATGATGGCTTACATAAACATGCTGAGACATATTCCACTGGAAGTCAGCAGGGAGTTCAGTTCAGTTCAGTGACCACCAAGCTGGCCAAAAAGAGGAAAGTCGCTCCCTCCGTTACCAAATCTCCAGCTTCCTGCAACAAACCCTCCTGGCAAGCAATTACCTTCTCAGCAACCTGCAGCGACCTCCCCGGTAGCCGGAACATCATCGGCTACCGATACCCATCATCAAGCCCCGCCCACTACCATCAAAACTACAAAGTCGACCACTCAGGCTCCCCCTATCGTTCTCCGTCAGAAGGACGTTTGGATGGACGTCAGGAAGAATCTCCAGGATCGTGCAAGCCAGCCTGAAAGACCACGCCTCCATCATCCAACAACTAAACTAACTCCAAAGCCACGCCCTTCCACACATTTTCAACGTCCGAGAACCGGGAGTTGAATATTGTGATACGGAAACTGCCGCTGGAAATTCCCATCGAGGAGATTGCGACTGACCTCAGGGCGCAAGGCTTCACTCCGTCTCGCGCCCTGAGAATGAAGAACCCGTCTACCAGAGCCGTCATACCATTGATACTCGTCTCCATGGCAAGAGCCCAGCAAAATTTATACAACATCACCGACGTATGTGGTATACTGATTGAAACCGAACCACTTCAGAAGTCTCCGGCAATCAACCAGTGCCACCGCTGCCAGCTATTCGGGCGTGGGTCTACCTATTGCCAGGCCCCCATTTTCAAGTTTTTGCTCTCGGACCAAGTCTGAAAAATGTTTAGATCTTGATTAATTCTTCTTTCCATATCAAACACGTTGTGGCCAGAATATACGAAAGCAGTATCGTCTGCATATTCATAATACTCCCCATACAGAGATAGGTGTTGTAGGTCTTGTACATAGAGGTTATAGAGAATTGGACCTAGCACTGATCCTTGAGGTACTCCCTTGCTTCTATGCAATATCTCACTCTCTTTACCACTGATCGTAACATATTGTGGCCTATTATGTAGGTAACTCTCAAACAGAAGCAATGAATTACCCCTTACTCCCATTCTTTCCAGATTATGCAGTAACAGTCGATGACTAACATTGTCAAAAGCTTGCGAGAAATCCATAAATACCGCAGCAGCAAACTTTCCTTGGTCTACTTCCCTCAGCAAATGTTCCGTGAAGTCGGTGCCTGCAGCCTGAGTACCACTATTCTCCTGATATCCGTATTGATTTTTGTCAAATTTTGTAGTTTTTTCAATTAACTGTACTAGCCTAGACTTTATTACTTTCTCAACTATTTTACTAAAGGTTGTCAGGAGAGAAATTGGTCTATAGTTCATCTGTGTACGAGTGCCTTTCTTATATACTGGGAGAATCCTTGCCATCCTGAGTTTCTCCGTAAACACTACATTCCTTAAGTCGTCATTGGTTAATTTGCTGAGTACAGGAGCTAACAAATTCTCGAGACAAGCTACATCAGTAGTTATGTTGTCATGTCCAGGAGCACAACGTTTAGTGAAAGCCCTTATGATAGTTTGTATCTCCTTGACAGTACTGCGTATGATAAAGTAAAAATAGAGTAAGCGAGCATGAAAATGAGATTCGTCGATGAAGTTTTTAGGATTTAGCTAGAGCGTGTTGTCTGCCACCGGACCGTGTTGTCCACGGTCCGACGGGAATCGGACCAGAGCGGCGACCATAGTCAAGAGTCGGTTGATCGGTACTCGGCAGCAGTTGATCGTTTTTGCGAGGCAGTTTTCTTGGCACCTGGTCCGACTATTCTTACTGTCGGTTGCCCGCTTGCCTACGGGAGAGTAACCCCGGCGAAAACTAAAAATATTTTTATTATCCGCTGTGGCCTGCCTGTGTGCGTGCAAAGTCCTTTCGTCGTCATAGAATTTTTGACGCGCCAAGCCAATACATCACTTTCGAGAAGCCGCCGCGGACGCCAACGCTGACGCGTCGAAGTCGAATTGACTTGTTCGTTTCTTCTCATTAATCATTTGTTATTCTATCCGCCGCGCCGCCGCGTTAAGTTACGTCAATGCGCATACCGAAAGTATGAAAAATCGGTTACCATTTTTATTATCGCGTCTCAAACGGATTTTAAAGGCTTAGAGTTAAGACCTCGCAGTTGCTTAACGTAATAAAAGTGGTTAATTGCAGTCGTTACTCATTTCTTTTGAGATCAAACGTTTCGTTTGGTTTTTTTTTCCGTCTGGTTTTGCTTTACTCTGTACGTCTTGGCTCAATTTTGATCCAAACACCCGGCGACTATCACTCAATAAACGAACCGTAAAGATGATCATCACGACCAGGAAGTTTATAACAATTTACCGTCCATTGTGCCGTTTAGATGCAATAAAACCGGACCCCGGTCAATCTTCTCTCTAACGCTTTACTTTCGACAAAAGACGCCCCAAACAATTCGTCTTTCCTGTAGTTATTTGGATTGTTGAAAATATTTGTTTTTTTTTTTTGGGTTATGGAAGTTTCGGATATTTTCTTGTACTTAGCTAATAAAACTTAGCTTACAGCGTCCGCGCGACGAAATGGATATAGGAGATGTGTATTGCGAGCATTATATGTAAAAATATGTCAAGTGGCAAGTTCAAAAATACTATAACGACGCAACGGCTTCACCTCGTGCATCCCACTTGTCTGTAACAACTACTGAAATTCTCTCGAACCGAATTAGAAATCGCCGTTTTCTAACAAAAAATATGCATTCATCTCTCTCTTATCTTTTCGATTAACTTTGTTTTTTTTTGTATTTTATACATATGATACATGAGGTTAAATGCGAATTCTTAAAACTAAGTACTTGTCTCTAATAGGCTATCCACTGATGTCCAATATTTACTTTGTCCTAAACAAGAAGCACTAACACTTCACTCACTGTGCTCTGCTTTTTGCACATTTCACTGATTCACTAGTTCGAAGGGTTTAGTTCTTTTTAGCCTTCTCACTCGATTCTGGTGGTCCAGTAGCTGCAGGGCCTCTACGTTGACGTGATGGCTTAGGCGAGATGCATGCTTGGTGGCGAATCTTTTTATTTCTTGGATGTCTTGTGGGACACCAAGATCGCGGTGCAGGTCACTATTCCGTATGTACCAAGGCGTGTTAATCATATTCCTTTGTACTTTATTTTGGAAAATCTGGGTTCCTTGTATAGTGGAGTTTTTCGCGCAACCCCAAAGCTGGATGCCGTATAACCAAATCGGTTTTAGTACTTGGTTGTAAACTTGTATAGTTTGTTCTGTACTGACAACTGAAGCCAGAAGCCAGTACAGTTTTCTGTATTTGAGACCGGGCTCTACTCTTTTCTTCTTGACGTGTTCTTTTCGTTTCCACCTTAGTTTTGTATCCAGAGTCATACCCAAATACTTTGCAGTGTTCGCATATGGAACTATGGCGTCGTTAATCTTGACATGGGGTATGTCCTCGATTCTTTTGTTTGTAAAGTTAATGTGGACAGATTGCAGTTCGTTGAGCTTGGTCTTCCAGTTTTTGGTCCATTTATATATTTTATTACTAGCTACTTAAAGATTCCTAGTAGATTCTCCAATAGTTGATCCCACTGCCATTAGAGCCGTATCATCTGCGAACGTGGTGACTGTTACATTTTCTAGCTGGAAGGTCACTTTTAATAGTAGATAGAGAATTGGTCCGAATACACTACCCTGGGGTACCCCAGCTTTAACTTCTTTTAGTTCCGAGTATTCATCGGTCTGTTTTATTCTGAATAGTCTATCAGGGTATATAGGATGTTAGCAGTATTGTAAGAAATCTTGTGTCACATCAAGAAAGATTGTTAAGCAAATAAACAAAAAAATAATATAAAATAAATAGTTATTGCCGATTTTCTTTAGAAATCAGCAGCCAGATATCATCAGAAGGAATAATTAATTTAAAAATTAGTGGACATAGTCATTACCACCACAAAAATAAATTCTACAGTAAAAATATCCTTAACCTGTCAGAATTTGGGGAATTTAGTATGCCTTATGTATGTTTTAGTCACCTGCAATTAAAAATTCTCAACCTAACCCAATTTTAGATGGACTTAATTTATCATAACAATTTATATAAGTAGGGATTATTTGAAATACTCCCAAGTCCTAGGTTTATTACGTTTTATTACCTACGTCTACGTCTGATTATCCTATATTATTATAATCGTTCTGTACCAGTTTGTATCACGAAACATACAAATCGAAATGTACTAGAGCGCAAGGACCAAAACCGCGGCATAGTTTAACCCTGACTATATTTATAATGTGCCGCCGTTGAGTGCGTGCCAAAATATTAATGAATTTCTAAAAAAAAGACTCAAAGCTACGATTGCGAATTCTTCCTACGTCATATTAATATGTAGGTATGTACCTATGTACATAGTTTCTTTTGTATCGGAACTTTGTTGATAATTCGGGGTGAATTAATTTACATTTTAGTCTAGCCCGATAGGCAATGAGGTTATTGTTGGGGCAAAAGCGGCGTGAGTCAGCGTGATAAAAAATTAACTAAGCCGCGTGTTTACCTATTCGGCTCGCCGCTCGTTACGCCAATCTTGTGGGCAATTAAGTCGCTGAGATACCGCCCCTGAAACAAGACCGAGATCGCGGAGCGGCGCTCTTAATAAATTCTGTCGTTAATATTCTCAAAATAAATACGGCGGCGCGCGTTTTATTTTCTCGCACGGACGGAGCGGCCGCCGTCCACGTAAAAATGGAACTTTACCGATATTATACTTACTATTTTTTCTGCGCTCAAATTTCTTACGCAATCGAAGATTTATGAGCGTGTTTTTTTTTTTCGATTTTAAATTTAACATAACGTACTTGAAGCCTCCTTTGTTATTCTGATATCCTCGCTGAACTTTCTTTTGTTTTCAAGTAGTATCCGTTATCAAGCGTATTCGGAATATTAAACATCTTCTTTAAAAAAATCATATGTGGCCAGGCACATGACTTTATCATACAATATATAAAATTAATAGTTTAGCTGCACGAGATTCAATCGAGATCGATCGTGTTTGCATTAAAATAAAACGAATTAGCCAGAATTTAACAGATATTGACAGTAGGTATTGTCAAAAAATCAGCCTTTAACACTACCTACTGTCATTAGAATAAAAATATCTGGCAAATCCTGTATTAATGCAGACACGATCTCGAACAAATAGAATTTGCTCCTACAGCTAAACTATTAATTTTACCAAAAAATGCCATGGACATAAATTATACAAAATTTCCTCCACTTTAATTTATTATTTAACTATTTTGACGAAATTACAGAAATGACGGCTGATTTGCAAAATCCTTGAAAAATGCATAACAATCCGCACTTGAAATACACATTGACTTTGTAAACACCATAGAAACACCAAGCTGTTTCAATATTGTTTCGCATAGCGTAAGTGCGCGCGTGTTTCTCCTCCTCGTCACATTATCCACGCATTTGCGTGTTGAATTGACGTTTCGCAACCGCTGACGTTCTGAATACTGTCAAGTTTCAAAATTTCCTGGCTACCTACTATTAATGTAGACACGATTTCGATCAAATCGAATTTGCCCCTGCAGCTAAACTATTAATTTGATCAAAACATGTCATAGACATAAATTATACAAAATTTCCTCTATTTTAATTTATTATTTAACTATTTTGATGAAATTACAGAAATGACGGCTCATTTGCAAAATCGTTGAAAAATGCTAAGAGTAAATAGCCAGTTCCTTTGGACCCTTTTGAACCAAAAGCTTTTCAGCTCTAAGTTAGGTCATGAAACTTCTAAATATGAACTTTCGTCCCAATACCTTTAGTAATTTCTCCGGAATCGTCGCCACAAAAATCGTTTACACATACACACACCAAGACATTTTTTTTTGTACCTTGGTCAAAAATTTTCAGGGGCCCATAAAGTCCTATTTCCGGTAAAATCTCAATTTTTTTTTTCGGCACGATTACAATACTTCATCATACTGCGTATGATAAAGTAAAAATAAAACAATCATGGTACTTAATGGTAATAATTTATTGACTGACGGTACAAATAGAACAATATACAACGAACGATTAGAAAACAATGGAACGCGACGTCGGAGGAATTATTAATTATTGCACGGCTATCTTTTGTCTTGACGTATCGCTAATTGCAGCAGGCGTCCCTTTAACTTGAGGCTGAAAAAAATACATTTTTTTAATATAAATATAGTAGTGTAAAAACAAGATAGGGACAAAAACTAAGGTAAACGTCCCAAATTTGGACACTGTCCTAAATTCCGACATATTTTTGTTTAGTTAGGTAAAATATGAATCTACAACATTGAATTTTCCTGACATTTTTTTTAATTATGAAAAGCTAAATTATGACAGTGTATTTAAAACAGTTTAACAACAATTTGCCTCTATTTCAAATGTTCTTATATTGACCGTGTTGTTTTTAGCCCCACTTGCTACTGTCTTATTTTTACACCACTAACCCAACCCAATTTCAAGTGAATGTGTCTTACCATCACGTAGAGGTATTTAGGCAAAGCCCGTTCGATTAGCAGATTCAACTGTTCCTGTCTGAGGGCAGGTCCTTCCGTACTGTTCTCGGGAATGTTCAGGATTAACCTGGGCAACGGTATGCTTCCAGCTATCAACGGGTAGAGGTTGTATTCGACAATTCTCTCACTTTCCGGTAGGATGTTTATCTGGAACTTTTTTTTTTATTATTTAGTATCGCCAAGACTCAAAGATTGTGTTAATAAAAACCTGTTTATATCCGGCGTACATGAAGCCCTCGCTACCTTCGATGCTCAGATCGAGCTGGAGCAACTGATGCGACTTATTCATGAAGTGGTATTGCACTAAAAGGGGTGTCCTTACATATCCGTGTTCCGGTAGGGATAATTTCATGTCGAGGGGGATCCATTCGATCGGTAGTGCGGTTAAAATCATGTCTGTCGTGGTGAGAATTCCGTTTAATCTAGAATTTGTTTAGTTTTGTTATAAAATGGAGGTTCTTTAAATGGTTAAATTTACCTCTTCCATTTTATCGTGTAGACCCCTAGATCGGCGTGCTTGTCCGATTGTTTCTTCGGCTTGGCGATATATATTTCCGTTCCGGACTCCTTTGGATTGAATTGTAAACCTTTGATCTGGCTTTCTATCGTCTTGTCCACATTTTGAAAAGGAGGATACTGCCAACAAAATACAAAACAAACACCATGTATTTCGTACCGAGCATTATACATATTTTAATTGAGTTAATAGTACAACATACTAGTCCAAATAATAGTTTTGTCGAATAGTTTTATCTAAGATTTGATTCAATTGAGTTGTACTAGACTTAAGTCCAAAATACCTGGATTTTGGATACTTGATATTTTTTCATTTTGTTTTGTTTTATTAATTTACATTTTTAAGTGTAACTTAGAAGTAACTATGAGTTGTAACATAGTTTTTGTAAGTTTCTTTAGTTAAATATATGCCCTTAAAGCATACCAAATTTCATTTGCCTAGAACTATTATTTAAAAAGTTATAGGTTTCGTAAAACGTATTCCCCTAATCTTGTTTAAGGGTGCCGAAACGGGTGCGTTCCGCACCAAGAAAGTTCAGCAACGAACTTCGTAAATCGTACAGATCTTTTAATTTTGCTTTTAAATTTGAGATATTTAGCACTCAAAGGGTATTAATTGAATGTAGCTACAGCATACGAACAGGACAACGATAACTAAAAAGAGAATACATACCTCTCCGTTCAAACGCACAAAAATTGTCGTTTTTGCTGCTTCGTACCGATTTTCTAATTAAAGCCATTTCTTGGATATTTTACTGTATGTATTGATAGGTGATTTTACTATGCAGTGGATGAAGCAAGGATTTACAAATCCAAAAACAAAATTGTAAGTTATTGTCTATTGTCCAATTCTGATCAATTTTCGGTATGTATTCCCTTTTTAGTTATCGTTGTCCTGTTCGTATGCTAACCTAATACCCTTTGAGTGCAAAAAATCTCAAATTTAAAAGCAAAATTAAAAGATCGGTACGAAGTACGTTTTTACAATTTACGTGTAAAATTCGCGGGTGCGTTCCACACGCGTTTCTCCGTTTCGGCACCCTTAAACAGTGTATGCTTGCCATAACAAAAAGAAATACCTACAAATTCAATAGAAGTATCCTCTATAATGATCGACCACGGCGACAGACAATTAACAACCATCATCGGAACAAATTCCTCTTCGACATAAAACTTGGTGATGTTCTCGAATAGCATGGACAGGTACTTGGTGGAAACTTCAAAAGGCTTCACGATCGACATTTGGAAACTATCCTCCTTCAGACTCGCTATCGGTTTCTCGCTAGCCAGCAAGAACGAAACTTTACAATTCACCGTTCTCTCGCCGATCTTATGCGAACGGACATAAAACTTCACTACCCCTTCCTGCGACTTGTGTAATAGTTCCAGCTTGATGCATAGTGGCAATTTCTCCAATTCGAACTTATCGCTTACAGAAAATTCGGCTGTAATAAATAACGACATTAGATGAGATGAAATTATAAAATGTTTGTCATACGTACTACTATCGAATCCTTCATCATTATCTAGGGTGATCTCGAGTTTAATGTCGCGAATATCGTACGCTTCGTTGTTGGTGATATTGGCGGTGATTTGATACCATTCGCCGAGAAGAGACGGATTGTCGTGGTTAAACTTTAGGTCGAGTTTGGAATGTCTGGGTGTGATCCGCACGGACATCAGCGGCTTTACGTTGTCAAAATCGGGCATGTTACTCGGCGACAGGCCGAAGTGCTGCAGTTCGGGATAGGCGTTCTGAGCGTCGTTGCCGGTACCGGCAAATTTCAAATCGACCAGGCAATTTGCAGCATTTCCCAGATAAACGTTAACGTTACTAACCTAGAAAAAAAAATAGGGTTGTTATAGGTATGATGTAATTCAATTTTCTTTAAATTACTACCTGAACATCCTGATCTACATCGTCCGAGTCTGGTAAGAATTCCACGGAGAACTTTTTAGTCTCGTTTACGCCCAGAATAATGGGAGTACCGCCCGTGTCGACTGGTAGTTCGTTTGTGAACGCTGGACTATTCACAAATAGTACGATCTTTGCAATGTTGATCGGGAACAAGCACAGAGATCTAGCAGGAAGAAATATGTATTTGTTACCGGCAAAACCTGTTTTCAGGTGAAACCAATTTGACCTAGGTCAAACTAGATCAGTCGAAACGCGTTTGGCACAACTAGTTTAACCTGTAGACCGTATTTACTAACGCGCATGTTTTCTAAGGGTCGTGTTTTTTTAAGCATATGTGTTTTTATGAAGTCTCATAACGCTCTTCAGTCATACTAGGTTGTGCTAGGTCAAAATGGTTCTGCCTGAAACCAGATTTTACACCGGTAACATATTTATTAATACATAGTTCTACAAGTCTAATTTATTTCGGTTAGTATATACATTTTTATGGTTACATTTGTAACTTCCTTTCCTCTAACATCAATATAAACAAAATTGTTGAAATTTTTAAACAATTCCGATTTTGCCGAAATAAAAACGTTTTTTAGAATTACCTGACATATATTTCCACATGGATCTGTTCATCAGCTTCGTACTCGCTCTTCAAAAAACGACACCTCACATCGAGACAACAGACCACCGTCCCCATTTCTAGCTGTAAAGAGAGTGGTTTCACGTCGAACAAATGCTTCCACAGCGTCGTCGATTTCTGGATGTGTTCAGCCGGGAGATCGGGATCGGTATCCGGAAGTTGTCTCTACAAAAAAAATCCCGATCTACACGTTACTTAACAATTGCTTTATAAAATAAAGAAAAAACGCATACGTTTAAAACTCTCAACAGGTTCTCATAGGTCTTCCTCTTGTACTCTACAGGCAGGTCGATATAATCGCTCAACACTTCCAACGAGAGGCTGATGTAGTCTTGCATGTTTGCCGTGAGGAAAGCGCAGTTCAGCGCTTTGACCAGGATGCTCGTGATGATGCCCCACCACTTCTCGGCGCGGTAATCCCAGAGCATGTGCGTGAACAACGTCAAGGCTTTGCCGTAATCGGCAGAGTCGAAATACTCCTCGGCCATCTGCACCACCAGGTGCCTCCTGGTTCTCGGACACCTGTACGCCTTGTACTGCGTGATCGCCAAGCCGTACAGGGTGATTATAATATTCTAGAAATTATCGATCGGAATTATTTTTTGCGAGACGTTGGAATTTATGCTAGAGACTTACGGAATGGTTTACTTGTTTCTCTACGTATTGGAGGGCTAGGATTCCGCTGTTTTCTAAATGTGGGTCTGGAGGCTCTGCGCTCAGCTTACCCGGTCGCCAGGGCCTTTGTCCGAAGAATTCTAAGTTGGCGGCCGTGCCTTCTAAAGGGTTCGGTGAGGGATAACTCGAGATTTGCTTTTGAGAAGAATATATTCGCAATTAATATTTGTTCAGGGGCCCATAATACAAACTCTAACACTTGTTACATTAGTACATAAGTTTTTCAACAAGTAATTTTGCCACAGTTCTTAGTGCCGTTCGATTACAGCTAATCATGGCTTAGATTGAATGCGGACTGAATTGAACTGAACAGCAAGTGGTAACAAACTACTGTATTAACAAAATTGTTTAGGTGAAGAAAAAAATCATCAATTATGCTTACATCACACAGCTCTTGGCATAACTTTCTTCGCGTTATTGTATACTGCGCAGCTTGTTGATAGTACAAACCAGGATGTTGTGTTTGTACGGCAGGTAGACCTTGCTTAACCGCCTCGTCAAAGATGTCGCCAAACATGCTGAATCTAATGGTAATACAGGATTAAAATTAAGTTTATACTAAGTTTCTAAAACGTAAAATTTGTTGAAATTCTTTAAATGTCACACAGTATAACAATTTTTTTGCTTTAAGAATTACTTAGAACCTTTATTATTTAAAAACTATGCAAACAAACTTACTGTTTGGATAGCCAAGCGTAATGCTCGAACGATAACTCCTTGAACCCTATACGGTTCTTGAATCTGTCGACGTGCGATCGAAATTGAGAAATAGCGTCCCTGGGCAAATTCAAAGCAAACATAAGCCGGCACAGTTTATAATTGATAAAACCGGCAACAGCTCGAATTTCATTTGCATTTGTATCAACTATACGTATCTCTAGTAAATTCGTATACGCGTGAGTGTAATGCCTAAAAATAAAACAATAAACCGGGTTAAGTTAAGCTTAAATAGGGAAACAACGTACTTATGAGCCGTGTGATTGTCCTGCCTAAGCTCGTTGAGGAACCCCATTTTAAATTGATGCCTAACGAACAAATACTGATGCGTTGTTTTATTGAGATGCTCCTTGTGCGATTTGACGTTCCTCGCCTCGGCATGGTAGAAACTCTGCGCAAGATCGTAAAAGGCATTCTCGAGACGTATGGCGTACCCGTGCAAGTGATCGACATGCGGCAGAACAAACAGGGATTTGGGGTTTAAGTCGCAGCTGGCGCACAGAGCTGTAGCCCTATCGGAAGCTATCATATCTTCGCCCGCCGGCAAAGGCGAACTCTGTATCAGCACAACGGTGACCCGAGTGTTTCTACCTTCAAGCGCCGCTCTCATCGACTGCACCCGCGACGCGCATTCTATCATCTTCTCGTTCCATTGTGCATCGTTCCAGTCGAGATCGTAGAATATCACCATAACGGCGGGCACCTCGTTTAAGTATTTGTTCATCCAGTTACGCTTTAGTATTCCCTTGGGGATGTACCACTCGTACGAGTTGCGTTTCGGCTTAACGACGGGGAATTCATGCGCGTTGTCGATGAGCTTGAAGAGGACTGGGGCCCGTTCTACGCGCCGATTGCTGGTAAATATGTCCCAGACGGATTTGTGCACCGCATTGTTTAGCGTGTCCAGTCCGGATAATCCGACTAATACGAGCGGTTTCGCGCACAACTCGTGCGGAAGGTCGGACTGATCGATCGGACCGGCCGGTTGCATCTTGGTTTGGTACATTTCTCGATTAGGATATGTCGAATTACCCCGACATAGCTTAGTTCTGCTGAGCGATAGGTGTTATAACCTCGAAATATGAAATAAACAGAGAAACGTCAGATGGCGCACCGGGCCGTGCTGCGATCTGGCGGAGGAAAATAGAACTTGTCGCCCCGTCATTCGGTAAAGAAAACTACTTTACCAGCTGTCAGTTGTGACAGCAGTTCAATTAAATTCGTGGTCTAGATTAGAAGGTTATGTGTAAGTTTGAGGAATGTGATGGGAATGTGTTTACTACTGTCACTGGAAAACGTTCGTATGAAATCAAAAGATAATGGGCGCGCGGAGGATCGGTTTCGTTTATGTTTGATCATATGGCGTTCGAGGTAGGAAATTTATCGAGGTAGTTGAAGGAAGAAATCAGTACGGTAGATTATGGGCCGTAATAACCAAAATGTTATACCATAATCGACGGTAGTAGTTTCTTTATTAATCTTTGTTTGGTGGGTATGGCTCGTACTCTACCAATTAAGTCTACACAAGCTTCCTTAATCATATGATACGTTCTAATGAACTCGGTGTCAGTGACAGGAAAGGGAACCAGTACATCCCTTAAATTTCTTCGAAATAAGTGGAATTCCCTCTTAGCTCCTCTCTGATTGTCTTTGTCAGCCAACGCCACCGCCACAAGTTGAGCATACGGAAATGCCATTACAGAAAAACTATAACGATTCACACGTTCCATACACAATTAATATAAAGTGACAAAGTGGCACAATGAAGTGCACATATCGATATCGCATCAACTTATCCACACTTTTGAAGCTGTCGTTAAATTTAGCGACATGTTGGGAAGTTATGACGTCAGTCGATATTGACTAAAACGGTAAAATATGGCTATCGATATCGCTAAGTGTTCAATATATGACGTATTGCGATATCGCTAAGTGCTCCTGATATGGCTAGACACATTACTCTATCATACTATACTATACAGCAGTGTCCAATATATTGCGCTCTGCGTAAATTACCCAATAAATTACCATAATTAATAGTTTAGTTTACGGATATAGTTTACGGATTTTTAATTACTGTAATTTAACGGTAATTAAAATCATGAATTTCATTAATTTTAACGTTCAAATTTAAATTAACGGCGTCATTTACCATACGTAATTTACCACTTTACTGATAATGATAATTAATCGATATTTGTAATAATTTCCGAGGCCTGAAAAATGATTATCTGACACAAGCATAAGATGCTATAGTTAATTCAACTCTTAATTCCTTGCAGAGCATCACGACGAGATAGATTTGGACGACAGGAACGACATGGGCTTTCAGAAAACAAACTTCTCCAAGAGAATATGCAAGGATAGTCAAGTTCCGTCGAGGTTTATGAAGTCTCAGAATGCGCTGCCACATATGCCCGGAAGATCGAATAGTTTAGGCATGATGGAGATGCCTATTCCAATGAAAATCACGTCATCGTCGCCGAGGAAAGGCATTGAGAAACCAAATAACCACGGGAAGCTTGAACGGCAAGCTTGGCTCCGGATTCATTCAATCGAAAGTCGCCGGCGCAAAGAAGCATTGCCAGTTTTCAACCGGTGAGGAGAAACGTCCAATCCGCGTCGACATCTCGACTAAATTGAATCTGAGGCGAGATCAACATCCAAGCGGCAAAGCATGCTGTCGACGATTCAGTTGTTCGCAAGTTGCTAAGGCAATTCGTCAGTCAAACCTCTTTGAACGAGCTCCAGGATATGAAGAATGACGACCAGAAACCTACACGCGGTAGGAAGGATTCCAGCGCAAACTTAGCGACGAGAATACCAGCATCTGTGAAGTAGTTTCGTTTGAAAGCCGGGTGCGTCATTCCAGCCAATACGTTAAACTAATCTGTTAAAATATTATCTTTATTATTTATTACTAGCCGTGTCGCACCCTGCACTACAGGCCCGTATTTCGTATGACTTCCCATTGTGTGCAGAGTCTTACCCCCCATGAACCACTTCTCCCGATACATTAAGACACCTCCCTTGACCCCGCGACCTTCTCCACACCCCCCTTGAGCCCGCGACCTTCTCCTCCCCCTTGAGCCCGCAACCTGCTCTTCCTCCGTTGAGCCCGTGAGCTTCTCCTCCCCCCTTGAGCCCGTGAGCATCTATTTTACACTCCCCCACAAGGACGGGAGTGAAGAGCGGGGTATGAATGCACACACGATGAAGTCATACGGTATAGGAGTCCCGAGAATGCAGCCAACGGTATGATCTTTATGTACACTTTTTGTAATAATAAACTTATCTTGTAAACCCATATTCAGCGCCTTTTTTATTTTATCTTCGCCAAAACTGAACGGGGTTTCCGGCGCCGCCGCAAAAAAATTTTAAATGTATTTTCCATTAAATGGTGGCGCCATCTGTTGGCGAATAGTCGAAGTTTGTTAAAGGTTCGGATGGTTCGAAACTCGGCTAAATGAATGACACCAAGATTTGCATTTTTGGTGGCGGCGCCGGGTAAAAATTCCCCGGCTCCGCCGCCAAAATTGACCATCGCGATTGCAGGATTTCCGGCTCCTCCGCCAAAACTGAACGGGGTATTCCGGCGCCGCCACCAAAAATTTTTAAATGTATTTTCCATTAATTGGTGGCGCCATCTGTTGGCGAATAGTCGAAGTTTGTTAAAAGTTCGGATGGTTCGAAACTCGGCTAAATGAATGGCACCAAGATTTGCATTTTTGGTGGCGGCGCCGGGTAAAAATTCCCCGGCTCCGCCGCCAAAATTGACCATCGCGATTGCAGGATTTCCGGCTCCTCCGCCAAAACTGAACGGGGTATTCCGGCGCCGCCACCAAAAATTTTTAATTGTATTTTCCATTAATTGGTGGCGCCATCTGTTGGCGAATAGTCGAAGTTTGTTAAAAGTTCGGATGGTTCGAAACTTGGCTAAATGCATATCACAAAGATTTGCATTTTTGGTGGAGGAGCCGGCGAAATTTAACGAATTTCCGATAAAAATTTCTTTGATTTTTGTAGCTGGGAGAGTAGTGGCGCCATCTTTTGGCGAATAGTCGAAGTTTGGCAAAAGTCCGGATGGTTTGCGACTCCGCTAAGAGCCTAGTCGACTCTTAGCCGAGTTGCAAACCATCTGGATACCGTGGGTTTGTCTATTCACCAAGAGATGGCGCCACCTTACGTGGAAGGTAAGTAAATTAAATAATACAACGAATGTGCTTGCTTACAGTTCACTTTATTTGATTCTACAAGAAACCATACGCTTAAAGTAATAACACAAAAGGGTCCAAAAATGCACCGCCAGTTCAGTAAAGAATAAATAATAAGAAAAAATGTAAATACTATTTCATTAATACTATGAGTAAAACAAAGCCATGCTTTAGCTGCTTTTCATTTACACATTTCTGAGTTGATCTTAGCTGAGCTAATCAAATCTAAGGCTGGTTATAGTGCAACGCCGACGATCGACGGCACGGGCCGCTATATCAACAGCGATATCAACACGGACCGTCAGCCCTCATATATCGCCGTTGATACAGCGGGCAGCGTTGCACTGTAACCGGCCTTAGTTACGTGTAGCATTAGCTCAGCTAAGATCAACTTAGAAAGGGGCAAATGTAAAGGAGCTGATGTAAAGGGACTAAGAAACACAACAAACAATTTTCATACGCAAATGGTCTAAAGATCACAATACACTTTTCATCATCGTTAACAATTCCTCGACTAACAAAAATTTTAGAACAGCTTGTGATGTAAATGTCCTATGGCACCCGAATTAATAGTTCCCGGTACTCATTATTTATTATTATCATTGTAACAAGTAATAAACCCATAATATGTGGAAGTAAATAGGAATTCAAAATAATAGGTAATTATTGAATAGTTGCAAAGTTTGCAAGTTAAACAGTACCGATAAATGACTCGCTGATACTTACAGCACCGATTTTATAAAATAAATAAAATCACACGTTAAAATGACAGAACACAAATAAAAAGATAATTTTCCGGAAACGAAAATTACCCATATTTTGTTATAGGTACTCTGTATGGGCGTCTAAACTAAACACAAAGAGAAAAAATTAATAATGTCGGTATTTTGTGCCATCGGTTGCTAAACAAGGAAAAAATAATATAAAATCACAACTGATCTGAATATATTTGACTATTAGTGTTTTTCTTTTCTTCAATTTATCAATATTTACAGTGGAGTAATGTAATTAATATCTACAAACGTTGAATGAAGAATTTAAAAAAAACACTAAAAATCTAAAACCTATCTTTTGCTTTACGTATATATCTAAATAACGCACGGTAGCTTTTCTTTTCTTTCTTTCTCTCTCTCTCAATATAATGTACTGATGTATTAAGTATTAAACGCGTTATTTACCTTTTTCGCAGTTGCAATCCTACGACATAACAGCCTCCGTTAACAATTCTAACCTATTATTTACATGGTTCGGCTAGAACAATCCACCCTTCCTGCCGAATAACAGAGTGCTAAGGGTACCCAACGTTGATGTCTGCTGCTCCGTTGGGGGGGCGCTCTTCATAGAGACCGTTCCCAAATCAGGTCTAGTCATACCAGCTCCTTGCGCCCTCCTCTGCTTCCTGTTGTTTAGGTGTTCTAACCGTTTTGAGAGGGAATCGCTCCCTGGTCTACCCGGTACTCCTAATGCTGTTACAGGTTTTGCTGAAAAAATTCAAAGCATTTTAGGTATTACTGTTTGATAATGAGAAACAAGTGATAGATAAATGTAAAGGATGAATAGAAAGAATAGTATAAAAGTGACATATAAACCAGTTTGAGAAAAAAAACAGTTCTAAAACCAGGTATTAAAAAGTGACAAACACACTGGCACTGAGGTAAAAAAATACGTACTTGGTCTCTGTGATGAGCTAGTTGTTGTGGGTTTGTTCTTTGCAGAGGGTGGAAGCGGGGGCTTTGAAGAGGAGGCACTCTTGAGATTCTCCGTACTCTGACTCGGTAACAGGCATGTTAGCTGCGCCATCGGACTGGTCAGCGAAGGCCTAGCGTACATTCCACCCGATATGGACAGGTTTCCGGGATTTACTAGCGTGCTAATACCTATCCTCTCTATCTTGTTCACTAATGTCTGCAAACAACCACAAACCATCAAAATAACATAACATTCATATAACATTAACATTCATATAACATAACATTCATATAATGACAGTCTTATGGTCAAAATTACACATGACTTTATCATACTATATATATAACAGTAATAGTTTAGCTGCATGAGATTCTATTTGATTGAGATCGGCTATGTCATGCATTAAAATAAAACTAGTAGAACTAGATAGACACGTCGATTAAAGCTGCGTTTGGATATTATACTCCGTTGACACCGGGTACACCGTCCAAATGACACTTATGTGTTATTGAGTGTAAAAAATGTAACGGTGTACAATAGCCGAGTGCAGCTTATATTGACAGAAGGTATTTTCAAAACATTAGCGTTTGACACTACCTATTGTCATTAGAATCAAAATATCTGACATATCTGGGCTACTAGTTTTAATACAGTATGACCGATCTCGATCAAATAGAATTTGCTCATGCAGCTAAACTATTGATTGTACTAAAAAATTTCATAGTCAAAAATGATTCATAATTTCCTCTAATTTAATTTATTATTTAACTATTTCGACGAAATTCCAGAAAAGACGGCTTATTTGCAAAATCTTTCAAAAATGTTAAGACTTAACCTCCAGTTCCTTTGGAGTTTGGACTTTTTCCAACAGAAAGCTTTTCAGCTCTAAGTTTGGTCATGATACTTCTAAATATGAACTTTCGTCCCGATACCTTTAGTAGTTTCTCCGGGACCGTTGTCACAAAAATCGGGTACACACACATAGACATTTTTTTGTACCCTGGTCAGAAATGTTCAGGGGACCAAAAGAGACCTATTTCCATTAAAAACTAATTTTTTTTTACACGATTATAATACTTTATCATATTGCGCATGATAAAGTATAAACTGTAATTAAAAAAAATTAAGAACTGGCTTCCACGGTAAACCCCTTGACTGGGGTGCAAATTTTGAATTTTTATTACAACCCTAAATTTACCTTAATTTCGAAAGCGATCTGTTACTAGATTACAAATCAATTAACGAAGTACTAGACGCATTTATTGTAATAGCGGTAAAAGTCACTAGTCCCTTAGTGACTTTTTGCATTAAATACACTATGTTGCACCGTACTTGATATTTTTTGGATATTATCTCCTAAAAAGCACATATTTACAAGCAGGCAGGTACTCGTTTTACCTCGTTTTTCAACAAAATATTACTTTTTGAGTTTTACCTTTAGTCCAACGATATAACCACAGACAAGAAAAACAACCCTAAATCTTACGTACCTCTTTCTGCTTGGCGCTACGTTTTTGTCTATGGGACGACGATGTGGTGGGAGTTTTCTTCTTGGTGCCGCCGATGGTCTGCTGGACAAACTCGGGCATCGAGCTCAACAGCAACTGGGGAAGACTGAACGATTCGTATGGTTCCGGAGACCTTGATCGGGAAGAGCATGGGCTGCTGTCGGGGCTGTTGCACGGGGTTGCGGTCGGTGTGAAACTGTTCACTCCGCACGGGGTGTTGTACGCCGACGGTGTGACTGCTTTGATTCCTACAAAGAAAAGAAATATAAGTTAAGCGTTTAGCCAATGCCTATTATTTTTCATAAGCCAGCAAGGTAAGGAGAGTTTATAAAGAGGAGAAGTTTGTAAACATAAAACACTAGGCCAGTGGTTGTTAACAAGTACTGCGCGAGCTTGTTGCAAGTGCTCCACAAAATTATGAAAGCTGAAATTTATTGTTGGCTTGTCTACTGTATGTAATTCGATTTGCACAAATAATGGTTGGATGGCAGCACACCTTTGCAAAGTGACGGAGACCAGGCTATGCTTGCCATTGTATTGGTTTGACGCTGACAAAGATAGGAGTTCTTCAGTATTTTTATCTCGATTGTTCAACTGACAATGTCCTTCGTCATCTTTGCCTATGCTAGCAACATAACGCCCAATATTCAGTAACCCATAGTCAGTAAAGAAAATGGGTAAACTATTATTAATGTTAAAAACATTCTAACTTTAACAAAAATAACAATTAAAATATTAACAATTTTCAAACAGTAATAAATATGAATAAAATAAATAACGAATTCTGACCACAATACAGTAGACTCTCGCTAATCTGACTACAGGCTAATACGTACTATCCCATCGCCCAAACGGCCTACAACTCTGTACTACCTCGTAACCCAAACGCCTCTGCTTTATAACACGAGTCCAAACAGAAAAATCATAGTATGTCTTTGCTATCAATGAGCAACCTTGTACTGTGAACAACTCATTAGTTCGAATGGGGGTATGCAAAAACATTCAATTTGCAGGAGTGTGTGTACTGAACTCTTAAAAACAAAATGCCTAAAGCTTTGCTACACATGTCACTTAAAAAAATCAGAAAATATGCAAGAATTTTGAAATATATTAGTAAAATAAACTTTTTTGTTAATATACTGGATGTTAGTAAATAAGTGCGACAAACTTCAGGGGGTAGCTTTGTATGAAAAAATATGATATATAAACCTATGACAATTAATTAAAAACTGACAATTTAGTTATAGCTCTGAAACTGGCCGAGATATTCAAATGAAATTTAGTGGGTTTTTAGAAGTAGTTATTGCACAATTTTTGACATACTATTAAGAATTCTATGTTCATCATTTGCGCGCATACGTGTATTGTTTTAGTTTAATGTTATTGGATTAAATAGTTCTAGGCGCACCAATGATAAACATAAAATTCTTAGTTCCCTGTCAAAAAAAACCACTAAATTTCATTTACATATCTCGACCGGTGTCAGAGCAATAAATCGTCAGTTTTTAAGACAAACTTTAACACCCCGTATCTCAAAGAACGAAGCATTATGTCTGCAAATTTATATAGCAAAATTGCCATTATTTTTTCATGCAGAATTACCCCCTGAAGTTTGTCACACAAACAAAATTATATGGACCCAGAAAAACAAAACATACACACACACACAGACACAAAACGTGGAAAATATGTGGATGAGGGCAAAAAGAAAACTTCAGAAGCAATTCGATACATCAAACTTAATACCCAAATATATCATTTTTTGTGCTTTTTGTGCTTTTTGTGCTTTTGCATCGCATTAACGAAATTTTGTAGCAAAGAATTTGGGTATTAGTTTTTCAATCCGTTAAAAAGTTACAGCTGTTTAAAACATAAAATAATCCAAATTTTAAATGGCTCCAACTTCTTAAGGATTCGAAAAACCAATAAGTCCATATGAAAGTTTTTTACTCGGAATTACAGTTACTTTCTAGAAAAAAAAATCTGATGGGGCCAGGCACATGACTTTAGCATACTATTTATAAAATTAATAGTGTGTATCATACTGCTGCGTATGATAAAGTAAAAATCGAAAAACAAGTTTCGTATGGATTTTATTTCATTAGCTCATTTATTCAATTTATTTTTATCATTATTTAAATTTATTTACTTTTTATTGTTGTGTATATATTGGTTATTTTTTAGATTTTGCAATGTTTAACATGTATTTTAATATTTTAAATAGCTGTAACTTTTAAGGCATTGAAAAACAACGTCCATTTTATTCAGAATAACAATTCATTTTTAAAAATGAATTTGCTGTTAAAAAAAAGTGAGACACCCTGTATACTTATATATATTTTTGATTAAATGTTATTTTGAACTGTTATTAGTTTAATTTTTAGTAAAAGTTGTCTTTATGATTTTGTCTTTTGATTTTGGTGCTCCACGAATTTTTCTTACGATGAAAAGTGCTCCCCGACTTTAAAAAGAATCACTAACTTAGATAGAAGCATAAAGATTAAGTTAAGTTCTACATTGTAAAACCTTAACCCTTCGAAAAACCTTTTAAAAAGAAATTTGACTGACGAATTTAACTTTTGTCTTTCAGTTATCATTTTGAGTAATAAGTTTTGGCAAATTATGTTTATAATTTGCTACCTGCAAGAAGTGATGTATAAAACTGAGCATACAATATTTTAATGGTTTGATTTAATTTTACTCACCTCGTTCGTTAAGCATTTTTGCCAAGCCATAGGTCGTACTGAACGTGCTGCAGGAATTCCTCCTGCTCAGCGTAGTCGGAGTCTGTGGCGGCGAATTCTGTATACTCGAACAGACGGACGCCACCCTGCTCCCAACATTACTACCAGTCACAAAGGTCCCATCATCCGGATGCAACACCATACTATTCGTTAGGGTATACGTTGGCGCAGAACTATCGAAAATCTTGCCCGGATGTCCGTACTCCTCGTCTTCCTCCAAGTCACTCAGCCCGTACTGCTCCAGGCCGATATCTTCCAGCTCCTTTCCGCCTCTGATCTTCACGCCTGGTCGTTCCTCAAGAAGGCCGCTTAGGGTGGGCTGCGCCAACTGTGACCATTGGTGCAACGATTGAGACCCTTCCATCGGTTTGACGATCTGGAGTTTCTCGGGCAGCTTCCACGGCTGGTAACCGTTGCAGCTGCCCGTCGACATGAGGCTATCCGGGGTTCGACAGCCAAATGGGAGGAAGCTGTCGGAGCCTTCGTATCTAGAATTAAATTGATTTGTAAGCACCGCTGTGGAGTTGGAGTTCAGACAAATTTCAGAGGATTTGGAGTCGGAACAAATGTACCGACTCCGACTCCAAGTCCAGGTTTAATTACTGTAGAAAACAAAAACATACGAGATGGACGTTGCCTCAGCAGACAGTAAACAAATAAAACCAAAGATTGTATTAGGGCTTTTACAAAGTACCTACCTACATACGTAAATAATCACATTACAAAGCACACTTTCCAAACGAAAGTGAAGACGATTGACAAAAGTAATCGAGATACAAATTTGAAGAGAGATAAAATGAGATTGAGAAGTAGGCCCGTAGTTCATTTAGTATCATATATTCAGAATTTATACCTGTAGCCATAATTATGATTTTTTTTCAGCTTTGAAAATAATTAAATATGATTTAAGGGCATCTTTGCAGGCGAATTAGTTGGAGCTATTCTGTCCCTCACAACATATTTATAAACATTGCACTTAATTTTGTGTTTATATTAGATCGAATTTTATTTCAGACGTATATTATTAAGACGTATAATTACGTCTTATTGGTGCTTTTGTTATTATTAGAGACAGAAAGTCGGTTAAATGGACAAAGTTGTGCAAATTTGTATGTTCTCTAATGAGAAAACAGTTTAATACTTAATGATTTCAGAGATATTTTAAAAAACAAAGAAATTACATTTAACGAATAATTTTTTTATTTGTGGTCCAATCAATAGCTCTTTTTGATATCTTATAGGTCGTTTTTATTTACATTTAGATTGTCAGTTTTAATATTTTTGCCAACAAAATTCGGTGGACACAAATAACCTTCTGTTTTTCCTATGGGTTCAGCATTTGTTTGTGAGTAATACTTGAATAGAAATTTAATTTTTTTTTTCTGGAAGTGTTGTTTTCATAGCAAATTTATTATTACACGGTTGTATTATTCTCTGTCAAATTTGTGATTATTTACATGTAAGATTTTTATTACAACGAAATATTTAAAAATATTTTTAGATGCAATTTTTCTGGAGTCGGACCACGGAAAATATCTGGAGTCGGAGTCGAGAATTTTTTGACCGTAAGTAGAAAGTGTTCGTAAGTAAAAACCGTAATAATAATATTAGTGACACATGTTTGCATTAAAGAAACAATGTTTTTCTCTTATTTTTAAAAGGGAGTAACTCACGATAGTTTCCTATGTAGTTAGTCCCTTTTAATAATAAACAATTAATTTAATTAACATACAATAATTCAATCTTAATAATTAAGCATAACTTACCCTCCGTAAGTATTATAGCCTGTTTGTAGATTGGCTCGCCGGGCAAGGACCTCTCCTGGTGTTAACCTCTTCAGAGCTGCTTCCAGGTCGGCAGCGCCAGGTGCTCCGGGTACACCTCTCTGTGGGGCTCCTCTGCAACATAAATTTTTTGTTTAAGATTGCCAAAGAATTTTTTCAGACAGATGATAGAAAACAGTTTAGGAATTTTTAGGGTGCCGTTACATTTGGCTGCAACTCTATATTAAAATTATCAAAATGTATTTATTAAAATGCATATATAAAATAAAAACTCCAATAATTGCAATTTTGTCAAGTATTTGTACTGCCGTGATATTATTAAGTATTACTGTAGTAAAATGTATTTTATTTGGTTCTTTTGTCATTTTCTTATATCTTTTAGCGTTAACAGCTCAACAAAAAGTTATTCCATCTTAATATTTCACCAGAACAAGTAAAACCTCAACAAATTTTCACAACCTTTATGCCCCCAACGTGGCAGCATTAGTATTCCAATACTAACATGAGAAAAGAAGTAGAATCCAAAGTAGTTAAATATTAATTTGTTAAATTTGCCATATAAAAGATTGCCATAAGTATTTTTCTTATTTTCTTAAAACTTAAATCCTATTTATATTTATGTATTTCATTCTACAACTAATGTCAGAGATACAGGTGGGTAAATATACAGTACAACCTCGCTTAACAGGTCACTACGGGACTGCACCCTTGGCCAGATATCAATTTGTCTGGTTGATCCGACCGATACGTAAATGACGACTTTCAAAATGTCTGACTATCAAAATTAACGTGCAAATTAATGTACATTACAGTACATTAAGAAAAAACCTGATGTGGCCAGGCACATGACTTTATCATACTACTTAGCAACGTTTGCAGCCAGCATTGGCTGCAATGTCATTGTTTTCTTCAAACTTCACGTACAAAATTATTGCTTTTTCTTTAAATATAAGTTAGGAAATAAGTGTGCCTCCTCTTTGCCCTTGTAAAAACCGTTTTGTTTGTAGGCTTTTCAAAGTTTGTCATTCTGTCAAAACTTTTTCTGCCTCTATTTGAGAGCAATGTCTTCAATAGATTTTCAATTTGAATACTATTCAATTAGCTTTTAAGAAGCGAGTAACATGGTTCGCGAAACGTCAGCAGTTACAAATCTTGACACACAGCATAACCCGGAAGTAGTTTATTTTCATATTTAATGCACTGTAATATTTCTTAACATTTTTTATAAATCCCATTTTTGCATAACGTTTAAAATAAAGATAATTTACACTTAAGAGTTTTTCATATTTTTGGTAACACCCAGTACATACAGCACTAGTTTACATTCTAATAATTGTGTTTTAGGTTTAAGACAATTCACAAGCTTTTTTTATGAAGAATAAAAGTTTTCTGAAAAATTAATAATAAAAACATTTTCTATTAGTGTTCTGCCTGCCACGATGTAATAAACTTTTGAGTTTAGATAACAGAGCATTTCACAGATTTCTAATTACAGTTGAGCGTCGCTAATCCCTCTTTTTAGGCTTTTGAATTAGCGAACGTTCGGATTACCGAGGATCGATTATCGACGCTGCACTGTCGTTAAATTTATCGAAAATCCAATAATTGAATTAAAAAAAAAACTAGCCTGACCAATAACAACAAAATCGAAAAGTTATAACCGATTGCGATATGCTTATGAAGCCAGAAATTTTTAATTATATCTAGTTTTTTCTTTTTTAGAATAACATGTATATTTGCATTTTTGCTTTTGTGGAACAGATTCTCTCAAAAACTATAGTCAATTCACAATTTCTCTTTTCAGTTTCACATTCCACAACATTTCTATCTTATCAGTTATTACTTATTCAATTTCTTTATTGTCACCTATGGTAATCATTTAGTTCCATTTACTTTTATGACGTAAACTGTAATTTACTTTGAGTTTTAAAATAATTAATATTATCATTATTCTATTTCTGACAAATTAAGTAATTGGAAATCTGTGAAATGTGCCAATACAGACAAATTTTTTTAAACAACTATGTTGTATCAAATTTGGGCAATTTTGCCTAATTTGGCTAATTTTTGTTGTAAAAATTAGTTCTAAGCTAGACTTTCCCGTATAGCTTTAATTGGACATTCTAAATAATTTATCGCTAATTACATATTAGCAAACACAAAAAAATACTTACGGGTATCCATCATCGGAATCAGTCTGGAACGATTCATTATCAGACTGACCAGTCGAATCCAGGCTCGGATATCCCAGCGAGCTACTGCTATAGATAGACCCGGAGGACCTGCGCAGATTGCCTCCCTGCCCAGAGTACGACGCCATCCTGGGACCAGTCGTAGTTCCCGACGTCGTCACATAACCTCCAATCGCGTAATTCAAACTCGCCATGCTATCTCCGCTGCTGAGCGAACTCTGGGAGGCGCAACGTACCGTTTCAAACACCCTCTTATACTGAGGCCTACAAATTAAAAACAATCAGTACAAATTATATGCGCAATAAATAAAATGAATCGTGCGTTTATTGTTGGCATTTGCTAAAATATTTGACCAATACCAAACATATTTGGCCAATACAAAAAATATTTGAGCAATGCTAAAAATGACTTGTGCATTAAAAAAATAAATGTGCAATAAACTTATATAAATGTACTATTGTGGCCATATATTATGTCCCCTCTTTTGAAGTCCATTATCTCGGAAATCTAGGGGTGAAAAAAATGAAAAAATTCTGATGCTGTCCTTGATTAATATGCTACAACTCATAAAAATTAGAAAGCTGTATATGTTGGCGTTTTCCCGATTTTTCCAAATTAAGACGAATTGGCGTTGTTTTTGCCCCGTAAATTTTATTCGTTCAACTTTAGCAATGAATTACTCCGGAAATAATCCATATATGTCAACTAATTAAAAAGTTAAATTACCTGCGGAATGCTAGCTTTCAATGTGCATTTTTGTAAAATCATTGGATTAGTACTTGACCCACAAAAGGCGACATTATGCAATGCCAGCAATTCCTTTATTAGGAGAGCTAGAATAATGAAATATAGACTATAGGCTACCCACTAATTCATACGTTTAAAGCTTATTACATAATCATTGTTTATCTTGCATTTTCCCTACAAAAGATTGAGTTGAAGCATCTCATGATTGCGGCGCTCTTCGGTCTTTCGGGCGAGCGGGGGAAGGGATCGACAGCGACGCTGCAAGTACTGGCGGATTGGACGTGCATTAGTTACTAAGAGAACAGTGACAGATTACCGAATTAAAAAATAATGGCAAAATGAGTCAATAAGATAACTGAACCACGAACAGGCATTTGGAAGTCCCATGGAAATTCTTGGCAATTTAAATCGGGTTTCGGGATTAGCATTTCAAATTAATGAACAATCTGCAAAATAATCTATGTGTCTACAAATTTACGATGTTAAATTTGTAAAAGTTTTTTGATATTTCTAAGTTTTATACGCTCAGAGCTGACGTTTGTCATATATGTAATATCTCAAGAGTTGCCTTTATTTTATATTTGAATATTTATATAACAAAATCGGGCATACTCTTTAAATATTTTTTGAGTTTATCAAGCAAACTTAATTTAGTATTCACCACTAATCGGAAAATCTGCTAACTCCATATTATCAGATCTATCCGCTTCCATCAAAATCTTGTTTACAACCTTATTGTATAAAACTGAAGAAAACATAAACGCCAATCGATAGAAGAGATTTCTCTCGTACCGGGTCACATATTATAATCTAAATATGCAAAAATTCTGTATTTCATTATTTTTAGCTCTTCTAATAACGGAATTGCTGGCATTGCACAATATAGCTTTTTGTGGGTCAACCACTAATCCAATGATTTTACAAAAATGCACATTGAAAACTTGCATTCTGCAGGTGATTTTCCTTTTTAATTAGTTGAAATCTATAGATTATTTCTGGAGTAATTAATTGCTAAATTTAAACGAATAAAATTTACGGGGCAAAAACTGCGCCAATTCGTCTTAATTTGGAAAAATCGGGAAAACGCCAACATATACAGCTTTCTAATTTTTATGAGTTGTAGCATATTAATCAAGGACAGCATCAGAATTTTTTCAAATTTTTCCGCCACTGGTTCTGCCAGAAAATCGACCTCAAAAGAAGGGACATAATATATGCCCACGATAGTACATTTATCTAATGCACAATATGTAATATTTTAATGCTCAAAGTATTTATTTTAGCGCACATATCTATTTAAATAATGCACGCTTAAATCCCACCCAAAAACAACCATTAAATTAACTAAAGACGCGAATGATAATTAATCCAGGTGAGGATAATTATTGGTGTCTGTATTACTGACAAGTTTGTTTACGAAATAACCATTTTTGTTTGAATTTGAATTTAGCGATTCCTAGTTACCAAACTTCCAGCTATCCCCAATAGGTGTCACGATGGTTTATTTAATTCGAAACTCGGATTACAGTCCTGAAGTAACAATGAATAGCTCACATGGGAGAGCTGTCAACCGGAAATTGGAGGGTCCCTGGTTCAACTCCAGGCGGAAGTGTTTTTTCCTAAAATTACCCTCACCTGGATTAATTATCGTTTGCTTCTTTAATTACTTCTACTTTACTGACGAGTTTACGTAATAACCATTTTCCTTTGAATTATTATTTAACCATTATTCGCAAAAACACAAAACAAATCAAATATCAAATATCAATACCTAATAATATCAAATACTTACGCATTGTCATTTGATATTCCGGAATCGACACTATAATCCGAGTGCATCGACATGGCTAGTTCGTTCTGTAAGCTGTCAAAAGGTGCCTGCGTGCTGCCCAAAGATGAGAAGAAAGCGCTTCTTGCTACAGGCATTTGTTTCTTGCGTAATTTTCGTAATTGTTCCTGCGCCTCGCGTAGCAGTGCTTCGACTTCGTAGTAGCGCGCCTTGAATTCGGCGAGTTCTATCGCTATGCTGCCCTGGTTGTCTTTGGTGATCTGGAGTAGGCTGTTCATCTCATCGTTCTCAGTCATGAACTGCAAACGAGAAAACGTCTGTTAAGAATTAAGGCCAAATATAGCGATGAACGAAAGAAAACAAGCTGATATCTCACAGATAATGCAATTTTTCTAATTTTGCGATATAAATAGCGTTTGCAATATGTTATCTGTTTGTTTTTATGTTCGGAGTAAATATATTATGTAAGTCAAGTGTAAATAGGTTTTTGCACGATTTATATTTAGAAAGTTACACTACTTGGATAACCGTATTGTGAAATTGAAAAAGACATTTTTATGCTAATATTTGTTGTGGGTAACAAACAGTAATAGTTGAGAATAAACTGTCTAAATAATATCATATCCAAATAAGATTTTAAGAGAAAATAAAAATTACTTTTCATAAAAGTTTCTCGATTGTCTTAAACCTAAATGCAAATATTAGAATGTAGTTATCTGCTTGCACGTACCGGGTGTTACCAAAACTTATGAAAAAGACTTAGTAGTAAAGAACCTGATAAAGTATCGTAACCATGCAAAAAAAATTCAAGTTTTAGAGGAAATGTGCCTTTTTGGGGACCCTGAATCGGGACGAAACATCATATTTAGAAGTTTTATGACCAAACTTAGAGCTGAAAAGCTTTTAGTTTAAAAGGGTCGAAAGGAACTGGCTGTTTCCTCTAAGCATTTTTCAAGGATTTTTCAAATGAGCCGTCATTTCTGTCATTTCATCAAAATAGTTAAATAATAAATTGAAGTAGAGGAAATTTTGAATAATTTATGCGAATGACATTTTTTGGTGAAATTAATTGTTTAGCTGCATGAGCAAATTGTATTAGCTTGAGATCGGTCGTGTCTGCATTAATTTCAAACTAGTTAGCCAGAATTTGACAGGGTATTTCATTCTATTGACAGTAGGTAGTGTGTCAACTGCTGATGTTTTGACAATACCTACTGTCAGTAGAATCGATATATCTGTCAAATCCTAGCTAACTAGTTTTATATTAATGCAGACACGATCGATCTCAATGAAATAGAATCTCATGCAGCTAAACTATTAATTTTATATATAGTATGATAAAGTCATGTACCTGGCCGCATCAGTATTGTTTTATAAAACTTTGTTTTTCTCAATAGTAGTAGGATGTTCAAAAGAGAAATTCAAAAGAAAATTCAAATTTATCGAACGGCATTACTTATTACACTGTGTGACAAATTTTGATCAACTCTCTTCCTCCTGGAAAATTTTAACAAAAATGATTCTATATGAAGCACTGAACACATCCCCAAAGCGTTTTTCTAGGTTAACACGAATAAGCGGATAAGAAGACACCCTGTATATTTTGGCAAAATTATGTATAAAATTAAAAATAAATTTGCAAATATCTTGCGTATACGAACTAACCTAGAATAACGCCTTTTGGGAAGTGTTCAGGGGGTCATAAATAATCATTATTAGCTAAAACTTCCCGGAAGAAATTTTTTTGTTGTACAGTGTTATTACCACAACAAAAAAAATCTGATGTGGGCAGGCACATGACTTACACTATATAAAATTAATAGTTTAGCTGCACGAGATTCTATCGAGATCGATCGTGTTTGCATTAAAATAAAACGAATTATCCAGGATTTGACAGATATTGACAGTAGGTATTGTCAAAAAATCAGCCTTTAACACTACCTACTGTCATTAAAATCAAAATATGGAAGAAGCATATGGAAACGGAAGAAGCAGTAACGTTGTCGATAATCCACCAATAGGGTATGACGGCGCTTTTCAAATAACATATTTTTAGATACACGTTTTACAAATAAAATTTTTAATAAAGTTTCTATCGTGCATTGTATTGAAAAATTGAGGAAAAAATGAGAAACATTGTTATGTTAGAAATCTTATATTAATGCTGACACGATCTCGATCAAATAGAATTTGCTCCTACAACTATCCTATTAATTTTACCAAAATGTGTCAGACATAAATTATACAAAATTTCCTCTACTTTAATTTATTATTTAACTATTTTGACGAAATTACAGAAATGGCGGCTCATTTTTAAAATCCTTGAAAAATGCATAACAATATTGCTACCCGCAATCCGTACTCGAAATACACATTGACTTTGTAAACACCATGGAAACACCAAGCTGTTTCAATATTGTTTCAGATAGCGTACGTGCGCGCGTGTTTCTCCTCCTCATCACATTCTCCATGCATTTGCGTGTTGAATTGACGTTTCGCAACCGCTGACGTTCTGAATACTGTCTAAAGTTTCCAAATTTCCTGGCTACCTACTATTAATTTAAACACGATTTCGATCAAATAGAATTTGCTCCTGCAGCTAAACTATTAATTTTACAAAAAAATTTTATAGACATTAATTATACAAAATTTCCTCTACTTTAATTTATTATTTATCTATTTTGACGAAATTACAGAAACGGCGGCTCATTTGCAAAATCGTTGAAAAATGCTAAGAGTAAATAGCCAGTTCCTTTGGACCCTTTTGAACCAAAAGCTTTTCAGATCTAAGTTTGGTCATAAAACTTCTAAATATAAACTTTCGTCCAGATACCTTTAGTATAGTTTCTCCGGAATCGTCCCCAAAAAAAATCCGTTACACACTTTTTTTTCGGCACGATTACAATACTTTACTATACTGCGTATGATAAAGTAAAAAAATGAACTAGTACACCAAAAACTTACCTTGTGCAATTTCATCTCGGTGTCCTGCAATTTTGCCGTAAGCGCCAGTATCTGCTCGTGCTGCAATCTATTTTCGTCCTTTTGCCGGTCCAGTTCGTCCTCCAGAAAAGTCATGCTGGAGTTCGCACACGCTGCACATACCAAAAAACAAAAACCAATTAATAACGTAAATTTTCGTTCTCGAAACGCGTCCGATACGTTCAAATAGACGAACCGAAAATGCGGATTATAGAGCCCCCGGCGGCGATAGACATCATATCATATGATCTATCTGCCGCTGTTATCTACCGCATATGTATATGTAGTAGACAAACACGAATTTTTGCACCTTTGGTGCGATAACCTTGGACCTAGATAATGAGTCTGTACGTGCACTCCGAAGATGCTAATTTTAAACGTTTAAAGTACAGATAAGATGGAAAATATTTTTAGGTTACGCGAAAATTGCAAAACTTTTTTAGTAATTTAAAGTCGATAACACAATGATAATATAAAAATAAAAAAAAAACTTACATAACTGCCCTGTGATATCCATTAGTAGCCGTTGTTCCTGTTCTTCTATGTCCGTGGTATCGTCACTTATCCTCTGAAATTCCGATTTTAACGACTTGTTTTGCGACTCCAAGGAAGCTGTACACAAACAGAATAATAAGAACGGTTAGGGAATTTTCTAAAAATGTTATATTATGCATTTGTACATAATATAAAGCTGGGGAAACACGTGTACTTAATATTATTATAAATAAACGGAGATAACATTATCTCTAGTTATTTTAAATAGTTGAGATGATCGTTAAATAATGATCAGTAACCAAAATAAGCATTGAAATATTAAGCGAATTAAATATTTAAGCACGTGCTTCCTCTATCTAAAACAAAAACGCCTAAACGTTTATAATTACAGAAAAATGACAAATCCGAATATGGTTTGCTGTTAACGTGGTATAACGCTAATTATTACCTACTAGCATTAATTAAGACTCATTAGAGAAACTGTTAAAGGCATCCAATGTCCGGTATACCAATTGTTCTACCAAAGCGGCACGCCCACGTTTTGTGCAATTTCAAAGTGATGAGATTGATATCAAGCACGCGGAACTATACTTATATATGAATATTCATTAGCGTATTTTACGCTAGCACAAAATCGTATCTCACAGATCTTATTTCGCGCATTGCTGTTGTAAGTATACGCACATAAAGAAACAAACGATAAACCATGTAATTGCGCCGGCCAATTAGAAAGGTTGAGTCTCACGGTTAACGTGAACAACGGCGATTTGCATACAAACAAAAATTGTAAGAAGGTATAAGATCGAGTTTGATTAATTGAGACACAAAATTGACATTTTGCGGTAGAAATGTCGGTTAAAACAATTAAGAATCGCGCTATTGTTTTTGTTGAGTTGGTATGTACGTTATGAGACCTAAAACTGTCACGTTTGCAGAGAACCATTTTGTATGTACCGACTTAAATTACCTAAATAATACTGCAGTAGCAAAAAATTTCTAAAATCTTACAAACAAAAGTTTTTTGGCTTTAATTAAGCTATATCGTCTAAAACTCTCGGCATAATTTATCATTTTTCAACTTAATTTTTTTGTATCAAACGTTGTTGAAAATGCATCATTTTTAATTCTAAGAAATTACTCTAAACTCCCGAACCAAATGGATAAAAAATAAAAATTCTAGAAGCAATAACAATATAATTAATTGAGTAGAATTAAATTAAAAATTCGAGAATTTTGATTAATTGCTTCTAACTAAAAAATGACGAATTTAAAAATATATAATATATAAACAATTCTTAGAAATAATCTTAGCATAAAACAGTTTAAAAACATACTGAGTGTTCTATTTAAAATAAAAGGTTACAACACCTATACATTAAAAAGATATTTCAGCTATAGTTTGTATAAAACCTACTTTAAAATTTTATCTGAAAAAGTTTATTTGAAAAATACATAATACATAGAGCTATATTATAGCTCTATTGATGTCTTTACACAAGAAAATAATATTTTGCATCGTTTGCTATATTACAATTAACTGTATGCATTTTGTCCAAATTCCGACACGAGTGTCGGATTTACAGGCATCAATAATCCCTAATTCTTACACTATCAGTAGAGAGTAGCGCTTCTTTCGAGATAACAGTTGATACACCTAAATAAAGTAAAAATAAACTGGTCTTCTGTAACATTATTATCTAATGCTTTAATTATTAATAAAAAAGAAGAAATTACAAATAAAAAATCATTCTAGAGAAATCAGAAAGGAAGCGAAAAAGGAACAGAATGAAAAGTTATACCAAGAAAAACACTAAAAATTCCTGATGCCGAGATACATTAAAATATTTCGCATCAAAATATACGCTTAGTGTTGGGGGGGGGGCAATTGTTATCAAACTATTATCAATTTTCTTTAAAAATGAATAGCAAGATATCTTTTGAGGGAAATATTTGTTTAAAAAAAGTAGTCATAGTCATTATCGCCACATAAAATGAAACTGCAACGTACCTATTCTCTTCTGCAAGATCTCCAGGTTCATACGTCCGGGCGGCGTGTCCAGATCGAGGCAAGCCTCGTCCATGTCGTTCGTGAGTATCTGGATGAGGTCGGTCTTCTTGCCGATCTCGTGCGTGAGTTGGACGATCTTCTCGTTGGCCGTTCGCAGTTCATTTTCGAGCGATCCCACCGTATTCTCTAACTTCGTATTCTGCTGGAGCAGCTCCTTGCCGATGCGCGCCGTCAATTCCAAATCTTTTTCTTTCTGATCGAAAACAAAAAAATACAACACAAAATTAACAACAACAACAACAATAAAAACACGATACATAATCTCTACGATTAGCGTTATCTTTAATAATATACGATTAAGATAAAAAACAAAACCATATTGTTGAACGTCTTCAAACGATTCAAAGTTTTGATATTATCTAGTAAGAGAAAAAAGAAAAAGAAACTTCAGTCGTGTGGTACATACTAACCTCTTCTAGAAGCCTAGTTACCGCTTCTATATCATCGTAGGTGCTGGTCATTTGGCTAACACGATCGCTACATAGAACTGCAACAAACGAACGAACCAACGTCAAATCTCCAACTAGATTGTTTTTTATTAATACACGGCGAGATAAATGCGAAAACGATACTCCTAATCGATAAGTTAACCGTAATTATCTACCTATCCGGTATAGCTAATAATAATTAAATTCCGCAACGCGCATTCACGATGCAAGATAAACCATAGTCGAGATAACGGCGAAAATAAACACGAATAAGTGTTCGGGTTTAAGAATGAGGTGTAAAGTGAGTTGTTTTGTTTGTATTGGAGTCAGGGTCGACGCGGACGTCGCTTTTTCACTTACAGCGCAGTCAAATTAGATGAAAAAAGTGGCAAACTTCGGAAGAATTCCAACCCATTATTTTATACATACACATTTTCTTTTCCAATCCAGCTGAGTTGGAAGTTTTTAGTATGCCAGCGGTACATAATTAATAAATCGTTTGAGAAAGAAGAAAATATTTTATACAAAAGTTGTTTGACTCGCCAGTTTCTATAACGTAAAATTATTGTCACTTATAGAAAACGTCATTTTTGCGGATTTTGCCCTTAAACTATCTGAGACAATAGTCAAAGCCAGTAGGTAGATGATAGTATCCAAAGATGTTAGATACACTATACAAGGTGTTCATTGAACTTATTAAATTTTGATGTTTTTAAATGGCTTTCTCACAAGTTTTTTTTAATGGGACAACCTGTATAATACGTGTTGGCTGTAATAACCCTTTGCTCGCTCCGATTTACATCTAGTATATCATACACCCAATGTTACAATTTTTGTAATATTTGTAATTTAACGAAAATGTAACGCAATTGTAAATTTTAATATTGCTGTGAATACTTTGATGTAAGGTTTTTCAGTGGCGATAGAAGAGATAATTTAGAAACGATTTAACCAGTTATTCATCCTTATACACAGTACATATTACCGTTATAAACATATAAATAATTTTTATGAAATTTTGTAAGTATGTTTTGCCGTCTATTATATGGCAAACGAACACGCGATTTACGCACTTCAAATTACTGCGAAAGTAAATCCTAAACCTTATACTTTTAGGTTAACTATCGTGAAAATTTGTTGACTTCTGAGTGTTGAAAATCAGATTTTCTTTTATGTGATTCATGTGCTCACACACAAAAACCAAATATGCAAACAAAAACAAACTGATAGGCATCTTTAGATTCAGATTTTCATTCATAGCAAAAAGAAATCTATTAAAAACACTTCCAAACAACCCGCGTTTCCATCACATTATCAATATTACTCATACTATCAATCATATTATCCCAATTTTGATTTGATTTGTCTCTCTAGAAAAATAACCTGTTTTAAACCAATTAACATGAGTAAGTTGGTATTGTTGGTTGCTTTTTATACTGAATACAAAACCGTTCTCAAACGTAGCTCATCAAGACAGGTTTTGGCGTTTCTGTTTGTTTTTGTGTATGAGCGCACATACTATTACAATGAAACGTCTCCGCACAATTTTCACACAAGTGAACAATTGTTCACAATAGTCCTCCTAAAATTACACTGTTCTGGTTTACTTCGGACCCCAACTGAAGTTACTAGGTCTTCAAACGCTGTAAGTTTGTAAACATTGCAAAACATACTTTCAATATTATGTAATACCTTGATAACCGTAATAATTTTTATATGAATAAATCTAGTTAAATTGGTTTTAAATGGCTTCTTCTATAACACTTTAAATAAAATACATCATGCTACCCAGACCACTGTATACAGAGCAATATTAAAGTACTAAATAGCATACTACTCTTTCAATTGCAAATATCACAAAAACGAGTAATACTAGATGTAGGATATAGTGAATATAAATTACAAAGAACTTAATAGACATTTCAATTAGACAATAATTCCATTTAAAAATCTCAAGAAAAAGCAATTTAAAAATGTTTAAAAACTAGTGCATACTACGACCATCCTGTATAGCGCATCTAATTTTTCATGACATCAGCATCTAGCTATGGGTTTAATTATTATGTGACAAAATTTTGAAGACAATGTCTGCAAATTTGAGTATTAACGTAGTTTTTAAGAAAGGTCTGCAATTGCCAATTTTTTGACAAACCTATGAATATCTCAGAAACTATTTACTTTACACAGGTACAACTTGCACAGTTGGAAAGGCACCTTCCTTGGTATTCTTAATATGGTATGATATACAGGACGATCCATTTAAAACATGTGCATACTTTCCATCACGCCTAAATGCAACACCCTGTATAAATGAAAATAAGGTTAGATTTGATGACTATCGACCGCCGGGATACTACTAACTCACCCTGTATTTACAAAAGTAACACAAGCAATTAGTCAGTTCCTATCAAGAGAACCCGTATTGTCGCAATGTAATTTAAATATACCGGTCGCACCGGACGGGCCGCAATAAAATGCAAAATACAGTAAATTGAGGTGTAACGAAAACCCGTCTCGACTCCTGATTTACCGTTCTCGACGCGATAGCAATGCAAGTATTGCGGTAACTGGGCCGTAGTAACAGATCCGATTATAACTCGTAAATAATAATGACATAAATAATAAAAGAGAGACCCGGCCGCGCCAATTAATTTACGGCGGACAATCGATAAGACACAACTATTATCGGCTTGACGATATTAAGTAGGTACCTACAAAGTAGTGAATATTGTGGAATAAAGATGCCGGCAGAATGAGATCAATTTTCCGGATTGGCGACTGCTTGTCTAATTTTTTAAAAAGGATCCGCGTGATTGGAATCTATTCTAGCGACGACGTTAGAGACTCACCGCTATATTTATCGCGAAATGTAAATCCATTTTCTTACGTCCGTCTTGCTGCGGATACTTGTTATATAATTAGTTTTTTTGTATCTATTTTGAATTGCGATGGATATTATTAAACGCGATTATACGGTGGGATTTTATAAAGCAATTATTATAACGAATCATGCTTATTTTTTATGGAAGCACAGCTTAATATTAATAGTTGAGTGCGGAACATATAAGACATTTTATTGTAGAGTGCATAATGTGGCGGTAAGAAATAGTCTAAGCATGTGTCAAGAAATTAAGTGCCAGCTTGTAGTATCTATAGGTATAGCAGATGTGTTTACTTGTAATTGGCGAAAATTTGATGTAGTTAGGCAGTCCAAATCTGAGAATCCTCAAGCACAACAAAACGCTGCACTGAAGAGCCTAGGATGAACAAAATATCATACAATAAGATTCTGTAAACCGTTCATGTTTCAAATAAAGTTAATCCTTTTGAATCGGTGAGTGGAAGAACAGAACAAGTCCAAAATTTTACATTTTAAACTAAGATAGCCATCTTGTATAAAATTTCTCGATCTTTTAGAAAAAATTAAAACTTTCTGCGACGTTTAGAGCCTCAATTGACGATTTATTTTGGTTGATCAGTAGGAGACATCCGTATTCTATCATGGGTCTGCATATGGCTTTGTAGATTTGACACGCTGTTTTCACATTAATACCTTTGTTCTTGTACGTCAATCCTCTGAGGTGAGTTGCTCTATTTTTCATATTTGTTTTGATAATATTGACATGTTTTTTGAAATTTAGTTTTTGATCTATTTTAATTCTATTGTACATTTTTAAGTTAATTTAGAAGTAACTAAGAGTTGTAACATTATTTTTGTAATTTTCTCTAGTTAAATATATGTCGTTGAAGTACACCAAATTTGATTTTCCTAGAACTATTATTTAAATGTTACAGGTTTCGAAAAAAAGTGTTCCCCTATATTTTTTTAGCAGTATATTACCAGTATTGCTGAGGAAGGAAGCAGCGTATTCCGTACAATGAGTGAATATTTTTTGTTGCTGCCAATAGTTAAAAATTTGCATATTTAGGTAAGTACTAACGCCACTATCGAAGTCGAAAAATAATTCATTAAATTTAATGATTTTATGATTTTTAATGATCAATTGATCTTGTATTACAAGCACAAAAATTAGTTTCAGTAAAAAATAAAATATGTATACCTCTGTTTTACATAAGTCTTTAAGTTCATTATAAAAAGTAAAATAAAATTTTTGTTTAACTCAAATAGAGCTTGAATAGAGCCAAAAATGTATTTATTTGCTACCAAAAATGTTTATTTGAGTTAAATACCATACGTTTGGAGTAAAGTAATATTGTTTTGACTCAAATAAACATTATTTGTAGCAAATAAATACATTTTTGCCTCTCGTCAAACAAATATATATCCGAGTTAAACAAAAATTTCTATTTGTGCAGCTAATTCACATCTCACATCCAATTGATTTGAAATTTCTCCGACACATAAACCGAAGGATTTTTCGAAATTTTATTACAGTCATTTGTCCACTAAACTTCGTCGACTAAAAAGCGTTCAACGGCATACCAAATTGCGACAAACTCTTAAGTGTCGAAAAAATCCCCAATACTGTACAATTCATATTAATCGAATTGGAACGACTCGCCGTTTTTGATGATTTTAAAACTACACCTGAGATGTGCGGTGCGCTATAATTCTGATCTTTTTTATTATGCAAGTACGTGATTATACAGTTAAATAGTTAGATAAAACAGAAGCGTAATTAATTTTCTAAATAAAATTTATTTTTGAGCTAGTATCTTATGCTTAATCTGAGGAATTATGTTTCGGCTTCCAGAGCTGGCGGTTCCCCTTAAAAATTCTAAAAAAAAATATGTACCTATTATTTAAATAGAGACACTAGGTAATTAAAAAAAAAATCGAAATCCACCAGCCAGCTGCTACACGAAATCATTCAGCCTACAGTAAAAGGACTGTTTTTGATGTATTTTTATATATTTTTTAAATTTTTAATAGCATAATTTTTGTAACCAAATAAGTGATAATTACTGATAAACTGCCATTGAGTGGAAGAAAAGAACAAGTCCAGCTGATGTTTCATCTAATAGCTAATTTATTATTGCTTTTTGACCGAAAATTTAACTTCAGAACAATTACCAATGACATTTGCTACAACTTTTCTGTTCTGGCCACATCAGTCTAATGTACAGCTGTCAAATTAGGTACAGAGTTTTCTTCAGTTTCCCGAAAACGCCCGATTTGTACTTACTCTGTTCCTCCACTCACCGGTTCATTTAATCTGTAGGTACTTAATATAAAAACTAATAGTACCTTATTGAAATAAACGCTGACCTTCTTTGCAAGAAAATAAGTATGCGTTATTAGCATTAACATTGATTATGGTTACGTGGTTCGTATAGAAGTTGTATCTTGTGTGTACCTATTCGCATGGAAAATCAGACACGCAATACGAAAGAAATTACTAATTAACAATTTAAATATTTACAAACTATATACATACATATAATAACAAACGCACATACTCCTCAGTTTTAACATTAGAAACGTTTTTAAATTCATAAATCCTCGTTTGTTTACAAAAGAAACAAACCGGCATTTGACAGTTAAAGACGTGCGTCATCCCGATGTGCATCTACCGAAAATCGCATAAAAACGCAATTGTGCAATATTGCGAAACATCCAATTAATTTACAACTCGCCATGCAAACAGCCGTACTAAAATAGGACAAAAATAATTGCAAACGTATACAAACCGTCTTTAGAGTTTAGAACCACCGTATAAATAAACAAGTCGCGCGACTATTGCGATAAAATATAACGAAACACTTTTAGGTTAAGTGGAAAGCGGCGGGCGCACGCGTCGGAAAAACAAGTGAACGCCCAGCCGGCGGCGTCGTCGTCGGGGACACACGTGAGGGAAAATCGATCTCGCCGAAATCGCAGACGGCGAGTTTCTTTGCGCACAAACCTCAAAGAATGAGAAAGAAAAGAAAAAACTAACCTAAAAATACTTACGGAAATAATTGAGGGTTTCCCGGATCTGGTCGGGCGATAGCTTCAGGTCCGCCTCGTCGATCTGTAGGGCTGGCGAAGGGATAAACCAATCCTGGTTTTCGTATCCTACGGAAAATAAAACACGCCGTTTTAAATCGCAATTTGTCACGAGCCATTTTATTTATATATGTAGTAGTCTGTGCATAACATTGTTCACAACTGTCAAAGTGACAGTACGTATTATTTATTTAAGGTTAGGTTGACGTACCCTTAGCAACGGTGTTGTAATTTTAAATAGCGAACTGCGATCCGTAAGATCATGGCTGGGTTTTTTACAAATGAATTTACCTTTAGCAGGAAACATTGTGCGGTGCCGGCCGCATCGCGCTAGCAACTGCTTCTGAATTGTTTTCTCGTTGAATTATCGTGCAGTGACGGGACCGTGAGTAGTCAGTCGGTGACACTCTTGATGGTTAAACGTATTTAATCCTTGGGATAAGTCTACATATTGCGTAGAACAAAATGTATAACGCTGTGGTGTTTTTAATTGTCTATTCGAATATAGCGATTACGTATCATTTACGAGATTATCTCGGGTTGGGTGTAATAATAATAAAAACGGTCACATAAAATTATAAATATGCAGTAAAATACAGAACTTGACAATGGTTATTTTTTCTGTTCGGCTAATGAAGAACATGTGGATAATAGATACGAACGGCAATTTTGCGTAAATGCCTCAAAATTTGTAGAAACTAGGGCAAACTGTTGTACACAATGAAAATTAAGGTAAATACACATCACGACATGGGAAACTGGGGAACAATACTAACTAGAAACTTGGATACTGTCGCGTGTTCTGGTTGAATATGAGGATACAGTAACGCTATTTCTTCCGAATGTGCTTGAAAACTTGGGGATATAAATTGATTGCGATTGTCGTGTTTTCTTTATCGGCAGTGAGATAATACTTACGTGCATGAGAACCGACCGATTACTACTTAATTTTCTAGTAAATTAGAAAAGTTACAAACCATTGCGAATTGACAAGTTCAAAGTCAAAACAATAACACGGCAATAAACTTACAAGACCGCAAATAACCATAAAACTATTTCTCAGTTGTTGCGTTCATAAATCTCAGATTATCTAATACTGGTGAACCAGTAGAGTACCTTATAGATAGATTACCTTGTGTGAAGATCGCTTTGTTCTTTTTTTTTTTAATATTTTACCGTGTCCGGCAAAAAGTTGATCACTAATGGGAAAAATATTTATTGGTAATTTTTCAGAAGATTTTATTCTTCATAAAAGCTTCTGGACTGACTGTAATTATCTGCTCGCATATACTGGGTGTTACGAAAACTATGAAAAACTCTTAAAGTAGTTTTATGCAAAAAGCTATGCAAAAATTTTATTTAAAATGCTGAAAATTTTAAAAAATAAATATTAGAGCTCGACATGTTCGACATTATAATCACTTTTTCCGTTGCATATACAGGGTGTTGTCATAAACAATTAACATTTTTATTCATTCAGTAATTTCTAAGAAAATGTTATTCTTCATAAGTGTCTGGGTTGGTTGTCTAAATCTAAAATGCACACATTATAATGTAAGTATTTGATTGCATGTACTGGGTGTTACCAAAACTATGAAAAAACACTGAAGAGTAAAGTACCTTTATGTTAAAAACTTAGCAATAATATTTTAAAATATATATATATATATTTGGAAATATTATACATTCTATATACGAAAGTATAATCACCTTGTCCGTTGCACATACCGCATGTTGCTAGAAATGACATAAGAGTAGACATCAGACTTTCCTCTTCAAAGCGACACAAAAATGCATTATTTGAAAAAATATTTCGAAATATTATAAGGCATTAAAAGAAATATTAATAATAAATTTGTTTCCCTTTAGTGTCCAACTATCTGCCGACAAGTATGGTTTTGTGAGTAGGCGCATAGAACAACACCATAATACTGCACATTTTTTCTCAAAGTCACAAAATTCATCTTCCCAATAGATTTATTGTTAATTGCCTTGTTAACGACTAATAACTTAAATCTGTGAACTTAATAATAATGTAGTGAATATGCATTATTATAGAGGGTATAACAAGTTTGAATAAATTGGCTATTATATCGTTTCGTGTGAGTAACCGTTTTAGTCTATCTACTACCATGTGAAAGCTTTTACGTCTAAGACACGGCGCATAATTGTATTAGATAAATCTAATTAAACATTACCTAATAAATTATGCTATACAGCGATATTAATTGAAGTAAACCTGCCATACTACACACTAAACTAAACTTTAGAAAGACGAGTTAAAACTGAAGACAGTTTCACTCACTTTGAGCATACTTGCAAACGTATTTTGGACGAGCTTGCTAATTAATGCTAAACGGAATAAACAATTTCCTCGTGGACAAGACTGCACGTCAGAGTTACTGCTATAAATTTTGTTTTATAACATAATCTAATACCGTCGCGCTCGATCAATTCCAATTATATAATTTCATCGCAAAGGTGACAGACAGAAAACAACTTACCTCCAAATTTTGTTAAGGTGTCAGCCCTGAGTTTGTACCGAGGAATTTGCTCCTCGAGCAGGCTTATGATCTCTACCTCCGGTAGGGTTTCACCACTGCACAGTTCTGGAAAAAAACACAAAAAACGTCGTCAGTCGATTGTTTATCATGCATTTAGGTCACACCTAAGTTTATCTGCTAATCCGACATTAAGCCGGAAAAAGGATTTAAAGTTCTCAAATTAAAATGATTCACCGGCGACCAACAAATAACAACAAATCTAGGCGAGTGTAACTAGGCGATAGATAACTGTTTGAATCGACTGTTTAACCGCCGTATTAGAGCAAGTACACCATCAACACACTTGATTTTCGGATCAAATATGTAAATGTATCTTATCTACAGATAGTTATCGTCATTTGACATCATAATAACTGTTGTTGTTGAGATTGTATTTGCCCAGCACTTGGTTATTGCAGTGTAGATAATAATTTAGGGTTACAATGGCAAATAATGCGATGTATTTTTTCATCTCCGCCGGAGTGGGGTTAGGTCGAAAACCTGATCTATGCGGAAACCTCAATTTGCTCTTGAGAATTCCAATATCTAGTCATTGAATTACGTAAATCGCTAATTAAACAAATCGATCTATCATCATTGATAAAATAGGACTAAAAGTCATTCTAGTTCATTTTTATTCCGAAATTCAAATGCAGTCTCGATTAAACTGATACCTATTGATGATAGCTTAAGTATGGTTTAATTAAGGTAAATGTCCTAAATTCAGACTCTGTCCTAAATTCCTATATTTCTGGGTTACGCTTGTTCGCCGTCGAGCAAAACTCAGAGCTTCGAACGGCGAGAAGCCCTTTTAATTACCTACAATTTGATATATGATAGAAAGTTATGCAACAATATTTGCAAAAGTTATAAACATTTTCCTACCACAACCACCAGACATATGATTGCCGGCGGAGACGGTCGTATACGGACATTTTCGTAATTTAAGGGTTGTTCGCCGTCGAGCAAAACTCCGAACGGCGAAGGGTGGGAAGCCCTTTTAATTACCTACAATTTGATATACCATAGAAGGTTATGCAAAAATATTTGCAAAAGTTATAAACATTTTCCTGCCACAACCACTCGACATATGATTACCGGCGGGGACGGTTAGGTACGGACATTATTGTAATTTAAGGGTTGTTCGCCGTCGAGCAAAACTCCGAACGGCGAAGGGTGGGAAGCCCTTTTAATTACCTACAATTTGATATACCATAGAAGGTTATGCAATAATATTTGCAAAAGTTATAAACATTTTCCTGCCACAACCACTCGACATATGATTACCGGCGGGGACGGTTGGGTACGGACATTATCGTAATTTAAGGGTTGGTCGCCGTCGAGCAAAACTCCGAGCGGTGAGGGGTGAGAAGCTCTTTTAATTATCTACAATTTGATATATGATAGAAAGTTATGCAACAATATTTGCAAAAATTATAAATATTTTTCTGCAGCAGCCACTGGATATGTGATTGACCGTGGTACTGGTTCCGTACTGACATTATCGCCATTTCAGGGTTGTTTGCCGTCGAGCAAAACTCCGAGCGTTCAAGGGTAAATAATACATTTCATTGCCTATAATTTGACGTACTTAGGAAAGTTATGAGATAATTTTAGCGTGAGTTATGGTCATTAATAGCACTTCTAAGTCAAACGGCGCGCCAATTTCTTGTATTATACTCGTATGGGGGTAGGTGATATTAGGGGTAGCTGCTTCCCAATACCATTATTGGGTGCAGAATTTTGTGCGCTTTCGGAATTGGTATTAGTTGTTTCTCTATGGGGTTGTTGCAAAAAGTTATGGGCAATTCTTTATTGATATGACAAGTGCTCTTATAAGGTGACGCGTAACGATATAAATCAAATTTCCGGCAGCACAGTCTGATGAATTTTTGGAGCAAATGGTACTCTGGCGTATAGTACCCCTATCATTTGATATATGTTTCACACAAAAAAAAATCGCAAAAAAAGTTATGGCTATTGAAACCACGACTGAAACCATAAGCTATCGATTGATATCAGTTTCATCGACTGCAACGACTGCAATTTATCTTCCGAATACATCGTATATCAAAAATCTTGAATAACTGAACTATTGGGTATCTTACCTTGGTATCTTGATCTTCAATATTACCCATTGTTTGCGATTTTGCGTAGATATTTAATGATGAAACAAATCGATCACAGTGAAGCGGATGCACGTCAAATCTAGACAGCCGAACGGTTCGCGAACAAATTAAAAGTTAGGTCAGGTTCGGTTTTGATCCCTACCCTACGCCGACACTACATTGTGCACGTGCTTATAAATAGTATAAACACGTGCCCAGGTATGCATCGGCGACACGGTGACTAATTCGATCGATCGTATTTTGTTTTCGATTCGATTGATCGTTTTTAGACGAAACCTGCTCCAATTATTCAATTTTAAATTGAACTAGGTAAGCGGAAACGTAAAAAGCTTGAGCAAATTTAAAAACAGTTTGTGTCTCTTTCTGCGTCTATTATCGATGTCGATACGCACAGTTTGACACCAGTTACGTTTTATTTTATCCGACAATTTTGGTTTTCTTTTAATTTTTGAACACGTTGAGTCAGATTTGGGGGCACCTTTGGGCAATATTTCTTACTCTATTATATGCAAACAAACCATATTGAACTTAGTGCTCCAGTAATATTATTAACGACCTCAATTTGTAGATTAAACATTTCTCGGTATAAATATACAAAAATAAACACTCACCGCATCATAGTGATCATTTCTTGAGCCGCACCCCCGATTTTTGCGATGTTTTTATCCATTTACGCATTTTCTTCGCCGCGACCAAGTCAGTATAGCATCAAACATAACCTCACTTTTAGACTTCACTTTTGAGACCATTAAATATGCGGATACTTAATGCAAACAACTTAGAACATTGTCGCGAATAACAATCATCGTTATTATTGGCATTAACGCGGGGTTTTGCACATGTTTCTAGCATTTTTGCTAGTCAAACGCACTTGCTACGGTGAAAATATCGAACTATCATCTTGCGTGTTTCAATTGTTTTTCATACGCGCCTCGGATACAGGACTTTTCGGCGAAAGCTGTACGGTGTAAAGTAAAAGTTTGAATCGGAGCAAACTATTCTTGCTCAAACAGTACACGAAAATGTAAAATGTTGTATTGTGAGCAAATTTCAAACTTTATGTTAATACGCTCATATCGGACCTAGCGCTCCAGTAATATTATTAAGTATTAACGATCTCAATTTGTAAATTAAACATTTCCCGGTATAAAACGTACAAAAATAAACACTCACCGTATCGTAGTGACCATTATTTTGAGCCGCACCCTCGCTTTTCGCGATGTTTTTTTTTCCATTTAGGCATTTTCTTCGCCGCAACCAAGTCAATATACCACCAAACATAACCTCACTTTTCGCGAAATATCTACTAGTACAACCACCGGTCGACCGAGACAATTAAATATGCGGATACTTAATGCAAACAACTTCGAACATTGTCGCGAATAACAATCATTGTTATTATTGGCATTAACGCGGGGTTCTGCACGTGTTTCTTGCATTTTTGCTAGTCAAACGCACTTGCTACGGTGAAAATATCGAACAGTCATCTTACGTGTTTCAATTGTTTTCCATACGCGGCTCGGATACAGGATTTTTCGGCGAAAGCTGTACGGGGTAAAGTATAAGTTTGAATCGGAGCAAACTATTCTTGCTCAAACATTACACGAAACAGTAAAATGTTGTGTTGTGAGCAAATTTCAAACTTTATGTTAATACGCTCATATCGGACCTAGCGCTCCAGTAATGTTATTAAGTATTAACGATCTCAATTTGTAAATTAAACATTTCCCGGTACAAAACGTACAAAAATAAACACTCACCGTATCGTAGTGTCCATTATTTTGAGCCGCACCCTCGCTTTTTGCGATGTTTTCATCAATTTACGCACCTCCTTCGCCGCGACCAAGTCAATGTAGCAACAAACCGAACATAACCCCACTTTCCGCTAAATATCTTCGAACAAAACTGCCGATCAACCGAGACTCGCGGATACATAACGTAAACAATAAAACGTTGTCGCGAATTACAATCAATGTTATTTTTGGAACTAATGAGGGATTTTGCACGTAGTTCTTGCACTTTTGCTAGTAAAACGGATTTGTTGCGGTGAAAATGCCAAACTAACATATCGTGCTTCAATTGTTTTTCATAGGCGGCCTGGATCCAGGATTTTCGGCCTAGGTGGCGCGCTATACGACTGATTCAAACGCCAGATATAATATTCTGCAATATCTTTCGATATCTTGAACGGATTTTCATTATTTTTCGAGATATTGTCAAGAAATTCATCAAAATTTCAAATCGCTAGTGTAATTTTTAATTTAAAACATTTTACAACTGATAATATCGGTTGTTTAGTTATATTTTTAACATGTAACGTAATGGAACGGTCTAATTTTGCCGTACCTAACTTTTACTAGGGTGCGCGAGACACGATTGGTTCAACCCAGCCCGAAGAATTGACATTTTGCTCGTTAAACGCAAACCAGTCGATTCCCCTGTTTGATTAATATAATGAGTATGACTTTCAGTAGGTGTGTTCGTGCAACGAACGACATGAGAACTGAATTGAGTTTATAATTAGAAAGATTCGATATATCTGGAGTTGGTTGTAGAGGAAACTTTCAATAAATAACAAATCTAGAGGTGCGATAATCTGCTATAAGTGGTATAATATAGCAGGCGCATTTGTCAAGCTCATAAAATTATCGCCTGCAAATTGCGGAGAATGTTCGATCCGGTGAAATATTTTTTTCTTTCGATGCGAACTCCGCTTTGCAGATGTCGAACATTTTCGCGGTATAGTTCAAATGGACGACTGTAGTAATAATTTAAAAGTAATAAGGATCCTGCAAGTATGTTTCATATTCTCCTTTCTGTGTCAAGTACATAGAATGAAAATGATCTACTCACGACATGCATTGATAAAGAACCGGCGCCTTTTTTCGTCATCGAATTTTTTACTTTATCATGCGCAGTATGATGAAGTATTGTAATCGTGCCGAAAAAAAAAAAAGCTTTGCGTTTTTCAACAATTTTGTAAATGAGCCGTCACTAATGGCAGTAGGTAGTGTAAAAGGCTGATTTTTTGACAATACCTACTGTCGATATCTGTCAAATCCTGGCTAATTCGTTTTAATTTAATACATACACGATCGATCTCGTTAGAATCTCACTCATGCAGCAAAACTAATATTTTTATATATTGTATGATAAAGTCATGTGCCTGGCTACATCAGATTTTTTGGCATTAATTTAACAATATCTCAAAAACCGTCGATAATAGTCCAATACAAGTTGATGTCATAACAATGAGAATAAAAATCTTAATAAAAAAACTGCAATAATATACCTAGTGTTTCATTAAAAAAACATAAGTTTGTGTTGGTACAGTGTATCATAAAACTATACGATATACAGAGTACAAAAATAAATTGTATTTGTAACGTTAGCCTTGTATTGAAACTCATGAGAGATGCTTATATTAAAATTCCTATTTAGAACAACGATGATAGAAAGAGAAGGTCATAAACACCTAAAGCTATTTGTAGTTTGTTTTGGTTTTAGATTAAAATTAGGAATTTTGGTGTAGGAAATCTGACGATAGAATCTACATTGTATTGTAAAAAAAGTGCAAGAGGATAGCTAAAAAAATAAACGCTCTAAGAATAACCAGTCTTTGTCCATGTACTAAACAAAAATAACTTATGCATGCCAATTTTTTTCCGTTCCATCTTATTCATCGTATTACTATTCGTCAAATAATACACAAGACTGAAACTGTCGTTTGAACGCGTAATTATTTGAGATAACTGAACCGTAAGATAAACAAACCCCATCTTTAGATAGATACGTACAGGTGTAACGTCCTATGGACAGATCACACCGTCTCCAATTGGCGTTGAGCCTTCAGTGGTCGGGAAATAGGCAATTGACATCACTGCACGTTACTTAACCAGTTACACCGACAAAATATAAATAAAACAGACGTTAGGTACGTACTTTTTGCACAGCTCGCCGTCCTTGCGTCTCAAAATCGTACGCGAAAATAAAAATGCACCACTATCCGCTACCGGCGAAACAAACTTCAACTTATACACAAGTTGCAGGTAAGTAAGTACCATTAAAGAAAAAGCGGTGTACTGCAAGGCGACAGGTTGTTGATAGACTGACTGCTATGCCGGCTTGATGCGACTGGCAAAACCGGGAAAGTACCGTGGCCAGGCATAGGCATGGTTAGGAATGCCATTGCATGCGAAAAAAACAGAGGGAAGACCTCAGAAGACCTCACGAAATTTATAAATACACAAATGAAAAAGAATGAAAAATCAACGTTGCATCAAGGAAATGAGTAATTTTGGGCTAGTTGTAAATAAACATTAGTTATCATACCAAAATAATAATAAAAAATCAGTGGCATTTACGAATATTTGTCATAAAAGAACAATATAAAAAAAACAAACAAAGTTTTTTAAGATAGATGGCTGTGACTTCATATTTGAATATAATTTTTGCTTCTAAACAACATTTCCAAATAAAGTCTATCGATAACAATGAAAATAAAGGTACTTTACTCTTATCACAAATTCATATATTCTGAATCGCTATGTATACGGCACCGAAATTTATATATTTGGCGGTTGCCGTTTTGGTTTCATACACGCCGGCAACTTTTATAAAGAATAAAATTTTCTGTGAAATGGATAATAATTTTTTTTCCCACAGGATGCGGACTTTCCTGGACACACTGTATAAAACAAAGGTTGCTTTGATATTGAGACAAAGGTTCGTTTTGTGCAGTTTACTTACAATATAATATTTCTTTAGCCTATAACATATTTTGCTGTATAAAGGAAATTTCTGCTTACATCAATCGAATGTTCACTACAAATTAAAGTTTCTTTGCTGATATTCAACAGTCTGTATAATTGACTTAAATAAAGTTTCATACTGACAAAGAAATTTTTTCGTCTGGGTACGAATCGTTTTCAAGTTGTAAGTCTAGAAAAACGTGAAAAGCACGAGAAACAACGTATTTATTTGCTCGGTAATACTTGAGTAATACCTATCTCCTGAATATAAATGACAAAAACTAGTTAGTCAGCCATTTAAAATTTATAGATTAGAAGGCAGAATCGATATAATAGAACAAATTTGAAAGTCATCAAAATATCATGCTAGCGTTCCGCTTATTCTAGATGCCAGATTAAAAATAGGTCGGCGTTTTAAAATACAAGTTCGTGGGTTTCTTGTGGTTGAATACAAAATAACTCATTCAGTATGTATATTTTCTGACACAAGAAAAGAAAATTGCCCGCATGAAAAAAAAATCCATAACTTTCACGTTGAATTATTTCCCACCAGGAAGTTTTAAGTAGGTAAATTAATTACTAAAATATAAAGCGGTGTAATAATACTACTCACACATAGATGTCACCACCTGTGAGTGAATAATAAATAATTTCTTATCTAATTATCGCAGAACTCTACTTTGTAACAAAGCATATGCCATTGATATCAAACAGAGTTTAATCGGAACGAATGATATAAAGCCGATATGACTATTTTTATAATAATTTCCCGCTCGTTACTTACGATAATTACAAAAAAAATCTGATCTGGCCAGGCACATGACTTTATCATACAATATATAAAATTAATACTTTAGCTGCATGAGATTCCTCGAGATCGATCGTGTTTGCATTAAAATAAAACGAATTAGCCAGGATTTGACAGATATTGACAGTAGGTATTGTCAAAAAACAGCCTTTAACACTACGTACTGTCATTAGAATAAAAATATCCTGCAAATCCTATATTAATGCAGACACGATATCGATCAAATAGAATTTGCTCCTACAGCTAAACTATTAAATTTACCAAAAAATGTCATAGACATAAATTATACAAAATTTCCTTTACTTTAATTTATTATTTAGCTATTTTGACGAAATTACAGAAATGGCGACTCATAAGCAAAATTCTTGAAAAATGCATAACAATATTGCTATCACCAATTCGCACTTGAAATACACATCGACTTTGTAAACACCATGGAAACACCAGGTTGTTTCAATATTGTTTCACATAGCGTACGTGCGCGCGTGTTTCTCCTCCTCATCACATTCTCCATGCATTTGCGTGTTGAATTGACGTTTCGCAACCGCTGACGTTCTGAATACTGTCAAAAGTTTCAAAATTACCTGGCTACCTACTATTAATGCAGACACGATTTCGATCAAATAGAATTTGCTCCTGCAGCTAAATTATTAGTTTTATTAGTTTTACAAAAAAATGTTATAGACATAAATTATACAAAATTTCCTCTACTTTAATTTATTATTTATCTATTTTGACGAAATTACCGAAATGACGGCTCATTTGCAAAATCGTTGAAAAATGCTAAGAGTAAATAGCCAGTTCCATTGGACTCTTTTGAACCAAAAGCTTTTCAGCTCTAAGTTTGGTCATAAAACTTCTAAATATGAACTTTCGTCCCGATAGCTTTAGTAGTTTCTCCGGAATCGTCGCCACAAAAATCGTTTACACACACACACACACACACAGAGAAATTTTTTGTACCTTGGTTATCATACTGCGTATGATAAAGTAAAAAATGTACGTGAAACAAACACTTTACATACTATTTCCATTTCAATCTATTCCTGCATTATTTAAGCGAAGTAAAAAATGCGTGTACGCTTCACAGGCAAACTATAACAATAGAATAGTATACATATCACGAGCATGCATTCTAATCTACACTAATAATAGTGCGTCAAAAATGGAAAACAATAGATAATCGTTACAGCAGGTGATGAGAACTCGGCTTGTTCGGCGGTTTGAGAAGATTCCACGTGTAGCGAGCAAAGATTCTCTGGAACGGCGTTCACAGGATATACGTAGGTATAATACTTATATAGAGAAAGGAATGCGGTTGTACGCGTCTATTTGAGTTTTTATTTTAGCAGTGCGAAGGAAGAAGAAGAAGAAACTCGCCGATAACTACATGCACTAATCATCTACCTAATTAAATGTGATGTTTACCGAGAACGATAATCGTATTTTTTAAGTACCGTTAATCTGCTGGTCGTCTTACGTTTCGGATTATTTACTGAAACGCTTCGAAACAATAGAATTTAAATCTGTGCGCTTAGTAGGTGTGATTTTGCTTGGATTATGATTTATTTATATGCGTTGCAAACAAATTGTTCATCAAATATGTTCACTTTTTATTTCGTCGTGTAATTAAAAAAATATCAATTATTTATGAAATCCAACGATACTTAACGATAAAATGTCTACAACTTTGCTTGTTAGATTTAATTTATTTCATATAATAACGAAACTGGGCAAAGTCACCTTTTTTACCTTATCATACATAGATGAACAAAGTAGTGTAATCGTGTCGAAAACAAAATTTGAAACTACTGAAGGTATCGGGATGCAGCTTCATATTTAGAAGTTTCATGACTTAACATAGAGCTGAAAGAAGTTTTGTTCAAAAAGGTTCAAAGGAACTGCTGATTTACTCTTAGCATTTTTCAACAATTTTGCAAATGAGCCGCCGTTTAAACGAAATCTGGACTCATCTGTAACGACTCATCTGTGGACGTCCAGTAACGAAGTTGCCAATCTCTGTGATCCAGAGCATACCTCATTTGTGATGCTGCATAAGTCGTGATGCGCGGACAGGTCTTCTTGGTTTCAAATTCGCGTTTTTTAATCTGTTTCTAACAGTTTGATCAGAAATGTCTATTCCATATGCTCGTCTTAGGTTTTTAGGAGGTCTCGTGCTGAAATCGGTCTTGATTTTGAGTAGTTTTTCGATTTCGACCTTGTCCAGCTCTCCTAACATATTGGCTAGTCTCCCGAAACCGATTATTCCATAAACGGTGAATAAAAAGTGGCCATGCTGAATAAGGGCGACATCACGACAACTTGCACTACACTAAGATGTATCATTTCACTTCTAATGACGCTTCTAATCAACAAAAATTGATAACTGAATTTACCATCTTTAGTAGGCTTTCATACGTGAATTCCATGTGAATTCAAAGCTTACTTGACATTTTTTCCCTTCGGTTTGCGTTATTAATTTACATTTTTAAGAGTAACTTAGAAGTAATTAAGAGTTTCTTTAGTTAAATGTATGCCCCTGAAGCATACCAAATTTGATTTGTCTAGAACTATTATTTATTACTTAATTTTTTTAGCAGTGTATAAAATAAAGTAGATAAATTTAAATCACTGACAAATATGCAGATATTGGTGCTGTTTGATTTGCACATTAGTTATAAGTGTTAACTATACTTGATAATTATAAAGCACTCAATATCAACATACAACGCAGCTGCATTCTACAAGGCTCGAGGTCACACTGCTGCTATGAGAACAAGTGTGAGCAAGTATGTCCTGTTTAATGTTTATCTCTAACAGGTGCGAATCAAAAGCAAAAGCATTGGGAACTGATACAAGAAAGCTATAGACTATTTGCAACGTTATCTTCATTCCGATTTGCATCACTATTACTAAAATCATACAGTCTTAAAACATGACCAAAAAAACGTTTCATTCCTTAACGTGGTGAGTTTTGATTTCAAATCAGAATTCATTACATTATTCGAAATAATTGTAAAATCATCTCCATGTGGCTAACTAACTAAACTTCGTCCTTTTCCAAAACGTCTGGCAACACCGGTTAACTTTGCAATACCAATGTGGATGAAGTAACGGCTAATTATAAGTCACTAACGCTTCGGCCAAACAATCGAACAGCGGAAGACAAACAAATACAAGCACTTATATAATCCCTTCTGCCATTCCGACACAAATTCTCGTATTTGGATGCAGCATTTTAGTCCTTACAAAAACCAACCACCAGCTAGCAATCCAATATGGTACGTTCGCCTATACACAAGTCAGTCATCTCATCACCCACCCGCGTTAAACATACCATAATTCCACGTAGAGAGGACTTCCTGTTGCTTCTCCCAGTCGTTGATATTAACGGGTTTACCAGCGCGGACGCGCGGCCTGCCTCTCGGTGCGTTCATAGCGCGTCTCGGGCGACGTCGGCGTCGGTGTCAGCGGACGGCGGTGCACACTAAAGCCGATTTCGCGCCGCATCATACCGCACTCCTGGACATATTCGGGGGACACGTGACGTCAAAACACAAAAAAAAAAAACGCGCACACACAAACTAAATACAAATAGCCAGATGGGCGTCCGGCCGCTCACTTCTGTCGGTAGCGAGGCGCAAAAATGAATGGGAGATGATAACGGTTAGGCCTTTCGTCCGACCGACGCGAGTATCTAATAAAAAGAACTGGCGTCGAGCCAGAAGTTAGTTGTGTCTTCGGCTGGATAATACGAAACCGAACGGTCGAAATCGGAGTACGCTGCGCTCGAAAGCGCATATTTTAGCGACGGTCCGATGAATGGACGGATGGATGCCTTATTAAAAATTGGCGGAACGCGTTATTAGCGCACCTATTTAGGCACGTTTGGCGTATACAGTCGATGAAAAATAAAAAACGAAACTTTTTTAACGTTTTTTTCTTTATCATATTGGTTAGCTGTAATTTACTTATTGACATATGTTATTGTAGGAATCCCTTTTATTTTCATTTCATTTCGTTTTCCGAGTTTCCTTTTATTTTTACTTTTCCAGAATCATTTATTTCTTTTTCCTGTTCACCCATAGCAAACACCTTTGAGACCGGTCGGTCTGGTGAAACCCCGCAATGTCTCTGACCCCCCAACAACGCCCTGGAACTCCTGGAGGAATTCGTTACCCTGTACAGTGACGGCATAACGAAAACTAAGTGCGACGCTCTACGGGAAATCTTAAACTCCGTGCTGAAGCGAATACGCGACCTTCATGACCAGCCACCTACACCGCACCTGCTGGCCCCGCCCACAACGCAACCACGGAGACTATCCCGCCAATAGTGGTCAAGGAAGCGAGCAAGTGGTCCTCCACTAGCGCTGCTCTTGAAGCCGCTCCCGTTGACTCTTCCAAATACCAGGGCATCAAACACGGTATAGAACTGACTACGTCCTCCGTCGAGGTCTACTACCAGAAACTCCAGGTTCTTACCAGCAACAACATCGCCCATCAGGCTAAGAACAAACCGTCTCGTCCCACCATCGATGGGGCATCCACAGACGGGGCATCCTCGAAAGAGGTTACGACCTTTCCAACCACAACCAACACCAAACCACCAACCATGAAAATTCCCATTCAAAATACTCACACAATTCCAAAACTCCCAACCACGCAAAACACGTCCAAAACAGCAACTACTACCGAATCCTCTCCCAAGTCATGCGGGGCACCAATCCAAATCACCCAACCCAATAAACCTGTCACTCCCTTACTGCCAACCACCGACAAGGCTGCCATCAACGTCCCACCGATCGTGGTCAGAGAGAAGGCTAGATGGCCAACTGTCCGCGGCGTTCTGACCAAACACAACGTCCACATCACCTCCGCCTCCGACACCCTCCATGGGATCAAAGTGACCACTTCGTCCATGGAGGACTACAACCAAATGCTGCACTACCTTAACAGCAACAACATCCAACACCACACTTACACCCCCGCTGGGGAGAGGGAGCTCCAGGTAGTCACCCGTGGCGCATACCTGGATCTCCAGCTCAAAGATGTGCAAGAAGAATTAATCTCCCAGGGAAGCAAGCCCAGTAAAGTCCTCAGAATTAAACACCCCAAAACGAAATGCCACTGGTTTTGGTGTCGGTGACCTACGACCAACGTCACATCTACGACGTCACCGACCTGGGCGGCGTAAAGGTCAGCATGGAGGAACTGAAACGACGTCAAACTCCTGGACAATGCCACCGGTGTCTCCTGGATGGCCACGCCTCCACACACTGCAACGCGACGCAGAAGTGCCTACACTGCGGAAACAATCACCACGTCAATGCACCGCCTGGGACGAGCCTGCGAAGTGCGCGATCTGCGGCGGTAGTCCACCGGGCGGGTTCCTACAAGGGCTGCAGAAACGCTCGGAAACCCCGCAAACTCAATCCCCAAAATCCCACAACAAAAATTCCTTCCGCGAGAAATCATACGCACAAGCAAGCCACGCCCATATCTCTTCCCAAACAAACGCAACCAACCAAACGACGCACACAAAGAAAATCCTATTCCTACATATTCAGAGATACTAGCAACCTTCCAACAACAACAAATCCAGCAACCAATCCCCATGTTCAGAACACTCTGAAATAATTATGATGAGTTTAGCAATCTGGCCATCAAAATTACCACTGTGGCAGATATGCTGCAGTGAAGCAATGCACCAGCCAAATTCTACTACGCAGTCCAGTTTCGCGTAGGAAAGATCAGCATATTGAGGTCTAAAAGCCAGTGGCTTGACCCCTGATTATGAATTGTTGTTTTACAACAAACAGGTTCTCGATTTGAACCAGGGACCTTTGCGTTTCTAGCACAATGCCCTATTTCAAATCCAGGTTGTGGCTGTAATTTTTGATGTTACAACCAAGATGTCATTCTAAACACAAAAACAAATCGATCGTTATCACCAAAGCAACGTAAAAATAGTCGAAAACTGTCAAATAAACACTAATAGATTTTGCCCGCTAGTGTGATTTAATTAGTTTTTTGCCAATGACGCTTTTTTACCGGTGTACTTTATGGGTACACCTTGATTATTCGATAGAATTGAGTTAATGATCAAAATCAGCGCAAATTAACTATGGATGAATGCTAACATCCGAATTTAACAGTTCTGTGTATTTAGCGTCACCGACCGTCTTGATGCAAAATAGTGTTGTAATAAAATTGGAATGCTAACCAAAATTTATTGCAATCTAAACAATAAATTAAATATCAATCAACAGTTAATCACGAACAATATTATATTAATTATTGAAAATACCTGGCGATAACCTTAAACAAGAAGCATACAGAGAACTGTGTGAACTTGGATGTTAGCATTCATTGATGGTTCACTATGCTGATTTTTATTTTTGACAGTTAACCCAATATTTTCTTCTATTTCTCTCCTTTAAACGACATTTCCACACTACGGTTTTCAGTAAATATCAAGTATTTGGTATCATTGAGATCGGAAAAATGATAATCATATAAAAATAATCAAGATATACCAATATAGTACAGCAGAATACATTTAACAGTGGCAAAAAAATGAAATCACGCTAGAGGGCGACAGTAATCAATATGATTTTGTGTTCAGAAAGTCACCCTGATTGATAATAACACAATATAGGGTGCCATTTAAAATTTCAATGACGTCATTTCCGGAAAAACCGGTAGTCATACTAACCTCAATAGTATAAAAAAATTATTTTTCATTAATTAGTACATTAGTACTTTACTACTAAAAATTTATATCATTCGTTCAGCGTAATAAGTGGAAAAAATAAACGGACGGGACGTACTATCGTGGCCATATATTATGTCCCTTCCTTTGAAGTCCATTTTCTCGCAAACCTAGGGGCGAAAAAATTTGAAAAAATTCTGATGCTGTCCTTGATTAATATGCTACAACTCATAAAAATTAGAAAGCTGTATATGTTGGCGTTTTCCCGATTTTTCCAAATTAAGACGAATTGGCGCTGTTTTTGCCCCGTAAATTTCATTCGTTTAACTTTAGCAATTAATTACTCCGGAATTAATCAATAGATTTCAACGAATTAAAAAGTAAAATCACCTGCGGAATGCTAGCTTTCAATGTGCATTTTTGTAAAATCGTTGGATTAGTGCTTGACCCACAAAAAGTTACATTATGCCATGCTAGCAATTCCTTTATTAGAAGAGCTAGAATAATGAAATATAGACTAAAGGCTACCCAATAATTCATAGGTTTAAAGCTTATCATTGTTTATCTTGCATTTCCCCTCCGGATTATTTCCGGAGTAATTAATTGCTAAAATTAAACGAATGAAATTTACGGGTGAAAAAAGCGCCAATTCTTCTTAATTTGGAAAAATCGGGAAAACGCCAACATATAAAACTTTCTAATTTTTATGAGTTGTAGCATATTAGTAGTCAAGGACGGCATCAGAATTTTTTCAAATTTTTTCGCCCCTAGTGCTGCGAGAAAATCGACGTCAAAAGAAGGGACATAATATATGGCCACGATAGTACCTATGGCGTGGGCCACCCGGTATGTAGACGAGATAGTACGTAGACGTCCGGTGCTCTTTAGATACATATTTAGATTATATAAAGCTCTCTTAATAAAAATCGATTTTTTGGAAAAACCGTTTGATAAATTTTTAGTTCAAAACTCTGACGAATACAACTTGAACAGCTCTAGCGTTTGGTTTAAAGAGTCATTAAAAACACGATAAACATGTTATGGATATATTTTATGGCTAACTTCTCCTCGGTGGTCCATTATACATTTAGTTAAAAACAGTATGTACCTACATTCGAGAGTATCAAAATTCTAGATTACACCCACAAAGTAAACAAAGGACAAATCCAGTAATAGATTAGTAGGAAAAAGTGCTTCAATAATGATTGCGTTGGATGAAATTAAGAATTGCAAGTTTCGGTCGATTTTAAGTCTTGATCTAGAGAATTCATTAGATCTTATTTTAGCACCTTATTCCTTTTTCTGTAACGGTACAATTAGCGTACTTGAGCGTACTACTAACATCTAAAGCGAAAATAATAGATTTCGTCACGGTTAAATCCATCATTGGGCCTACTTTATTACTGTTTATGCAATTAAGTACTGTTTATCCAAGTAGTTTCGGCCAAATATGACTATCTAACGATTCATGTTCTAATTATTGCGGCGATAATTGACTAAACGAAAATAATTAACTGCAACACGTCTACGCTACGCGCACCGTATGCCCGGAGAATGCGAGATATTTTCGGGTTTACATACACTAACTGGCCTTTTTCTGCACTCAGACTGTCTCACAAAGAGATCGACTCGGTCTAAAATAGACGCGGGAGGACCGGAAATTCCTCCTAATACTGGGCGGTCAAAATTTAAATTAGTATACAACACCCGAGACGCCGATTAAAATAAAAAAAGCAAAACAACAATAATACAAGAGGTTAATGTATTCAAGAATAACGGTATAGAATGTGTCACCGTTCTAAAAATACCTGACACAGTTGTGAAAATACTTTACGTATATAACATCAAGCCACCGGGGTTGTTGTTGTTATTATTATTATTATTTTCATACTAGCTTAGATGTAACCGCACTTTTATTTACACTTGGAGCACGAAAAATTGTTCGCAAATGCACGGCAAACTTACGACATCGACTAAAACTGGAGAAATTATGGCACAGTTCTAGCTGAAACGATCGAATTCGATCGTCGGTCTCACCCTTATCTACTGACGAGACCTACATTAAAGAATCTACGTCACAACTGGAACAAAACTTGACGTGACATTTATCAAAGTACAATCCCAGCAACATAATTAACATAATCACGAATGAAGTCCTGAAATAACTCGTGCACAATAATAATTCATAAATTACAAACAAATAATAACCATATGTACTATCGTGGCCATATATTATGTCCCTTCTTTTGACGTCGATTTTCTCGCAGAACTAGGGGCGAAAAAATTTGAAAAAATTCTGATGCTGTCCTTGATTAATCTGCTACAACTGATTTTTCCAAATTAAGACGAATTGGCGCTGTTTTTGCCCCGTACATTTTATTCGTTTAACTTTACCAATTAATTACTCCAGAAATAATCTATAGATTTCAACGAATTAAAAAGTAAAATCACCTGCGGAATGCTAGTTTTCAATATGCATTTTTGTAAAATCATTGGATTAGTCGTTGACCCACAAAAAGATATATTATGCAATGCCAGCAATTCCGTTATTAGAAGAGCTAGAATAAGGAAATTTAAACTGTAGGCTACCCAATAATTCATAGGTTTAAAGTTTATTACATAACCATTGTTTATCTTGCATTTTTCATACAAAAGATCGTCCTGAAACTCCGCGTGAATTCCGACGCTCTACGGTCTTTGTGGTGCTGCGGGGAAGGGAGGCGTTAGCGGTGCTGTCATGTCGGAGAGAACCGACACAGCAGACAGAACTGGGGCAGCATATTATGAATATGTATTTGAAAAGTATTCCGATTTTGTTATATTAATATTCAAAGTATTATAACATTTTCAACAGTTTATTTATTAATAATATTTAAATACATGCACAAACAATATAAAATAAATACCACTCTTGATATATTACATATATTGCAAACGTCAGCCTTGAGCGTATAAAACTTAGAAATAAAAAAACTTTTACAAATTTAGCATCGTAAGTTTGTAGACACATAGATTATTTTGCAGATCGTTCATTAATTTTAAATGCTAATCCCGAAACCCGATTTAAATTGCCAAGAATTTCCATGGGACTTCCAAATGCCTGTTCGTGGTTCTGTTATCTTATTGACTCATTTTGCCATTATTTTTTAATTCGGTAATCTGTCGCCGGATATCCAAATTTCTTTGGCGAGGCATAATCGCCGTGTCGTTATATGTATTGTGTCCGTAAACACTGTTCTCCTAGTAACTTATGCACGTGCGATCCGCCACTACTTGCAGCGTCGCTGTCGATCCCTTCCCCCGCTCGCTCGAAAGACCGAAGAGCGCCGCGTCAATTGCAGCAATCATGAGATGCTTCAACTCGATCTTTTGTTGGGAAAATGCAAGATAAACGATGATTATGTAATACGCTTTAAACCTATGAATTAGTGGGTAGCCTATAGTCTATATTTCATTATTCTAGCTCTTCTAATAAAGGAATTGTTGGTATTGCCTAATACAAGTTTTTGTGGGTCCAGCACTAATCCAATGATTTTACAAAAATGCACATTGAAAGCTAGCATTCCGTAGGTGATTTTACTTTTTAATTCGTTGAAATCTAAAGGTAGATTATTTCCGGAGTAATTAATTGCTAAAGTTGAACGAATAAAATTTACGGGGCAAAAACAGCGCCAATTCGTCTTAATTTGGAAAAATCGGGAAAACGCCAACATACAGCTTTCTAATTTTTATGAGTTGTAGCATATTAACCAAGGACAGCATCAGAATTTTTTCAAATTTTTTCATCCCTAGATATGCGAGAAAATGGACTTCAAAAGAGGGGCATAATATATGGCCACGATAGTACCAACAACATCTTCGTGGGGTAGTTTGCCACAACACCACCTTTAATAAACGATAATTCTACATCATACTCGCATTACAAGTAACGTTTATAGACATGTCTAGAATTCGGCTTATCTGTTGCCAATCTATCAACAAACAAATGCAACTATTCCAAGAAACAATTATTTCGCAACATTGTGGTGACGCGCGATGAAAATGCTACCTAGACGCGGCGAAAAATAGGAAAAATCGTACCTGTGAGGGTCTCCTGGTTTCTGGTTAAGGGGGTTGGAGTGGAGCGTGCCCCAAGGGCGCAAATTGGGTCCTCCTGGTCTGCCAGTTTGGTGATCAACGGTCTTCGCTAGCCCTACAACGAACCACCATAATAATCGTCACAAATTTATTCACAAATCGATAGATACAAGTAAATAGCGAAATAAATACTAACGGGGAAATATAAGAATGACATAAATATCATTCGATTCGGTTCCGAGCCTTTGCACTGACGCGATTTTCAATACAACGATTGCGTCCGCACTATCTGTATGCAAATCTCAGATAAGGCTAAAGCGGTTTCCTATTATCTACAGTGCGACACCTCATTATTAAATTGGGGTTTAAACGTTCAAATCGTAACGCTTATGTGATTGAAACCACGTATACTTATAGCGGACATACATAAATCTCCAACGTCAATAAGATTTGCAGCTAAACCGGTACATATTTGTCAATTTTATTAGGAAAATCAAGTGCAAAAAAACGTCACGAGGCAAATGATTTGAAGGGCCACAAAATATAGTTATTAATTATTATAGACAGCACACCTACTTGCGTTTTTATTTTACATTAATAATAATACGTATACAACATTGAACACAGCTGTATTATACGCAAATTATTACTTTCAGCTTTCATCTTCATCTTCATGTTACAATATATGTGGATATAAACAAATCAACAATAAAAATTAAGTCAATAACGTTAATAAATGTGTAATATAAATAACAAAAGTTTGATAAAAATGAACAGTCATAAATCACATGGGTTATAAATCGCAATAGATGGCGCTACCAGTCAGTCACAGTCAGTACTGACTTACAATAAATAACAATAATTTTATCGATTATTCTCACTATCAATAAATTGTACCTAATTTTCGTGTAATAACTAAAAGGAATCGATTTTTAAGTACTACATATCTACGTACAATTTTCGATATACATTTGATAACAAGTAAATATGTACCTGTTGTTAATTTTAGTTTGACAGTAAAGTTGTGACACACTGAACACGGTGACAAGGTGGTGACACACGATTTCGACTTTATCGTATTTGTGATACCTATATATTTTGTTGCAATTTTTACTCGAGCAAACATTAAAAATAGAGAGCACTAATCACCTATACTAATAATGTCTAAGGGTACAAAATATCTAGTTTAGGAAGATTATGTTGAAAATAACTAGTCATACGGTATGACCAACAAAAAATTACCCAATTAATTAACCAATCAAGTCATTTGCCTCGAAGTTAATTGTAAAAGCCTTGAATGCAACATCATAAAAAGGAATTATTTATAAAACTCGACAAACAATTTTCAATTTGGGGCAGCAAAACAGCATAAAACCCTGGTCAGAGCCATCTATTACCTATAGATAACCGCGTATTGTTTAACAAATTGTAAATCGGACAACACAATAATGATTTTTCGAGGTTATTCTTAAAACGAAAGTTCGCAATACGAACCCATGACGTCTCGAATAATAAAGCCCTATTGATTTTGTCCAAGTCCGTACACATTCCGACTGACCTAGGCCAACTATAAATTATATTTTTCGCTCATTTCCTTATCGGAGAATCTCCCCAAAGAATAGTTGCGTAACGGGGAGGTCAAAGTTCGACCATGCTCGCAGATAACAACCGATAAGAACGGAACGCTGGATAGTAACTGTACAAAAACGCAGGATCAGCTGTGAACCGACTCGCGAATTTTATAGTCTGCGAAGTAATTATCGATAGAAAAACATTAGCGCGGAAAAGCACAAATAGTTTACTTACGTTTTGACATTTCATAGTTGACTAGATAATCCCAGTATTCCAAGAATTGCGTGAACAGTTTGCGCTGCACCGAGAGGTTATGTCTCACTTACAATAAAGATCAAGACGCCACGTTAGCACGCGATTTTAACTCACCAGCACTCTATTACGAATTGTCACACAACGCGAATTATAGAGACGACCTGAATAATCGAACAAAGTTGACAAAATTATCGTAGCAGTTTTCGTCGGTTTAGCGCTTGCGAAATCACTGCGGTCCGGTCACCCCGCACTACCAACTGTTGCGCGTAAACTACCCTAGGAACTTATTGTTGATTATATTTTTTCCATTTTTATTATGGTAAATTAATAAATTTTTGTTAATGCTTTTAAAATTTGGTACGCAATCGCATAGTATTATCGATAAATATGTATAAAAATAGTTATAACTTTGGTATAACCACAAATTGTTTGGTACATTGGAGGAGTTTAATTTGCATTTTAAGGGTTTAGTTTTTAATGTTTAAGCATACAAATGAAATTGGACGTGAAAAGGCGACGTGGGGTTTATAAAATAAGTTTTTTTTTGAAACATTATTCGATAGGGATATTATTTTTCTGGGTTGGCGAAAGAAGTAGGTAGATATTGATTGAAATTAAAAGGTTTATTTTTATGTTTGAGATGGTTCTCTTTTTACGCGATATTTTCGCTAAACCGCGGTGATCGTACAATCAGGTTCGCGTATTAAAATCGCAGAGTGCGCCGCATGATGTCTCTGACGGACGAGCAGCAATTCTGCTTGCGATGGAACAACTTTCAGGCGAATATCACGTCCCAATTCGAGACATTGCGGGACGACGAAGACTTCACGGACGTTACGATCGCCTGCGAGGGGCAACGCCTCCAGGCGCACAAGGTAGTCCTGTCCGCTTGCAGCCCTTTCTTCAAGGAATTATTCAAGGTAAAAATTTGATCGGAGACAGCTGTCCGTCCGTCCATCGGTAAATAAGTGTACGGGTCGGCGGTTGGCAATAAATCATCTGTCACATGCGCGCGTGGCGCCAAATTTGAAATTCCGTGTATATCATGTTCAATTTCAGAGTAACCCCTGTCCGCATCCGATCATTTTCATGAGGGACGTCGAAGCGCGGCACATAGTCGCGCTTATGGAGTTCATGTATGCCGGCGAAGTGAACGTAGCCCAAGCGCAACTCTCGGCTTTCCTAAAAACGGCGGAATCGCTGCGAATTAGGGGCCTAACGGACACTTCTTCTTCCGAATCGTATAAGCAAAGAGATGAAGTAAGGTAATCCATTCTCTGGTCGTTTCCTTAAAATAAAAGCGTGCAATTTGTTGTCGTAGGACACGTTGTACTTAAATCCGAAACCGCTCAAGCAGAGAATAGCCCGTAAGTTGCATATTTCGTCGTCGATGAGTACCGTAACCTCTAGTCAAGACGTGCCACCGAACAAAGTTAGTTCATCGCCGCCGCCTCCGAAGAGGCCGTGCAAGAACGACAGAATAGAGACTGACCTAACGAGACTGCAGGAATTAGCTTCTTTTAACGAAGAGGCGATTAGCGTTAATCCGTTTTCCGCTGGACTGGAACCAAAGAGCCCCATTCTTCCCAAAGTCGAACTTCCCGATTACATGAGCGATGACGATAAGGACGAGTGTTCCGAATTTTATAATTCGCCCCAGCCAGAACTACCTGGTATATTTTTTTAACGTTTGTTTTGCTTCATGCGTTACTTCTTAATAATAAAAAAACTATCGTTATTTTATTATTTTGTTTTAGGAGGTATGGAAATAATACCGCAGGCTTCAAATGTTTTGTCAAAGGATAGTGCCCTGGATATTAATGCAGGTATATATATATATTTTTTATATCTATTATACAAGTGTCCCAAAATTCACCATCATGCCGTGGAGACTCAGTGAGTCTATACGCCGTTCTTTTTGAAACTGCGAGGTCATTCAAAAGATTGCGCAAATCTCCGTTAGAATATGAAACAGCGTAAATTTCATTTTATGTTTACCGCGTCGCCTTTTGTCATACCGTGATATCAAAAATTATCTTGGTCAAGGGTTGTCATGTGAAAATTTGACTAACCCACTAAAGAAATGATTCTATGCCATGTAAATCACCCTGAAAAGTTTTTGTTTAATCTGCGTGTTGGTTAGTTTATGTTAAAAAGGGAAGTAAAAGTCGTAAGTTAAAAAATTTGTCGACCACATTCTCATTCAAATTTTAAACAGCAAATTCAAGTTTGACGTCTTATTTGTAAAACATATGTTATATGGAAAAACGCCGTATTACCCTACGTAGTAAAAAGGTTGCCGGGGCGGGTCCAGCAGTGAGTTATCCGCGTGCTTGCAACGACACAAAAACAAAATAAAAAACTAAAGAGTCGAATTGAGTTAAAAATTTGTTGCAGGCACGGACACGAGAAAGCTCCACTCGCTGGACCCGCGCCCCTGCGAGGAGTGCGGCCGAGTCTACAGCAACCTGTCGAACCTACGCCAGCACATGAAGCTGATCCACTATCCGACGTACGTCCAGTGCCCGATATGCCAGAAGGACTTCAAGACGGACCTGTACCTGCGCAGGCACATGCTCGGATCGCACGACGCCACCGAAAAATACAGCCATCGTGCGGCGTTCAAGCTGTCCGCTCTTCACATACCCAAGACGTGAAACTTTCGACGTAGAAACGACGATAATTAATCCAGTCAAATGGTGTTTCGGATTCAGCCCCCCAAAAAACAGAACGAGGGAAAAATAACTTCTATATTTTTTCCTGGCACCCTTGGAAACGATTCGACTGGACTAAATAACGATATACATAATAGAGTATTTTGCTGCGTTTGTATCATAGGCATTGTGCAATATTTCCTAATATTATAATTGCGATGTTTTTTTTTATTTATACGGTACGACTGTCGCTGTATCTTGTTACCGACTAACTATCGTTTTGTGGTACATACCTACCTGAATAAATGTTTAATTGAATAGGTTCGCCGATTTGTTTAATTTTGACCTATATATTTTCGAATACTATCCAAAACCTACTTTGTTTCTACTTTTATTGTTTATAAAGTTTTTTGTTCCGTCTAACAGATTTTCGATTTTGTAGGAACATTGAAAGTCCGAAGGAGACGTTTGTCGGACAGTTGGGCGCAGTACGGCTTCCATTTTAGTGATACACACATTTTCAGGGACAGCAATAAAGACTACTCGACCAGTCAAACTAGGAATAGATTAGTAAGTGAAGTATATTCGATAAAGAACTTCATACTGTAAAGTAAATGCCCCAAATTTCACAGGTTAGGGGTCGTCCATTAATCACGTGAGGTCCAAATAGGGGAGGGGGGGCTTTGGATTACATCACTATTGATCACAATGGGGGAGGGGGGGTTGTTGTGACATATCACGTGTATATAAATATTATTATATTTTTCAATAAAAAGTATTCGGAAAATATTTTAGTTTTTTCAAAAAAAAATACACGTGATGTTAGATAGGGGGAGGGGGGGTACCTTAGAACCTCACCAAATATCACCAGGGGGGAGGGGGGGTGTAAAAAGGGGGCTTAAAAACCTCACGTGATTAATGGACGACCCCTTAAGGAAGTTTATTACATTTTTAACTGTAGAATTCATATTTACACGGTGCTAATGACTATATCGACTTATATTGAATTCATATTTCGAACATATATTTAGTCAGAAGGAAAATATTCTATTACGGCAATTTTAGAACAGTTAGATTTTAATTTTAGGTTAAACTTGGGGAAGGTATAGAAATCTGCGAGGATCAACTGCGTAGCGTGAAATGGAGCGACTATAGGAAGCTGACCCGTGGCTTAGCGACGATATTGTTCAGTCCTGCCGAGTTGGCGACGTGTTCCGTCACGGGGCAGCGCTGGAGTAGGGCCGGGAATGACGAGAGGCCTGTAAAGCCTGCCCTGGACAGGGCAAAAGTACAAGCAATCATATGTAATTGACATGCGTTTGTTAGGGATATTTTTTCTAATTGTTTGTTTTTTGTAGCATACGTAGCGACTAGGTTTCCGATGGTCGAGATCAGCAGGATAAAGCAGGTCCTCGCGTACAAATGCAAGGAGAACTCGACAGCGCTCAAGATGAAATCCGTTCGATATTATAGGTATCAAAATTGACTTTGTTTTGGTGTCGGTGTGAGAATTACCTGTTTTTTTTTTTTTAACGTTTTAGTGATCAACCTAGGGATATGGACAAATAAGGAATCGGACTGATTATCGATATAGTCAATATCTTAGATAACAATGTGTCAAATTTTTCTATATTGTGTGGGATAGTCGGAGTAGGCTGCTGAAGGATAACAAGTGCAATTTTTGTTGTTTCTTCGAGTTATATTTGTATTGTTGTAGTTTTTATATTAACCCTATAATAATATAGACTGTAAGCGTTAAAATGTTTATAGGATTAACAAATTTATTGTGATTTTGTTGTTTTTTTTTGTGGGAGTGATACCATTGCACTTGGTAACTTTGGAAGGAAGCAGTGCAATTGTTTTGTTTTGTGTTCATGTATTAACTGTGGAATAAACTGTTAATTACACGCCGGAGTATTTATTTTGTATTATTTTTAGCAGCACTAACAAAACAATGCCCACTTTTTTACATTTCCAGTATTTATTTTGTAATTCACTACCAAAATATAATAACAAAAGAGTAAATAAAGTAGAAAATACATAAATTCTACTTTTCTTAGAAACTTATATTTCTGGTAAATATTTAGATTAAATATACTAAATTAATAATAAAGGGAAAAGGAAATGTTAAATTTGTAAGTGACCTACCTACTTAAATATATTCTTGACTGAACCGAAGAAGCTCTTCTTTTTGCTCTCGTTATCAGAGTCCGAATCGTCGTAGTAATGTCGATATTTCCCCTGCTTGCAGAGATCGTCGAGCCCGTTGCTCTGCAAGAAGGTCATAAAATCCGGACTTACGTCATCTTCCTCCTTCCCCTTAAACTTATTCTTCTCGTAAGACTCGTTGCGATCATCTTTCTTCGAACCGGAACCCATATTCATCTCTGCAAACTGCCTTTGCATCATATCGTCGGCAGTATCTTTCTTCTTATACTTTTCCAGTAATTCCGAGATTAGCTGTTCGCTATCGGGCTTGGCATTTTCGTACTGATCGCGATAGTCACTTGTTTGTCGAGAGTATTCCCTCGATTGTTCGAACGGCTTCGGTTTTTGGAACGCATCGTCAACTTTCCGTTGTTGAGTTTTTTCGTCGGCCATCTTATCCAATAATTCCCGTAACGATTTCTCCCTGCGGGAATTGGTATCTTCGTAATTGGCCCCATAATTATTTTGCTTTTGTTGCTGAGGATGCTCGAATTCCCTCTTGGGTGGGTGGTATCCTTCCGGAAAAGAATTAACAGAGTGTTGGTTTCTGTAATATTGCTGTTTATTATAATCCGTTTCGTTGCCGTAATTGTTTCGCTTCTGTTGCTCAAAGTTTCGTTTCGGTTGGTACAATTCTTCGAAAGGGTTATCCGACTCCTTATAGTGTTTAGGGCGGTTTTCAAACGGGTTATGTTTCTGTTGGTACTCTTGTTCGCATTTTTCCTTTATCTTGCGTCTTTGGAACTCTTGTAAATATTGCATTAGTTGCTCGTCGTCAACTAGATTCTGGTTCGGTTGCGGTCTGCTTGGTTGCTCGGCTAAGCAGAAAACAAAAGGGTATTGATTAAATATTTTATCAAATGCTTAGAATAAATGCACGTTATATTGTATATATTGTCAATGTTACCTCTGTTTCCGAAACCTCCATGCTGAAAACCACGATTCGGGAGATTTGGTTGCCCGAAATTGCCAAACGGATTCTGAAACTGCTGCGGCGGTTGCCTCATCATATTCGGGTTATGATAATTGTTCGGCATAAAACTACCCCCTCTCTGATTATTATTCTGATGAAAGTTGTTCTGTTTATACCCGGGATTCCCGCCATGTTTGAACTGGTTGTTGTTGTTGTAGTTCTGTTGGTGGTAACCGCCGCGACCTTGACCCCGACCTTGACCTCGACCACGACCCCTCCCGCGACCTCTTTGATTGTCCCGTCGATCCCCGTCGTCTTCCGAGTCGCTCACCAGCTGCGATAGGCGTTTTCTCTTCAGCACAATCTCGGTATCCTTGAATTCGATGGTCTCGTTCTTCTTCTGTTTCGTGTGCATCTCCTTGATGTCCTTGCCGGTATACTGGAGGTTGAATAGATCCTTTACCGTCTTGAAGATGGAGTCTGCCGTCACTTTGCCTAGGCCACTTTCCGCGGTGCTCATTTTTAGCGCGTCTTCTAGAATTTCCCGTTCCTGTTCGTACTGTTTGAGGAGATCCTCGAGGCTCTTTAGCATGCCTTGGTCGCACTCCGGTCCCAATGAATTTTCACTGCAAAATTCGTAAATTAATTTTAAACACGGGTAATTTGTCCTGTTTTGGTGTTATATCTAATATTGTCATTGTCAATTGCAGCATCAAAGAAAAATATATTCAGTCATTGTATTATTAAATTAAGAATTACGATTTTTTTCCACTTAAAATTACCCATTACTACTCTGGATAATTTACAATAGTACAGATTTAAACTATATCATCACCAACATGCTTACCGTTCAATTAAATACAAGATATACGCTTTGTAGGAGTCGTTAAACGGCGCGATGGCATTGTGCTGCAGGAAGTGCGCAAACTTCGCCATGCTCTTGACAATGACTGCCTTCTCGCCCTCGTATGCCTTCACTCTCGTCTCAATGGTCTGCATCAGCTGGCGGGTACTCTTAATGGCGCCCTCCCTGTCCGTGATCTGGTCCTTGACGCCCTCGTTGTGGATCTTGTCCTCGTAAGTCTCCGTAACGTAATAGATGTGCATGTGTGCCGAGAAATCGCACGGGCACTCTTTGCATTTTCCGCCGGCACCCATCGCCGCGCAACTCTTCAACGCCGGATCTCCGATCATCTCCTTCGGGACGTTCGTCAGGTAGCACGGGTCGTGGCAGCGCTGCTTGTAGTGGTATTTTTTTCGATCGCCGACCTATCAGAAAAGCTTTTATAGTTTAGGTTCAGCGAATATTAGATCTTAACATTATTGTGAAGAAATAGAGGAAATCAATGATTTGTGGATAATAAAGGAACTAGACGTAGACAAGAAAAACGGAACAACTTATACGTGCAATAACAAAAATAAAACGTGCATTTATTGTAAGCATTTGATAAAATATTTGACCAATACCAAAACAAGTTATTCAATACAAAAAATATTTGAACACAAAAAAACCACTTCTTGAGAAAAAAAAAATTTTTTATGTAACATATGTACATTTATTTAGTGCACCAGAATATTTAATATCTTAACACTCAAAGTTTTTATTATTAATGTACATATCTATTTAAATAATGCACGCTTAAATAGCATCCCAAGAAAAATACCTACCATGTAAATCTCGGAACAACTGACGTTGGTGCAGACTGTGGTTGGCTGCTTCAGCTCCTTGTGACGGAGATTGACAACTGGAACGTACAACTTGGACTTGAGTGACTCCACAGACATATTATCCTGACTGATGGTTTTTGTGTGCCTCTGCAGCACATTTATGTTGTCGTTAATATAGTCGGCAATCTCGGCAAGCGGTCGTGACAGCTGCAGGATAATGCGACGTGCCTCGTTAACCGACATGGTGTTCTTTACCCTGTGCGGGGCCATCTTCAGAGTTCCTTCGCCGATCACATATCGTATCATGCTAGATAAAAACAAACAATCTATTATTTGAGATTGTTTTTGATCATTTTAAACAATACATTATTAGTTTACTTTTAAGTAAATAAACATCATTAACGTAATATAACTTACCGGTGACATTCCTCCGCAGAATGAGCCCAACTCTCGGCAAAGCTCTTCTTATTACCCAACGTTATGCCATCATTGATAGCCACCATATATCTAAAAGACTCGTTGTCCAGGCAAAACACGTTATCCTTGCCGAAAGCAATGTTGACGTTAGGCGGATTACGACGGATACCGTCAAGAATTTTCATAATTGCCGAAGTCGTATCTCCGGGCTTATAAAAAGTGCTCCTAGAGTTTGTAAAAACGAAAATAATATTCCTACTCGCGGATTTTTCCAGCCTCGAGAGCAACTGTTTGATACAATATTCAAACATAACCGTTAAACGGGAATTATTCGGCTTAAGTAAGAAGCAAATCGCGTGCAAGTATTCCATCTGCCCGATGTATGACAAAATGTTCTCTAGATTATCGGCATCAGCTTGAATACCACGGGTGTCGCCAATCCCGGGTGTATCGATAAGACGTAACCTACGTTGGTATTTCTGTAAGTCAAAAACGTAGGATCTGGTGGTTTGAGTGGCCGAACTGCTGATGCTCGTGTTCTCATTGTTGTCCTGTCCGATCGAGACAGTTTTCTGCTTAAAATTCTCATCGGTTACGACGAATTTCGTCGGAACTAGACAGCACACTTTTTGCTTCTCTGCTTTTTCGAACGTCTCGTAGTCCAAATAGTTGGCTATAGCGTTGATAAAAGTCGATTTACCGACACCAGTTTCTCCCAGGAGTAAGATATTAATGTCCTCCTTCTGGACTTTTAAAGCCTGAAATTGGCTACCGTCATCATCACGGGTCGACATTGCCTCCTAGAAATTTAAGATATGCCAGCTGTAAGTTGTGAAGGTACGCCTGTACTCAGTTATATAGTGCATTCGAAGTTTATATTAATCAGAGTTAACAGTTGTTTGTTAGATCAGATCATGGTGGTTTGATTTTTACTGAATGTAATGGTTTGTGGTTTATTCTTTGAAAGGTTATCTCAATAGCAAATGCATCGTTGGGGAATTATCTAAATGCGAACCAAGATAAAACGTTTTGATAAACATGGCGTGTACATATACTAGATCAATACTAGTCAATAAATATAATCATCAATATACACGCACGGACAGACGCACTCATACATTAGCAGCCCATCCAAGATTTCACAAGTTACAAAGCATTTACAAAGCCTTACCTTATTTAATTCACAATCTTTCAATCGACACAAAATACTAAACTCTAAACTCGACTACGTAGCTCTGCAATGGAATGAGTCTTTATATTCCTAAAGCCAACGTAGACTACGGGACGGGGACTACTACTTTTTTATTTAGATCAGCGGTTGCACGGTTGGTATACAACGGGTAATCCCCGAACACGTTCAACATAAATAAAGGACTACTAAACAGTTATCATAAACCATGGACACACTTAATATTCTTCTAGGAATACTAATCTTATCAACTGTATTGTTCGGCGCAAGCCGCGATAATAATATACCATAACAATTGCAATAATTACGTTATAAACTGCACCACCTACAATAAGTTTAGTATAGATACCTGCAATACAACACTTATGGCAGATTAGTGACACGATCGGTCACCGGATGGCGCCACACACCCTAAATATAATATTTGGATGATTTATTATTTATTCTAAAACTAAAAAAAATGGTGTTTTGGCAGTAGATTGCCCTTACATCTTAAATCAGTCGACTAGAACGGCATTATATTTAATTATGTTGAAAATTTTCCTGTTCAAAGGTTTACGTCATTTGGATCTCCATTTGTCTTTTCTTTTTCATTGTAAATGGCATCTTTCTACCATGCATGGTTATTTTTTTTTTAATGAGCTGGTTTCTTGTTTGATTGATTACGTTTAATTTTTATAAGAATTTTTTATTATAAAATTTTAATTTGGGACATTTTGACGACTTATGTTCAATACAAAGTATATAACGGATTGTATAATAAGTATAGAATTAATTAAAAATGTAACAACTTGAATATAAAAACATAAACATTATTCACGTTGGTTTGTAGTTTCAAAATAAAATAAAATATAACACTAAAAACTTATAGTACAACTTCTAAATGAGAGTATTCGCTATTATGTCCTTGGGATTCCACTTCATACAGTTCTTTAATAATGTGCCCGGAGTATGGCAATACGAACAGCTCCTTGATGGTACCGAAGATATTTTGTGAAGTCATCTGTCCCACAGATGCAACATCTTCAGTCATCGCTGCTCGTAGTATCAACTTTTCCTGTTCGTACTGCTGCAACAGTTTATTGTATTCGGCAATTATTTGCGGGTTGCAGTCTGGCCCGTATGATCTTTCCCTGGAATTATATCAATATTAACAAATTCATATTTTCCAACACTAATAATAAATTAGTATAATTACCTTTCAATAAAATATTGTATATAGGCTTTATAAGAATCATTACACGGGGCAATTGCGTTCGATTGTAGAAAATGTGCAAATTTTGCCATCGTTTTGACGATAAACTCTTTCTCCTGTTTGTACCCTTGCACCTTTTTCTTGATAATTTGGATAACCTTTGCCGTTTCAACTTGTCCCGATTCCTTATCCTCTATCTGTTTTCGAACGCTCTCTACGGCTACATTCTCCTGTACCGTCTCCGTTGTGTAGTAAATGTGCATGTGCGATGAAAAATCGCAATGGCATTTCTCGCACCGACTATTCGATTTCATCGCGGCACAATGGCGGAGTTCTGGAGACCCTACAAGCTCCTGCGGGACATTCTTCAAATAGCAGGGATCATGGCATCTCTGCTTGTAATGATACTTTTTCCTACCCTCTACCTACACATAACAACAAAAAATTATTATTACATCAAAATTTTCGAAGAATTTTGAGGACTCACAACGTAAATTTCGCAGCAATTTTTATGTGCGCATACAGTTGTAGGCTTTGGCAGTGCAGTATGTTGTAGATTCACCACAGGTACGTACAATTTTGCCTTGAGCGAATCTATGGAGTCATCGTCTCGTAATAAAACCGCTTTGTGCCTTTTCAGGATATTCGTGTTGTCGTCAACGTACTCTGTTATATCGGCAAGCGGTCGTGTCAATTGAACGATAACTCTCCTAGCTTCGTTTACCGATAGCGTGTACTTAACTTTGTGAGGAATGATCTGGGATTGTCCACCGATGAGGTAAGTTATTAATCTGAAAAAAGTAGAAAAGTTGTATGAAAAATTAAATGAAATGGGAAAATTTAAACGATGGCATGGTATACTATCATGGGGCGGATCCGGGGCAATTTTTAATTTGGAGGCCCCCATATGCTGCATTGAATTAAGGAGAATTACTTTTTTATACAAAAATAATATGTACTGATATAACATTTTGAGCAGTTTGTGGCAAAAAAATGAGTTTAACTGCTAAAACTGTTCAACATTCATGGCAAGATAATTAATTTCTTAAATATTAGTTGGGGCCTCGCTGAGATGACCTTAAATGTGGAAACGAGTGTCCAAAGTACAGCTTAGTTACCTGTCACATTCCATAGCAGATTTCTTCCAGCTCTCTCTATAGCAATCATGATAGTTAATCGGAATCCTATTTTGACACGCCACGACATATTTAAAGCCTTCATTGTCGAAACAAAAAACGTTCTTGTTCAAAGCAAAATCAATGTGAACGTTTGGCGGCTTGTCCTTAATTTCCTTCAGCACTTTACTCAAAGCATACGCCGTATCTCCCGGTTCGTAAAACGAGCCTCTCGTGTTCGTAAATAAGAAAACAATGTTCCTACTAGCGCTCTTCTCTAGTCTCGATAGCAACTGCTTAATGCAATATTTATACATAACCGTCAAACGGACGCAGTTCGGCCTCATCAGAAAGCAGATGGCGTGCAAATATTCAACGTTGGAAATGTACGATAGGATATTTTCTAAATTCTTGTAGTCTTGGCTGGTTCCCCTGGGATCGCAGAGTCCTGGGGTATCGATGAGACGAATCCTACAATCTCCGCCGGGAATTCGAAAGACGTAACCTCTGGATGTCTGCGTTGCGGAATCGACGAGGGTTGTGTTTTCGTTTTCTTCCGAGCCGATTTTCAGGTGCCTCACTTGATTGTTGGCATCCATTACAGCGTATGTTGTAGGTATTAGGTTCATGATGGAACCGGTGAGAGCTTCGTCTACAGTCTTAAATTGCAGATAGTTCGCAAAGGAATTTACGAAAGTCGATTTTCCGACGCCAGTCTCGCCCAAAAGTAAAATATTTACATCGGAGGAGTTGATTGATATGTTCTGAAGACGCTTTACTGTTGTGTCAGGGACAGTTATAGCCACATTGTCTGAAAATGAGAAGATCTAGTTTTATTATATATCCAAAAACAAATATGAAACTTTTTAACTTTTTGTTTATCTACAAGTAATTCTAAATAAAAAGGTTCATATCGACTTATTAGGTGTTTCATTTCCTCAAGAAGTTAGAGCAGTTTAAAACACAATTTACTTATAATTAAATATAAATATAAAACGACTGAAACTTTTTGAGGAATAAAAAAAAACTTTTTGAGGGATACCTGTATGAACCGATAAAATTATAACAATGATTATACATACCTTCTTTGGCTTTTTTAGCCACAGCTTCATGTTGGAACGGACAATCGTCTTTCGTACAGCCCTCCGGTTTATTTTCCCAGTAGCAAGGGATTACGGATCGATCTTTATTCTGTACGTTTGAATGTCGGAATTTGCACTTAATATTTGTGCACCGTCCTTTCTTCCAGTAAATGCAGACGGTTGTGCACCCTTTAGCAGCCGGCTCATGCCTGAAGAGACACTTACTCCCTTTGGAACATTGCGACGTGTAGTAAAAACGACAATCTTCGTTTTTCTGCATATTTTGTGTAGGTATTTTATAGGTAATGGCAGAAAATATCAAAGATCTGGAATTCGGACACTGCACTTAATATTCTAAACAATAGCCTGGCTAACTGGTTAACTAAAAAAAAACACTTGGAACAAAGCAGGCAAATATCAACAAAGTTTGTTTAACTATTTGGGTCTATTTATAGTTAATATATCTTTGTACGACTGAATAATGGTATGCCCTGCTAATCGTATAGTATATTAGATAAGTACTAATTCCACGTGATACTAATACAACCCAACCCCGCTTTACATTGTTTTGCTTCGAGTTGTATTTCTCGTAAACCAATTATATAGCAAAAACTTCCCTCGAATCCGATTGTTCTCGAAATACTCAATATTTTGATTTGCGTTGTTTCAATTTGTTTACGTCTGAAATTTAACGAACGTATTTGCGACGCAAAACGGGGTCTTGGTGTACGTAAATTTATCTATCTGAAAATCCAAGGAACCCCCCATTTTTCTGGTTGCGAACAATAGCCGCATTCGCATAATTAGGTAATTTTGTTGCCTTATTGACTACAGTGTTGTGTCAGATTATGAAAATATTTATAGTACGTCCACGTATCAATAAATTTAGTATAAATCTTAACCGAATACATATATAGCAGTGGGTTCGTGACATACACAACGAAATAACGCTGTGCTATTACGGTTGCCGTGCTTCTTGGCGTTTCTCTGTAATATTTACATTACATATTATTAGTGATGATGGTAATTTTATTTGTATTTATCGTTCAGCAGATACACTGCAGAATTCACCGCTATCAGGTTAATTTAACATATACAACCGACAGGATACACATCTCCGGAACAATATACATAACGCCGAAAGCAGAACGGTTATCACCGTATAATTTATATCCATTAATAACGTTGAAACAAGCGGAGAAATTAATTAATGTGGGATTTGGAAGGGTAGAAGTTGCCCGACAGCGGCACAGAGGGGGTCCGGTCTCCTACACAATACAAAGCCCACCGGTAAACAAACAGCGTGCTGCGTAGTGCTTTATTTTTATTCCTTTATTTTCTTTATTTGCTAAGTAAATACAACACTTTATCAACTACGTTATTATTTAAATGTTCGGGTTTGTTTATTTGTTGAATTATCTAGACCGGGATTTGAGAAGCACCAATCGAATTTCTGAACCTGTATGTGTGGCGCTATGAGAGCGCCGGGCGCCGACGCTGTCGGTTAATAAAGAGTTCTCACTTCTTTTTCACAGTTCATCTCCGTTCTCCTCAGTTCGCTCAGTTCGCTTCATTACTCCGTTGTGGGAGCACGCGCAAACCACGCAGAGCACCGCAGAAAACGTGTTCTGCCATGGTTTTACGATTTTCGTGATTTCTTTATGTTTATTTGTCATTGCAATTAGTTCGTTGTACCTACGAATCGCGTTCTTTTATTAATTCGATAGTACCACTACGACATCATGTCGAAGAGAAGTTCTAGCGCGTTTTTAATTATGCAGGTCGTTATAATTTTATTGGATGGTTTTGTTTACGTTGTTAGTGATTCTGCTCCAACCATATCCCAGCAGAGCGTTTTGGTGAATACGCCGGTACGGAGTAATCGGGTATCTAGCAGTCTTTGGATATCAACGCCGAACGCAAAAACTGCGAAAGGTTAGTTTCTTTTTTTTGGTTAGTTAATTGTGTGGGAATCCGAATTGTGTGTTAAACCCGGTTGTTGAATATGTCAAATCTGTCTTTGATTGTCAACGACTATTTGTGCTAGATTACTTTCCTAATTTGTAATGTTTTATAATTGTCTATTTCTTCGACAATTTTTATTTTAATACAGATGTAACATGGCCAAGAATTATAAGATTTGATTATGCATGATTGCGTAATTTGTTGCACTTGATTATTTTGACGTCAAATCAATATCTTGCTTACAAAAAAATACGATCAACTTTGTAAATAAGGCGTAAAATAGGTATAGATTCCGTTATTCCTCGGTATTTATTTCAATTCAATTCAATAATTGCAGTTGATTTATTTAACTGGGGCGCCGCGGCCGGCTACATAACTGGTTATGAGCGCGGATAACCGAGCGATAAACCTTTGATCTGGCCAATTCGCGATGGCAAGCATTTCGCTTCGAATACTCGGTTTTCTATTATCCCAAATCATAATTATATTATAGGTCTTATGTAAGTATAGCGTTGAAATGCAATTTTACAAAGATGGAATAAAACGCGTAAATGAATAAATACATCGGTAGATCATTAACTGTCTCTCTATGGGACAAATGCACTTCGCCGTACACACGGTACACACATTGGGTCAACGAACTGCTTGCTGCGCCTCTCTATCGCAGATACTCAGCGGCGGCTCATCTGCGCTAAGAAAAAATAATTAACAGAAATCCTATACTACACCGATATACGAAGATGTAATAATTTCAGTAGGTACTATGCGCGCAGCAAACATCGCCATCGTGGGTACCATCGCGAGCATCAATTAGGAACTTATATTCTCAACAATTTTAGTTTTTACTTTGACAGTATTGGTTAACCTATGACGTCTCTAAACTTTGACAGTAGTTGTCAACCTACAAACTTGTTCCTGTTTCAACAATTCAGTTGCAATTTCCCGTACGGTAGGTAATTCCATCACGCAATGGAGTTTGCATTTTTGCTTTCTGAAATTCATTCAATTGCGTCATTTTTACTTCTTACGTCTAAATTCAAGATGACATTAATGTGACATGATGAACGTACCGACATGACATTACAAACCCCACTTAAAATCAGTGCAAATTTGAGTGTTCCCGTTGTATTTATGCTCACGATATAGCACATGCAGTTGCACAAAAGATAAAAACAATTGATAACGCGTATCTAAACGTGTCTACAAAGTTGTATACGAGTTCAGACACGCTCGAACGTAGGTAGGAAAGTTTCGTTCAGCTTTTGCAAATCTTTTGGCTACTCTTATTTCGGCCTCCTTTTCACGTATACCATCACTTCTTTAGATTAATTAGTATGCATATGCGGGTCTATCGTAGCGGCGAACAATGGACATTTTAACGGTCTCGAAAGTAACGCGGCTTGCTGTAATTGTAAATGATATAGGTGGCGCCTGCAATACCTATAACGGACGTGTTTCCTTTGCATGATTCAACTCGAAAGTTGCTGTAGACTGTAGAGTACACAGTACACCTATGTATGTATATTGTATATACAGGGTGAGTTATTAGTATCTCGGCGGTCGACAGCTACTAAATCCTTAGGGAAAGAAAAAAATTTTTCTTTAAATTATAAATATCACGAAAACTACTAAAATTACATATGACATATTTGACATAAATTAAAGAGAACTTGATGGGCAATTCAACTAGCACATAAAATACAGGGTGTTCCATTTAAAAAACTCAAGGAAAAGCGATTTGAAAAACATCAAAATTTACTAAGTATTATGAACAACCTGTATAGTGAATCCTAAATCTTTGGATACTATCATCTATCTACTAGCTTTGATTATTGTCTGACATAGTTTAAAAACAAAATCTGCAAAAAATGTAATTTTTACATAGTTTGAAAAAAGATCGTGGAACGGGCATATTTTGGAGAAATAATTGAATATATCAGGTACTATTAACGCTGAGAGTTCAGATCCTATACCGTTGGATAGCCAAATTTATTAGTATTCATACAATAATAAAACATACAGGGCGTTCCATTTAAAAAAAATTACCTACATACTTTACGTCACGCCTAAATGCAACACCCTATATAAATGAAAATACATTTACGTCATAGATACTAGTGAGCTTTTGTAGCTATCGACCGCCGGGATACTAATAACTCACCCTGTATAACGCTGGTTTAGGACTGGTTTGTTGTTTTTCATTGTTATGGTAGTACCTACGACTAATTTTATTGTTTGAGCAGCGTAGATGCAGATCGACAAATATGAAAACCCATTGTAATTATTTGCGTCACGTACTCTGCGTACGAAAGCGATAAATCTTCGCACGCCGAAGGTTAGGCGCTAACTTTGTCTGAATGATAACGAAGGATTGTCCGCGTCCGCGTGTCGCGTCGCGTCGTCGCGATCAATTGGAAGAAGGAGGGCGGCCAGCAACCGCCAACCATTCGTGTATGCCTCCCGAGCGAATGGCATACATAATAAACAAGTAGGTACCTATCGAAATAGTTGAATAATCCGAACGGCTGCGCGTCGCGGCAGATGAATAATCGTAGCGCCGTCGTTATCAGGCAGATATTTATGAAGGCAAGCGATCGCGGCGCGGCTCGGCTCCGGCTGCCATGCCTTTCCGATAAGCTAAGTGCATACTAAAGTCGAGAGAGAGAAAGGCAGAGACGGCCTGAGATCAATTAGATATGAGCCCGTTACTCGCCGGATACCTACCGTCTCTCTTTTACGAGGCTCATGGACCGACCATACCATGCCAAGTGCCAACTGCCATGGGAGTTGGGAGTTGGGACCGTGTCCTCGTTGATAAAGACCCCATACTCCGGAGTCCCGAAACCACTTTGCGCAGCACGCATACCTACTTTACGTCCAGACTAGGCGCCCGCCTGTGTATTGTATCATTTTTGTGCCCATTCTATATTTATTTTGCTCGTTTTACCTACCTGCTTACCTAGCTATAGAAGTATTTACACTTGTAGAATCTAGAAAGAATAGGATACGTATTACCTATACTTTAATTACTTTTCACTTTTCAGACATTATTTCTGCATGTTAGTTAGGTAGGTACGGTGCTGCGTTGACTCCTTCGACTTTTGTTATCGAGAAAATCTGATGTGGCCAGGCACATGACTTTATCTTACAATATACATATAAAATTAATAGTTTAGCTGCATGAGATTCTATTTGATCGAGATCAATCGTGTTTGCATTAAAATTAAACGAATTAGCCAGGATATGACAGATATTGACAGTAAGTATTGTCAAAAAATCAGCCTTTAACACTACCTACTGTCATTAGAATAAAAATACCTGGAGAAATGGCGGCTCATTTGCAAAATCCTTGAAAAATGCATAACAATATTGCTATCCGCAATCCGCACTTGAAATACCTACACATTGACTTTGTAAACACCATGGAACCACCAAGCTGTTTCAATATTGTTTCACATAGCGTACGTGCGCGCGTGTTTCTCCTCCTCATCACATTCTTCATGCATTTGCGTGTTGAATTGACGTTTCGCAACCGCTGATGTTCTGAATAATGTCAAAAGTTTTAAAATTTCCTGACTACCTACTATTAATGTAGATACGATTTCGATCAAATAGAATTTGCTCCTGCAGCTAAACTATTAATTTTATCAAAAAATGTTATAGACATAAATTATACAAAATTTCCTCTACTTTAATTTATTATTTATCTATTTTGACGAAATTACAGAAATGTCGGCTCATTTGCAAAATCGTTGAATACTGATAAGAGTAAATAGCCAGTTTCTAGGACGCACCTCTGAGCTGCGTCCTAGCCTTCGTTAACTACCTAGGCTGGTTGACACAGCCAGAGTGAGCGTAGGGGGAGGCACAAGGGGCCCAATGGGGCCTGGGTGCCACGAGGATTATCCTTGACCTCCAACACCCTACATACATAGCCAGTTTCTTTGGACCCTTTTAAACCAAAAGCTTTTCAGCTCTAAGTTTGGTCATGAAACTTCGAAATATGAACTTTCGTCCAGATACCTTTAGTAGTTTCGCCGGAATCGTCGCCACAAAAATCGTTTACACACACACACACACAGAAATTTTTTTGTTCCTTGGTCAAAAATGTTCAGGGGACCCATAAAGACCTATTTCCACTAAAATCAAAATTTTTTTTTCGGCACGATTACAATGCTTCATCATACTGCGTATGATAAAGTAAAAACGAATACACACGCGCACATACATAAAGACATGTTTTTGTACCGTGATTACAAATATTTAGAAGACCCAAAAGATCATATTTCCGTTTTCGGCACGATTACAATACTCTATTACTTTATCATACTGCGTATGAAATCTTGAAAACATTAAATATCTTAAAAATGACACAATTTCCGGTGAAACCGGAAGTAACCAAAATCTGAAATTGCTTTAGTTATAAAGATCGTATCCAATACCATAAGTCCATACGATCTCAAATCCTACGTCATCCTCAAATGACGTTACTCCAATCTTCTGTCTTTTCGACGATTGCAAAATTCCTGACATTTTAGACTCGGGACAGGTTTTAACAGGTTTATCGCGAGTCTGCCGTAAATTTGGACGTTATCTTGGGCCATTGGGGCGCCTAAATAGGTGTCCTTTGTTTTGTCTACCTGTCGTAGAGTGCTATACCATGTAACCGAGATACTGCCGCATGGCATAGCGGCTCGAATCGTCCGAAGGTCCGTTTCTGCTGCGCTGCGCTGCGCTGTCTTATCGTATACAGGTGGTCTGCGACTCGATAAATTGAAACAGGTAGGCATCCGGTCCGCTATCTGACCGTGGCCGGGGGTATCCTTTTAAAAGTTTGTCGTCCGCTGTGCGGCTGCGGCCTGTATGATAGCGGGCTGCCATAAAAACTGTCGTTCCCTTCTTATCGGTAAAGTACTCTCTCTTAACGTAATGGATCCGTCCCAACTTGGAGACACAGCGCGGTGCGGCCGACGCAGCGGCGTCTCGGTGTGACTGAATAGACAGACGATGGATAATCATTTTCCAGGAAGTCTCGGACGGATTGGGACGAAGAATGGGAACCGGTGGCGCCGCCGGCGCCAAACTAGACTTCTACTACCGCACGACGCACACTCTGGCGTTCGAAGCACCCAAAAATAGAAGCAGCGTGTTCACAATTTGTTTGAACCTAAAACAAATATAATGCCCGATTCGCCAACGTGTTGCCATTGGGACATAGAGGTTATCCGATCGGGCCAATATATTTTTATTAAGAAACGGATTCTATATTCAACACTGTTTTTCCTCTCAGTGATATCTGTCTTCACATCTACACTGAAAAATAAAACAAGTTTATGCGACCGATTTTCATTATTTTAGGTGGATTCCAAAAAGAAATTCAATCCCATATTGAGAACACATTTTGTGGTCTTAAATAAAACTTTGCTTCTTCGGGCGTTCGAAGAAAGTTTCTTTATTATGGTATTTTATTAGATAGGAGTATTTCAAAAGTTCCCTAACCAATGGGTATGTACGCAAGTATATTTGGCTGCTTACTATGCTCCCTAACCATATTCTAACCGTCTAAAAAGTGAGGTTATGTACTAAACATTTATATTACTTTGCAGTTAAACTAATTACTGCCAAACGTCGAAACTACGCTCCCTAATCCTCCCTAACGATTTCCGAACCATTCCAACAAAAAAAATCACAAAATGTGAAAGTTGGGGGCTAACTACTCGTAGTACCTAATACAGACACTGCTGCAAATTTTTCTTTAAGCTGACTGTCGATAAAGTTCTAGGAATTTTATAATAAATTACCGATGAGAAGAACAGGCAAATACAGTGACTATTATTCGGTCGTCGACGACTAGTGGCAACCGTATATAGAATAGATAGAAGCGAAACAAGAAGCTGGATTTAACAACTTCCATCAATAGTTAATTACATATTTTTAGTTAGATGGGCCCCTTTCCCCTTCTACGCGCCGCGGACACAATTAAAATTTCAGTGAATACAGCTTAGTCATCGCGTGCCGAACAACTACATACATACTGTTCGTTTCAGATAAGTTGAGCGTTCTTATTAATACCAAGAAAAATACGAAACTAATTTGTAGTGGTTCATTGGCAATCATTTCTAATGTGGTAAGTTTGTGGGTTATAGAAATCAATTAAATTTATATACCCAAAATAAATAAACATACAATTTAGGAACGGCAATAGTTTCGCTATTTTGCGTAACATACACAAGAGTTTAAATAAAGTTAATCGCAATAATATATAATTGTGCAACAGATCATTGATATCTAATAATAAAATAAATTCTATAAAATAATAAACACTCTAATTCATAATATACTTAAGGGCAATTAAGGGAACTGTGTTGGATACGCTGCAATGGCCTAGAGTTTAAAACGAAGGAAAAATAAGATGGTCAATGTTTATTTCTGTGGAGGGTCTTGTAGCCACTTATGTAGGTTTGGTATGCGATGTGTATGCTTTCAGCTATTTTTTAGAGGCATCTGAAGTGTTGACGGCAACGCAAACACGTTTCGGAAGGCCTAACATGGCTTGGCAATGCTCAGCCGAAGGGGAACAATCGAAACACATCGGAAAATTAGCGCAAAAGTAACTTTGGCTGTTTATGTAGGTTTTAGTCCATTTTTGACACAAACTGAACGTTAGGCTCGTGGCTAAAGTGGATAAACTTCGTATAGGTTACGTCCGTCCGTGTGTCCGCGGGGTCGACAGTTCAATCCCGGGCTGGTGAAACAAGTTTTTTTGTTATTATTATTGAAAGCACATTTTATAAAAAGTACCTATTTTTAATTTTGTTGACAATTTTGATAACCGCAATCGCGAATTAACATGTTGTCCCTATTTATGTTACCTTATTGTTGATCAACTTATTATTATGAGCTATGTGTTATTATAATTTTTCATTTTTAGTCACTTAACATACAGGGTGTTGCAAAAAATATAAATGTGCGGTAGTCGTAAGTAGTCGTACTTATTTCCGATATTTTATTGCGAGTCTTAATGCTAGATACAAAATTGAATCGGTGCGTAATTATTCCACCTTCTCCTTTTCGATAATTTTGCGCAATATACAGGATGTTGCAATTTGTAACTTTTTATTAGCAACTTTCATTTCTTTACGGGCTATCTCAAGATGATGATTACAAGAAGATAATAATATACTGAATATACAATTGTTAAAATAGTAACAAAAACATTTATTTGACAACAGCGTTTATGACTATTGTTGTGTGGGGAAAGTCAGTTAAACAAATTATGAGTAGGTATGTACATTTATATCAGATCCACAATCAAACAAGGATGGCTACGACATACATAGGTACGGTAATTACACGAGTAGAAGTAACTGCAGCTTGTCCATCGCTGGCCTATAGAAACAAAAAGCTAACCGTGCCGAAAGTATTCCTAAATAGCCGGGCTGACATGATGACAAAAGGAATTTCCATTGTGTGTGCGCCGCGTTGTTTTATTTTCGTTATGCGGGCTCTTTTCAGAGTTGCCAACTCACGGCTACTCCTCCGATGTTAATAAACTACCGACAGGGCCGGCTCCAGGCAAGCCCGAGAACCGATCTTGACGGTTTAAGACTGACTACACACACAGAAATGATCGTCTCATGTTAAGAAAATGACATTCTTAACGTAATTTGTTTGTATTAAGACAACACACACTCATAATAAGAACATTTGTTTAATCTAAAACAAATTATTATTTGTTTTAACAAAACGATTGTTTTGGTTTAAGATAGTCATTGTTTTGCAAATAATGGAAGGGTGCCGATAGATGGAGCTGTAGTTTCTCGTCGTAACATCCTCGTAAGAGGGATTTAATTGCATTAATTGTATTCCATGTAAATAAAATATTTTTGCTATCATAATAACATGTTCATATTTAAAAGAAGTCTAACTACCCAATCTTGTGATGTAAAAAAGCTGTCGTTTAACGTTATTGACGGTAAAAAGCATTTCATAATTAATTACAGAAAAACTATAAACTGTAGAGAATTAAAACTTTTTCCTGTAACATTGCATTTTTGGATTGTGCAAAATTTTCTGATCCTATCAGTATTTATTACCTGATATGGAACTATTTCGACCTCAAACGCTTTATTGACTGAAGAATGTTGTTTTGCCCGAAAACAATCGTTTAAAGTTTGAAAGCATACAAAGAAGCCCGCCCAACTCCGCTGGAATGTTCAGAATGGGCCAGTCCGAAAGTGAAGCAACAGCGCGCGCGGCCCGCTAGACGATCTCCTCCTCCGTTAAAAATCCGAAACCACACACGGAGCGAAAATAAAAGAGTCCCCCCCCCATCGGAGAGGGACTTTTTCCACGGACCACGGCGAGTCTTCGTTAGCGCATAATTTTGCAACAATTAAATTTAGCGAGTCCTGTTAATTGCGTTCGGATTGTTCGTTTTTCGGTTCGTTCGAGCGGCCCCGCGACTCGTTTTCTGTTCTCTCCACCGCAACCAGCGGGACCGCGCTCAATATTTACCCCCGCGTGGACGAGTCTGCCCGATACCGCATACGTTGCCGTTGCCGTTGGTTCGAAAGCAGAACGACCGCCGACCGACCCATAAGAAAAACAAACATTTTTAATTAATTACCGTCCGTGTAGGACCGTCCCTCGTTCTTGTATGTGTGTGTGTGTGTGTTTTCGCTGTTCGTGCGTCTGCATAAGAACATCCCAGCATGGTCCTGCCCTGCCTTACCTAACTCTTTCTCTTGTCTCTGTAGCTGTATCAGCTTGTCTCAGTAGATGATATTCTCGGTTCTCATGGATTTACCGTAATATAGTTGTCGTATAGCATTTTTATTGTAAAATTTGTTATGTTCTATAATGGTTCTATACAAAAAAAGCGTGGTAAAAAATTTAAAGGTATATTAAAGGTCGGGCTAGAACACTTAGCTTAAAGCTCCCGTCTCAACTCAAATAGCTAACTGTAACGTAGTTCTCTCCAAAGCTTCGTATTCATTACATTTGACGTATGGTATAACCTAATAGTTATTTATGTACCAAGGGCATTACACGGATGTTTTATGCCCCGAGGGTGACCGATTAAGATGTCTCTTTATGATCATAATAGAGCATAAAGTAATTAATGTATTGCGTTTTATTTGTACAAAGATTCCAATTGGACAGTTATTTTCTTCTGAACTTCTCTAGACTTGCACTCTGGAGTATTGTAGTGCGTTTTTGTAATAAGTTCGCAACCATGTTTACAATAGCGACGATTGTGACAGTACTATATCATCGGCTGAAAACTGATACACAAAACACAGTCCAATTCATGTCCAATTGGAATCTTTGTACAAATAAAACGCAATACATTAATTTCTTTATGTCCTATATGATCATAAAGTGACATCTTAAATTTCTTGTTGATTTTTCTTCTACGATTTCAACTCGCAAAGAGATCTGTGTACTGGTCAAATAGGATTTGAACGCGGCCGCGGATGGTATCATAATTCGTAGGTTGGGACGAAATGATTGCGTGGAAATTTCAAACAAACTACGGAGGATTGTTTCGTCCGGTTTATTATTAAGCAATTACGGGGCCGGGTCTAATTGGCGAGGACCGGTCCGGTACCCGGACCGGCCCTTCTCCGACCAGGTTGGCTCAGGTAAATAATAATACAACCGCGATGATCGTCCCGGCAGGTAACGATGCAAAATTACAGGCCGCTTCCTTACATGCCCTCTCCATTCTTTCTAACCCTGCAGGTTTTCCCACACAGATGACGCGGCCATATTTTTTCGTCGGTTTTATTAATGAGCGCTCATATTTCGGAAATTCGGACTACAATTCTCAGCGGCAGGTAACTTTCAATAATGATTCGCTCGAAACGTCAACGTCATTTGTCATTAATAGTTTAGCTGCAGGAGCAAATTCTATTTGATCGAAATCGTGTCTGCATTAATAGCAGGTAGCCAGGATATTTTGAAACTTTTGACAGTATTCAGAACGTCAGCGGTTGCGAAACGTCAATTCAACACGCAAATGCATGGAGAATGCGATGAGGAGGCGAAACACGCGCGCACGTATAGTACAACTATATCAAAACATCTTGGTGTCAATGTATATTTCGATTGCGGATAGCAATGTTCTTATGTTTTCGCGAATAAATACAAGAAAGATTGTAAGACGGTATGGTAACATTAAAACTTATTTGGAATATTGAGCATAATTCTTTATGAACTTTTGTAGTTAGCACTAAAGACGGGGTAAAACCCGAAAATATAGTATGCTAGAAGCCAATATAATATATTAATCATCAGAACCAATAACCTTTTTACTTTATCATATGTAGTATGACAAGGTTTAGTCTTAGCATTTTTGAAATAATTCGCATTTTCTAGAATTTTTTCTAGAATTTTGTCGAAATAGTTAAATAATAAATTAATTTAGTTCTAGTAGTTTTATTTTAATGCAGACGTGGCCGATGTCGATCAAATAGAATCTCACGCAGCTAAACTATTAATATATGGTATGATAAAGTCATGTGCCTGGCCACATCAGATTTTTTTAATGGAGATGCCGTGAGTTTGACAGGTAACTCCAGATGTGGCGTATTAATGCCAAAATCGCTACTCTCTGCTGCTAGTGTAATAATTAGGGATAATAATGCATTTTTAGTCAGCCTAAAGCCTAAATAGATATTATTAGAAATTTGTTAATTACTGTTATCCTGTAGCATATTGGCAAAATAAGAAACTATTGTGGGTTCAATGTCGTAGATTTTTTATTTTATCCAACTAAACAGAAATATGTATGTCGAAATTTACGACAGTAGTTGAATTTGAAAAAGCACATATGCCGGGTGATGGTCCCATTGCTTATTGTGTACGTATGTGTGCGTGTGTATGTGTATGTATGTATTGTCGGTCCGTTCGGTTTGCGTGTCGGGTAATTGTAGAACGTCCTCTCCTGCCTCATGCTCTTGGGCTAGGTTTAATTGCGGATAATGGAGCGGTGGCGCCCGGACCGCGACCGTCTGCCGTCTGGCTATCACTCTGGCGCTCGCATATTCGCTCCCTCCCTCATGTCTTTTCGAAATTCAGGGCAATACATCATTCGAACTGTAATTAAACTTAAGTTATTATATAAATGACAAAAACCTGTCGTTAGCAAGCAATTTTGTTTAAGTGAAACATACATGACTCCTGAATATATCAGCAAAAAAAAAAATTTCATTTGAAGTAAAGAATATTGTTAGTTTCCAACTAGAAAAAGCACCCGGCGTCCCTTCTTGGTTTCTTTCCATAAACATTCGAGCTGTGGGGCATTTCTACGTCAGATATATTGACGGTATAATAGCACTATTAATGATGCGGTTATACAGGGTGTCTCACGGAACTGGCACATTAGAAGTTTATCATGTTCTACTATTTCTAGAAACTTGAAATTTTGGAACTAGAATTAGTCAATCTAAGCTCTTCAGCTAAAATATTCTCAAGTTACTAAACTAAAGCTCCATCTATCGACCCGCTTCACACTATTTTCAAAACAACGACCTTCCTTAAATCAAATCAATCGTTTTCTTAAAGCAAATATTTAGGTTGTTTTATATTAAAGTAATATTATTAGAAATAAATATTGTTAAGAGGCCTAAATCTGTATGAACAAAGTTACGCAAAGGGGACGGTTACTTTGTCTGTTGCCGTAGATCGACGAATGGCGTCGGTTTACTAACCAAACGGACCGATTGTTTTAGTTTTTAATTTGATAACACGAGTTTTGCCCAATAATTGGTACCTGCTTCTGATATATCTACATCACTAACGATAATGTTTTAATTTTTTTCAGGTCACACCAGGTGTTTTTGCAACCTGCCAAGCTGCATAACGACCGGATATATGTGCAAGTCGCCTTCTGGCGGCTGCTTTTCCGACGTGCAACACAGAATGTCAATTCCGACCGCATATAAGGGTCGCCACGGTTGCCTGGAGTTGCTCTCCGACAAGTAAGTAAAAAGTACTGCATGTAAACTGCAAACTAATCCAATCATTACGATACTCATTAAGAATTTTTAATAATACGTAGGTCGTATCCAAGGGGGCATTCGTATTTTGGTATTATGTATATGTTTATTACATACTACATAGCACTCTTTCCCTTATAGACACTAGGCTGGTTATTTTTATGTAGACAGCACCGATCCCCTCCAAATCGTTTCCAAATCCAAAAAAAGGGTCACGTATTTTTTTTAACGAAGTTTTGATTTGTAATTGCCTTTTGCGGCCTTTGAGGCCTCAAATTTACACGAGAAGCAGACAGAAAATTCTGTCTGCTAATAATAGGTCAAATGACCTATTATACATATGGATTTGAGGCCCCTAATCCACACCAGTGCTCTGAAAACTACCCAAATGAAAAATGTACATTTTTCAGAAAATGTACCGTTCTAATTATTTCATTATCTTTTTTCTCATAGAAATCATTACTAAGTCTTGTGGACATTTGTGAGTTAATTTCCATTTGTTTAAATAATTCGTTTTTCTAGAAATTCCGTCTGAATTCTGTTTTCTGGGTTCGAAATGGCAGTTTATATAGAGGGACATTATTCATTAACCAATTTCTTCATATTGCAGCTATAATTAATTTTCAACTATTTTCCAATTATGGTAGAAAAATCAGTTTATTTCTTTAAACAGTCCATTTCTTTAAACAGTTTTTTTGCAATTTGTCTAAAATAATTTTTTTATAGATCAGTCTGGCTAACTGTTATGCTGAAGTGACATCATTTATATTTTGGGGTGATTTCCAGTGTTTGAATAATATCGTTTTCAATATTGCAGCAAATTAGAGTACAGGGAACAGTTTTCAGACAGCAACAAGTCTACATTATCTTGCGACACACAGTGATAGGAAATGAGAATAAGAAATGGAGAGAGAAATGTAATTAATAAAATTAGTTGACTTTAGGAAATTTAATATTTTAAAAATAAATGTAACTCCCCAATTTCCCGAAAAGAAATTATTTCAAATCATTTTTATATTTTCGAATAAATGATATTGAAAAGTGATAATATTTTATTATTTAAACAATAGCAATCATCCCAAAATCGAAATGCAGTCACTTGAGAACAACAATTGGCCAGACCGATATAGAAAAATTAATTTTAAGTGAATTGCAATCAAAAATTGTTTAAACAAATAGAATTTGTTTAATCAAATATGGCTTTATTAGATAATATAGATAATAGGTTTTTAACATATCTCGAACATGAAATTTATATAGGTATGTATATTAATATATATTTAATTTAATTTCACAAGAAAAGCCGACTTTCCTAGCATAATTAGAAACAAAGTTCACAAATTCATATATACATATTCTGAATCGCTTGGTATATGGTAGCGAAATTTACATATTTGACTATTGCCGTATTGGTTTCATACAAGTCGCCAACTTTTATGAAGAATAAAATTTCCTGGACACACCGTATATTGGCCCTATACAAATAATTTATTAACGTGAATAGATTTTTGTTTATAAGAAAGAATTAAGTTTCCTTCATGTGTTGATTCACATAAACATGATTTGGTAACACCAAAAAATATTTGTTTACAGTAATTGCAATATAGTCCTTTCTGTATGTGCGTATTCCCAAATAACACAAATTGAATCATATTTGAATCGCAAATTATTGTTTGTTTACAGCGAGCAGAGGGAATGGTGTCAGGCGAATCCAAAAATGCACGTCCACAAGAAGAAAACTCATCCCAGGTCGCTACTCTACTGCTGCTACAGCGACCTCTGCAATCACGTTGACAATCCGGAGACGACAAATCTGATCGACGAATCAGAGTATTTATTCAACGATAGCGCGAGGAGCGCTCGTAAACCGCCGAATTCGCACATAGTGGGCCAGCAACAATACAGCGAAACCGAAGTCTGGTTCAAAGCGGCGACCATTGCAGTTCCAATTTGCGGCACGGTGATCGTTCTGGTATTAATTTTGTTAGCCGTACACCTACTGAAGAGCGAATCAAGCGCAAATTCCCGACTTAAATTTGGGTAAGCCTCTATGTTATGTCAGTTGCTACAAAAATTGTTTATAACTTTTACAAAAATTGTTGCATAAAATTCTGTCATACCTCAAATTGTAGGTAATTAAAAGTTCTAGTAGCCGTCAGACCCTCAGAATTTTATCCCATCGACAAGAAGCCCTAAAGCGCGATAATGTCCGTTCGAATAGCAAACGTATTTCATTCAGTTGCTGCAGCAAAATGTCTATAACTTTTGCAAAAATTCGAGCATAAATTTCTATCATACCTCAAATTGTAGGTAATTAAAATAGGTACCTAAAAATAATGTTTGCATCTAGTAAAACTGTTTATTTCGTAATGTAACAAACCGATTTTCTTTTGCCTATAGTGAGAAATATGTGCCAACACAACATAAGAACAACGGGGACAAGTACAGAATACAGAGGGAACTGATGCCGATTCAACGCAATCCAGTTTATACAAACGGAGTATTGGAGGAGCTGCAACAGATTAGAGCGCCGCTGCTCGTCCAGAATCACCTGGACATCCATAACCATGCCAAGAACACCAACACGCGGTTCATCGCGATGAATGCTTACGACAGTTCCTTGTCGGATATCGACGGGTATTGCTGTACGCATCAGAAGAAAATAGGGAATTGTGAATACGCCCACAGTTATCCCGAAGTTCATCGCAAGAATCTCTTTCGCGATAGCATAGTCGTGAATAGCAGCTTGATGAAAGCTAAAACTTACGATAAGATGAATCTGCAACAGGAACAGTGATTTTTTGTTTGTTTTATCGAACGTTGCTAGTATTAATCGATGACACGGCTGTGAATACTTGACTCCGTATAATGGAACCGACGATTTTTGTGAAATTCATCATACTTTATCAAAACACTATAATGCTCAACTGTGATTGTAAATTGTAAAGGGTTTCCAGTGGTTTCACAAAAGTAATGCGTGTGAGATTTTACCTCATCTCGATGTAGTCGCCTGCTAGTTATTCATAGAGAGAGTTTTTCTATTAATAAAAAAACTCATGTATAGAGGGTTAGTCAAACTTACCGGAACAACTAAATAATTCTCCAACCGTACGCAATTTCTAAAATTTGGTAACCTTTCCTTTTTCATATAGAATTGTATATTGTATAACTGTAATAGTCCGAGATCCCACTGCAAAATTCTTAGTTCTTAATTGAAGCAGATTTTTATAGATGATTTTATTATAAATAATTATCAATATCAAACTGTGGCATAAAGTATTTTAAATTAAAATTAGTTAATTTGGTTCTCTTGTTTTCAAGATAACTTATAAGTCATTGCAAAGAGAGATACAGAAAAAAAATAAGAGAAGTATGTAATAAAAGGAGTAATAAAATATAAGTAGAGAACTTATTAAATTCTAAGAACTTTTTGTAATAGTTTTGAGTTCTAAGCAATTAATCAAAACTCCTCAAGTTCAAATTAAGAATATTTTCCCATGTATAGAACTAAACATGTAAAAATATACAGGATGTTCTATTAGAAAAATTAACGGTTACCAAGTTTCCATAATAAAATAAACAGCCTGCATATTAAAAATATACCTATTTAGACGATAGCTTGTATATAACGAAAAAAACTTGTTTGCCATTTTTTTTATTTTTTTTACAATACAGGCGTCGTACAAAACGTTAGAATTAAAGAATGTCAAAATATACAGGTGTCGATTTGAAAAAGTTACAGAAAAGGTTACTAGTAAAGGTTCAAGTTTCCAAACTAAAATGTATAATACATGAATATATTGAAAGTATATTTAAGCGATACCTTTTTTTAAAACCAAAAAGCTTTAACTTGAAAAAATGTTTGGAATTTCCTACGGTTGGAGAATTATTTAGGTGTGAAGGCAATTTTAACTGACCCCTGTATATTTTATTGCTCGAGCTTTTCTTCTACTCAAATATAACATTATCTATCTTGTTAAATTTATTATTGGCTCCTGCAATTTCTGCTAATTGTTTGATAAGACTGTGCCTTTGGATAAGACTTTGTCTGAATAATTTTACGATACGTAACAGATATTGCGTACCCCAATTATTTGTACATATACCTAACTGTTATCTCGTAGATGTACATATATACCTACCTATATATTTAGATATTAACTTTGTTCTGTACATAGTAGTGTAATAATAACATGAACACTTAATTGTTTGTGATGTATTTTTTATGATGTAACAATGTATTTTTTCATTATTTATTGTACCAGTTTGATATGGTAATATATGAAATATTTTCAGAATACGGCGCTTTATTGAATTCACATAAAGTAAGTTTTTTAGATACATATTTTAATTTTTGGCTACACGGAAACAAACTCAATGAACTTCTTCTTCATCTGGGCATAAGGGATACTCGAAGGTGTTAGGGTCAAATAATTTTCTCTTCTTAAATTTTCTATTTGCGCTAGTCTCCTTGACCGGAGTGGTGTCCACGACGTCACCTTTTCCGGAGATTGCAGCGTCCAGAGGCACGTACTTTACGTCATCATGGTGCACTTTCGAGGACTTAGGAATACTTTTCGACTTTGACGTTGAACTGTCCGTTTGCGTAGCGCTGCGATACGAGCACTTTTTTGCATTAGTCCTGTACAATTGTTTCGGTGGGCTGGAATGTGCCGGACTTGGACATTTATTGTAATAGGCCTGCTGAGCTAACCTCAATTCGTTTTCCTTAAAATCTAGTTTATGCTCTAGCTCGCGGACTCTCTGCAAAGGTAAAATCGATAAGTGTTGAATAATCTCTTCGTAATCTTCACCTTTTCACTGTCGATGGCATACTGCGCTTTCTGATTCATCTGATGCAGTTGAGATCGAAGGTGGTTGCATGAAATATTAGATTCCTTCAGTTTACGATTAGCCTCTTCGAGTAAACCTTTCCACTTTAGCTCTGCTTGCTCTAACCGAACATTCATTAATGTGCCAGTTCTACTTAATTCCATAGAAAATTCTTTTTCTGCGAAGCAGATGATGAATACATTTTTTATGGGCATTATCGCATGGTTCCATTACCTTTCAAAGTATACTTCTCTCGCTCTTTATTGACCATGTCGGCGTACAATTTATTATGTTTTTCCTGCGCCTGCAATAATTCTTCCTTTTCCCTCTCGTACATGATGTCTTTCATGCGCATTGTCTGACCTAGTAGTTCATTATCATGTAATAATTTACAGTACTCTTCTGCAAATTAATTTGTGCCATGATAAATAAATATATTGATAAAATTTGATGAGTAATAGTCTAACCTTTTAACGTCATGTATTGAGAACTTATATCGGCAACATTGACAACATTTTCCAACGTCTCCCTTACCTGGTTTTTAAGTTTACGTTCACCTTCTTTTAAGTTTTCTATTTCGGTTGCCTTGGCTTGTATTATGTCCAAGAGGCTGGAATTTCTTTCTTGAATGGATTTATGTACCTGAAAGCATTTTTAAATTCATCTGCAAAAAAGGCAAACTCAATTCATGTTACCTCAATCAATTTTTTCACCTCTGCAAAATATGTGTTTTCCATTGGTGTTACAGTAATATTATAATTTAAGCTGCCGCTAAATACTTACTAACTTTGTGCGAATTATTTTGCAAAATTTTAAATGCCAATGGAATATTTTAATTTTGGTACCGGTGGCACCATCTATGGACACTCGATGTAGTCAGAATCAAGTGTTTTATATATGACTTGGATTATATAGAATATTATAGTTAAAAAGATAACGAATAACATGCCAATAATTTAATTCTAGTGATTTGGATGAGTATGGAGTAAATAAAATGTTTAACTATTATTGGCTGGATAATAATTTTTAAGTTGGTTAGTGGACGTGCGGCGGCATCTAACGGTGACAACGCGAACTAAATCCGAAAGGTAGATGCGCGGGCGCAGACGGCGCGTGACAGCGCATGCGTAAGATATGTACAGATGCCAAGCGTGGGATGCTAAATGCGGCGGATGGAGGCTGTCGATGATATGCTGTTGCGCTATACTTTAGTTCAGATTAATTTCTGCGTGTTGTCGGACACCGGTCAATGCGTTTGAGGGCCATAATTTGATTATTGTCGTTCCGGAGAGTGCTGCCGTAAACATCGCAAACATTAACATGTTGGCTAACCTGTACGACGGTGTTGTGCACTGCTAAATGCACCGCACCGCCATTTTATTAACCTTTTAGGCGGGGAGTCTTAATTAATGGCAATAATAACGGCCGCACTCGTTCTACAGCAATAAATTGGCACGTGGTCGTATAGGAAGGATATCACGTTAGCAAGGTAAATAGTTTTGGCGTGAGGGAAAATTATCTCGCGTTTACGCGATCGGGCGACGGTTTTGCGTCTGGAAGCCCTACGGTACTGCCCAGCGGGCAGTGTTTGTTCATTGTCACGGTCGTAACAGCTCACTTGTATTCCGTTTGAAACATTTGACAGTCGTACCCGTCTTCTTAACCCTATTGCCGCGATGTTTTGACATTCGAACCACCGTCCATAACCAACAAAAATTTTTATGTCGTGTTGTAGGAAGAAATCGAGGCCGGCATGGAAGATGGTTCCGACGGCCTGCCCTCGGACCCGCCCTTGCCAGAACCAATGAAGAATGGAGAAGTCATGGCCAGACTGCAAGAGGAAGGTTCAAACGACAAAGAGGATGAGAGTAAACTGGTGAAAGTAAACGGAAGCTCGATATTAGAGGAGACCAAATCGGAGGAATCCGACAGTTCGGATTACGACGCGTTGGTCATCGACGAATCGGCCACATCAAAAAAGGAATTACGGAAGCCGAAGGCTACCAAAGCCGGGTTCAAGGGTTTCAAGAATAGCACTAACGAAGAATTGGACAGTTATATGCACAGTAATCCGTATTTCGCCGAGTCGATATTCGAGCTTTTCGAAAAGTCACAGGAGAAAAAAGGTGAAGGGAAGCTTCTGTCAGAGGATAGGAAAGCGTGCAGTCGTCATATTGGAGAACGGAAGAAGGGAAAATCGAATCCGAAATTGCGCGAGTACGCGCAATATCTAGGATTGCAGCCAACCGTGCAATTCAAGGTAATAATTAGAATAATTCTATGGTAATCCTGCATTTAACGTGGAGAAATCGGGCGTGCGCCGTGTGTCGTGACATACACGCAACGTTGCCACGTATGCTTTGTTTACATCTGCCAGTTGGTGTGGATTTCGGACTTTAATTCACTTTAAATGAGTACGTTTGCCATTATATGTCGACTTACTTTATGGCAGTAGGCATGTTTAATTAGTTATATATCATCTGGTTGCGTGGAATAGGGAACGATTTTAATAGTTTAGATGCAAGAGCAAACTTTAACTTTGAAAGTATGCGTAGCAGTTGACTGTTGGTTGCTCAGCGCTCTGTGTATTATGTACATGCAATAAATAGTTTAGTAAAGCGTTAGCAGTTTTTATTCGAACCAACGCAAACCCGCCTACACACATTAAACATTCTATTTGATCGTAATCGCTCGTATCTGCATTACAACTAGTTTGCCAGGATTTGACAGATAATTTGATTATATTAACAGTGTTGACACTGCTGTGTAGTATGATAAAGTTATGTGCCTGGCCACATCATTAGGACGTCCGATCTACCATACCGGCTGAGAAATCAGCGAGATCTTCTCGAAAACAGCAATAGATCGCGCTTCGGATTTTTCTCGTCAATGTCCAGAGTTATGCGGGAATGGAACTTGCTGCCGGAGTCGGTGCGTGATGCATCCGCCCACGCGTTCCGAGTTGCCTTCATGCGCCAACTGAAAAGTTCTCCTCCGTGAGATCGCGCCTGCGTTTTTGCGAATTTATTTTTTGTTTTCTTTTATCTTTTCAAACACATTTAACACAAATATCTTTTCAACAGCGTGCGAGATTTTTGTACAATATATTGTAACACAAGGCATTTTGCCGTTTAAGTTCTAAATAAATAAATATTATATAGACAGACCTCGATGGTTGCTGCTGGTCCAAGGTGTGCTTGGTGCGCGATAAATTTTAGCGTGCAATCTTCCGACCATAAATGACTGACGCGAGTCGCATGTTTTTTTTTTGCGTCGTTATTAAGTACGGCAGCAACAGCAACAATAACTGTTAAATGTAATAACGTTAAATGCAAGATTACCTAATTCTAATAATAATAATAAATAATAATTTTATTCTTTATTATAATTCTGACACTTTGAAGTGTTCCAAGTGCTCGAGGGCCGGCTTCCAGTCGCTCGCCTCGCTCAACTATCACATCCTGAGGTGCGACGACACGGCGCCGCCCAACGGGGTTTCCGGCACGGCCCCGCCCGGGCCCCCGTCGACGAATTTTCGCGTCACCCGCAAGGTTTTCCTCTGTTCCGCCTGCGGGACGTACTACGAGAATTGGAACCTCTTTTTGCACATGCGTGAGGTCCACAAACGGTATATCTGCTTGTACTGTTTGGGGATGTTCTCGCACCCCGAAAAGTTATCGCTGCACATCGTCTCGAAGCACAACTGCGTCCCCAGTAGAATAAACACGCTCGAGGAGTTTTACGACGCGCACAAGGAGCCGTGTTTCCTCATGTGCTGCGAGTGCCAGAAGGGGTTCACCGAGTCCGATAATTTCTTTCAACATCAGTGCGCCGAAGTTGGCCCCAAGGCTCCCCTCAAGACCGCCGTTCCCGTCAAGCAGAGCAACCCGAAGAACCAGAAAAACGTAGAGCATGTCACCGCGGACAGCGTCGATGGCCAGCAGAACAGCGAACAGGTAGTAGTATATTTATTTAACAACTCTCTGTTATACATAATTACACAAATACGGATAATAGGAAACCAATAATAATACTAAAAATAACAATAACACTTATAAATTCCAAAATACATTCAACCTAATAACTAAACACCTTATTTCTTTAAGTACCAGTTCCAACATAAACAAATACAACTATTCCAACCCATCAAAATGTGCTTTTACATATGAACAGAGTATTCTTTTAAGTTCTTTTATGTTGTTTATTCACTTAATAAACAATGGCAGGCTATTGTACAGGATCATCAGCACGTGTGTTGTAGGTATGGACATCGTTCACAAATCTTATTCTTCTTGACATATACTTTGGTAACATATCATGCAATATCGAAATGCAATTCAAAATCCTAACACTCCTGAGAAGGAAGGTGAAAATTTGGAAAATAATGAAATCTCAATGAAGTGCTGCAGAACCAGGGAGTGTTGTGTGCTTGTGAAAATTTTGTGTTCAATGTCGCAATAACTCTGGCAGGTGACTTCAATGTCGATTTCATGGATGTTCAGTGTCGGAGCCAGCAGAGAGTTACCCACCTACTAGGAGCTTTTGGCATGACACCAACAATACTGCAACCCACCAGGATAACAGCAGATTCTCAAACATGCAGTGACAATATCTTTACGAACGTCGCAAATACCAACGCCGAAGTGTACTCAATTGCAATATCTGACCATAAGGCATTGATAACGTCAGTAGACTTATGTCACAGTCAAGATGCCATGACTTCTACAACGACCTTGCTGCTGAGGACTGGACAAACGTGGTGGCAGCTGGAGATCCTGAGGAAAAAATGGCCCGCTTTCTAGCGACCTTTCTAAGATGTTTTGAATTCCGTTTCCCCAAGAGCAGTGTTAGTTCTAATAGAAGGCCACACAAATATGATCCGGAGCTTCTTTAGATGAAGGAGACTATGGGTCTGATGTATGATACTTTCAGACACACCCTGAACCCGGATATTTATAGAACTTACCGCAACTACAAACAGAGCTACGTACGCAGATATAGTAACTACAACAGGAATTGCAACAATAAATTTCGCTCTCACAAATGGAAGCAGGCACTTAATTGAGCAGCCCATTTATACAGTCATGGAGTTTCTACAGCAATAGTTTTCTTTATTAATCTTTACAATTTTGCTGATATTATTACCATTGCGTGTGTGTGTGACCTAAGCTGTATTTTTTGAGTCTTGGAATAAAATATTATTATTATTATTATCTTATACGCAAATGTCATATTATTAAACTGTAACCGCTGGTTTATAGTCATGAAATGTAGACAATCTAACATTAATTTAATTTTACATTTTAATTTAATACGGTTTAATTTATCATTTTGAATTTTTAATTACCCGGTAATTTAAACCGGCGTAATTTAGCGTGTTGAATTTTTAGTTACTCGGTAATTTAAGCCAACGTAATTTACCATTTTTAATTTTTATTGACGTGGAAACTTAATATTTGAAATTAATGATTTTAATTTTAACGGTAACTTACGAAAAAAATGTATTGCCGTAACTTAACATCCCTGGTTTTTGTGTATTTCCAGGATTTTTTCGGGGAGGTCCAAAAGGAGACCCCTGCGGACGCAGAAACTGTAGAAAAAGAGAGGGCGCCACCTTTGGAAACCGTGGAAACGACGCAACAAGGGGATAACATAACCTGCGATAGCACCCTGACGCAGACGGACAGTCAAACGGCGTTATTCGAGGATGCAGAGAGGATGCAGAATGACGGGGAGGTGAGTTTTCGGGGCTCCGACGAGGAGAGCTCTCTGATTTCTCCGGGAGCTGCCGAGAAGCATTCAGACGAAGAGGAAGACGAGCGCGTCGAACGGGAGCCCGCGGAGGAGGGCGTCGGGGAGACGCGGAAGGTGCCCAAGGTGACGCTAAAATTCAAGGATTTCGAGTACCTGGGGCCTCCCGACGAGAGTCGGGCCCCGCAGGACGAGGACGAGAACTGCGAGAGCGACGACAGCGAAAAACTGACGATGGAGGTGGATAGGATAGAGGACGAGAGTCGGGAGGATTCGCGGGGCCCCGCGCAGGAGGAGGGCCCCGTCGCCGAGAATGACGGTGCTGCGGAATCGCAGACGATGCAGGTTGCCGGGACGGATGTGCCCATCGTTGAGTTGGAATTGGAGCAGCCCCTTGACAGGTTTGTACTTTGCCTGAATTTATTTTACATTTCTTTGTAGGGATTTACTAAACAGTAATCTGTAGTTTAAGGTTTTGTTTCAAGAAAAACATGGTTCAGATTTAGAACAATTTTTTTTTTGCGTTCGGGATGTTGAAAATATTCTTCAAGATTAATTATTATTCGTCAGTAGAGAGTGGGTAGAAAGTGCTTTGTTTACACAATAAAACTAACTATAATTTTACATATCTACGCATGGAAAAAATTACACTATTATTCATGTAAATCATAATTGGTAATGTAAAAATCCCATTGCTTTCTTACAACATGCAAACCATGCCTGGTACATTTGTAAAATCATGCATATTACCTGGGTTAATTGTAACTTTATGCATTTCATGTAATAATTTTTTAGTGTGTATGCTATTGATTGTAAGTAGCAAAAAGTACTTAAGAATCTGCACGAATTAGGAATTACGTGCCATTTTAATTTAAGTTTTTCTCTAGTAAATTTGTAAAAATTTATTGCAATTATAATTTTTGGATGATTTGCCATCTTCCATGGAACAAAAGGGTTCAAACGAACTGGTTGTTTACTTTGCATTTTTCAACGATTTTTCATTTGAGCTGCTGTTTCTCTACTTTCGTCAAAAGATTTCAATAATAAATATAAGTATGTGACGTTAAAAATACATCTACTGCACATGCATCTATGCTAAGAAAAAGTTAAGAAGCATAATATCACTGCATTTCCAATTATACTGTTATTTAGGACTTTTTTTGTACTTTAGAAGAATAGTACAAAGTAGTGTTGTAAAGTAGAATAATTAAAGAGGAACAGTAAATGATTCATGTATATTTTTTATCTAAAAACTAATAATAACAAATTTTAGTTTTAATGCATTTATTTAATATTTTGCTATTTTAATCATAACGGTTTTTGCAAAATTTCTCAAAATTGTGACGTGACGAAAAATGTCTAATTTTCACACATTTTCACAACTACTAGGAACACACAAACAAATACAAATTGCTGTTGCACAGTGTTATCTATATTTAACATTTATTCAGGTTCGAGGTGAAACGGCTGCTGCAAAAGTGCCTCAGGACAACGATAGCGACTTGCGTCTATTGCAACCACGCGCGTCGCATCTCCGTCAACGGAAAACAGCTCGGGTTGCACGCCATCGCCGAGCACCGTTTCAGCGCGGTCGTCAACAGCATAACCGCCGAGGAACTCATCCCGGAGAGTTTCGTAGCGCGCATCACCGACGGCCTCTCGGAACTCGACGGCGTCCATTTCAACCTCGAGGACGGAGACGATTCAACGATCGCGGCTTTCGCGCACGTTTTTGAGTGCTTCCAATGCCGCTACTCGACCGCCGTCCACAAGGAGCTCTACCTGCACAACAGGAAGATGCACGCCAAGTCGATTCTCCTCTGCATCATGTGCAAGTCGAATTTTTACAGCTACAGCGAACTGATCTGCCATTTGTGTCCCGGAGTGTATGATGTTGAGAGGGATGTGCGTTTTCGCTGCTGCGTGTGCGTCGGAGGCGGCGACGAGCTGCCCTCGGCGTTCCGCCTAATGGTCCATCTGAGGAAGAGGCACAACGCGTGCGATGTATGCCTCGAGCCGTGCCACAATCAGTCGAAGCTGTCGAATCACGTTTGGAAGCACAAGCTGCACCATCTGTGTTATAGGTAACTCTTTGATTCCAGAATACTTAGTGGGCTCGTCAAAAATGTTTTAAGAAATTAAATTACCATTCATTTTCATTTTTCATTTGTAACAAAAAAGTACAGAAATACCTATAGTTATATCGCTAGTAACAAATGTAAACTGTAACATTTTCCAAAACCAAACTGTTGGATAGTTTGGAACAGGACATACTATCGGTTGCAAAAGTATTGAGCCCTGTGTTTAAAGGCCTATAACTGTGAAACCACTAACTAAAAAAATAAAGTAAAGTCCGTGATGCTCCTGATCATTTCTACATAACCTATAGGACTTTAAAAACTTTCTTGCTCTAGGTACGGACGTGAGAGCAGTTTTAAGGAAACGTTTGTTTTTCCATTTTTTTCTTACTAAACTGCTGATTTTGGCTTTTGTGCTTTCGTAAATTTCTCTCTAGTAAAGGTTGTAAAAAGGTTATTAGGAAAGAAAATATCTCAGTAACGAATTATAGCATGACAACGCGATAATATGATTTGATATTCCTTATCAACAAACAATCAGTTAGTTAGTTTATTTTAAATTTGTAGTTTGTATTTTGCCGCACTAGAGTGGCAGAGTTTGAAAGCGGCACTCCAACCTCGAACGAAATCAGCTGTTTTCGAGTGTGACAGCACAAAAAGCACTTTACTTATTTTTGTTTGTTCAGTAGTTTCATAGTTATGAAGCATTGAAGCCACACAGGGCTCAATACTTTTGCAACCGATAGTAGGGTGGTTTCTTGTTTTTGCTCTTTTATTTTTTTTATGCGGTATCCTCTCTAACTTTATCGCTATCTTCTGTCTCTCTGCTACAGGTGCGGTATCGCGTACAGAAACAAGCCGGACATTACGAAACACCTCTTTTGGAAGCACGGCACTGAGAGTGTCCTGTGCAAGAAGTGCCTGCAGAAGAAATGGCCTCACGTCTACCACTTTTGCATTCTACCACCGAGTTTTGTCTGCGAGGAGTGCAACCTCAGCTTTTCAAAGGCCGTCTACCTGATGGTGCACAAGCGATTGCATTCCGACGTGAGGCCACACGTCTGTTCCGAGGAAGCTTGCGGCGAGAGGTAATTATTCCTTTTTTTTTGATTTATTTTAAGTATACACTTATACTGGATTTTTTTTTGGATATTTGATTATTTTTTTTTAGATTCGTCTCAAAGAAATTACTGCTTAAGCACGAGTTTAAACATCGAGAACCGATTGAGGCGCACCACGTAGAGCCGGAGAAACCGGCGGAACAGGCTGAACCGCCCGTGGAGGTCGCCGAGAACTCTAGCGTCCAGGAGAACGCGGACGCGGATGCGGAATCGGAAAAGGGCGGCGAGAAACCAAAGGCCAAGGTGGACGTGTACGATCTGCCCGAACTGAATCTGTCGGAGAGCGATAGCAGCGAGTCGGGCGACGAGGCGGCGCCAAAATCGGCCGAGAGATGCGTCGACGAAACCGGCGAAAAACCGGTAAGTACATAATAATCAAACTTTAAATTAGCGAAAAGACGGAAAATAAATTCAATAGAGTTGGCTTTTTGCTGCTATAGATAAATAAGAAGATGGGCTAGGCAAAAAATAAGATTTTGGCAAGATAGAAATGAATTCTACTGCAACATCTTTCTCTTTTTTCAAATATAATACCCCTAGCCCAAACTGCAATACAACAATAGATTTTTGTCTAGGTACGATTTCAGCCCAAACATTATAATTTTTCCGCTAATAAAAAAATGCGGTAATTGCCAGATATGTAACCAATGACCATAATAATTTTGCTGTCACGTGCGGTCAGCTTATTGCAGACTCAATAACCTTTAAGACGAGACGTAAACATGGGCATAGATGCGATCCCAGCCAGAAAAACATAGTATCTAAATATTTGGTTTTGTAGTTGCAAAGTTTTCAGAACGAAGCCTTAAAGGATGGGATTTACATATTTCTTATTCCTTTTTAGCATATTTTTTGTCTAACATATTGTTTTTACTTTTGTTTACATTACTGTAATCTATTGTTGTATAAACTGTATTGAGTTTATTGTTGTTTTCTTTTTATATTTATTTCAATTGCGTCCATGAAAGGTTTTTTAATTACATTTGTAACACAAGGCAATTTGCTGTTTAACTTTTTAAATAAATAAACAAATTTAAACGTACTAGGTGCTGGAGACGATATGGGACGACTTCCGGAATTACCGCGCGAACCAGGACCAGGAGAGTACGGAGAATAATCCGCCCGTCAATCTGGAGGCGATCATGGGCGACCACGACTATTGCGTCGTATTAGAGAAACCCGAGAGCGGCAAGGAGGGCCAAGCGGGCGACTTGCAGCAGCCCGACCACGATTACTGCTTTGGACCGAAGAAGGGCGAGGCGGACGTGAGCGTCGCGCCAGCAAAGTCGTCGAGCGACTCGAGCAGCGATTCGGACTCGTCGAGCTGCACGTGCGGGTCGAATTGCTCGTGCAGTTCTTCGACGGGAAATAATAGCTCGTCGTCGGACAGCTCGTCTTCCGATAGTTCGTCGTCAGAGGGTAGGAGAAGGCAGCAGGCGAGGAGGGAACGCCGGAGGCAGAAGGCCAAGAGCAAGAAGAAAGGTACTTACTTATTTATACAGCGCGAGTTCCCGGCGGTCGATAGTTAATAATTCTTTTGAGAATGACAAAAAATTTTATACGTATGTTGGTTGACTCGCCATTTTCTATAAAGTCAAATTATTTCATTTATACAGGATGTTGCATTTAAGTGTATGTACATCTTTTTAAATGGAACGTGCTGTTTATTTTATTATTTTATGAATACTACTAAATTTGTTTATCCAACCGTGTATGCTGCTAAGTCACAGCGTTAATAGCTCTAGAGATATTCAACTGTTTTTCAGTTGCACATTGATTTGGCTTGCATTCCATAGGTCTCGGAAGAAATTTCAGCTATCATTTTTCATTTTGAAGATATCCGCAAAAAAACTGAAATGTTAAGATATCATTTTTAATTTTTTATTCAAAACTAAATGTAGCTGGACATTTGAAACAAAATTATACTACGGCTACTTTTTAGCAAGGAATGCCTGCATATGAAATTCCAAACAAAAATACTATCCTAACGGTGTTGTTGAGGAAATACCTAAACGTCACGATCATAAATATGAAAAAACATGAAAGCTGACTTATATAATATGTTGGCCGATTTAATTATAAACGTTTTATTCTACAATAGGCGCGGACGAAAACAGCGGCAACAGCGTGAACGCGGTCGCGGCGAACGACGGTCGGGCGCCGCCGCCAACGATCGGACCGGCGATCGCCGCGGTTCCTGTACCGGAAGTTCCCATCCAGGAATCCGATCTGGAGACGACCGAGTCGGACACGGACGAGGACTTCTACGACGAGCAGCCTCAGAAGCTCGCCGACAAACTTCTCGCCGAGAAGAAGAACCAACTGCTGCAGGTGGCCGCGATTGGGCCGTACATAAACGGCTCGATAATGGACGGCAGCCGGCCGCCGACGCCGGGCGGCATCCCCGCGCCCCCCTCGACGGTCGCGGTCGGCGGCGGCTCCGTCAAGAAGAAGAAGTCCAAGTCGAAGAAGCGCAAGAAGAAGAGCAGGAGGGACGGCGCGGGCGGCAAGTACGAGTCGGTCTCGAAGCGCGGCGGCGCGTCGCCGGCGCGCGACTTTGCCTGCCCGGCGGGGATTATTGGTGTCGGCGCCGGTCCGGCGGACGGTCGGAGGGACGGCGAGAGCCGGACGGCGGCCGAGATGGACTCGAGCCTGCGCGCCTCCAAGCGGCGTCGCGTCCCCAACAAGTTCTACGGGTATGTCCCAATTCTCTATTGCTTCTTGTTTGTTAGTCAAGGATTGCACGTTGATGTGTAGCACTGTTAAGATCGGGTGTACGTTATTTAGAAAAAATCAGCCGCTGATTGAAGTCTCTGTGTCTTTCGAAGCAAAATCTTTTTATACCCACTCTTTTAGGCCAGAAAGTTGGGTTGTATAGTTCTTCCTTTTTTCATTTTCTTGGGGGTAGTTCTTTGACTGTTATCTTTACAGTTTCAATGCTCTTTTCCTTTTTATGTAGTCCAGAATTGAATTTTCTGTAGCAGACTTCCTCACTCGGTATATATACAACCATGCCTTCCATTCTATTCCTGAGAAATCCCCTTTTCCATCATCATTTTCTCCTGTTTCGATTTTTTTTTGTATTTTCGTAGCTCGTGGTCGATATTCTGGCTTTGTTGTGTTTTCCAGGTCGTTCTGTGTTTTCGAATGTACGTTTTTCGTTTTGAATAACTATTCACTGTCATGTCGGACGATGTCGCCCTCTGTAATGATTTTTGGAGTATCTTTCGCCTGTGCTGCCCTCGCATGGGGTCCGTTCGTCTCACATTGTGTCGGTAATGTAGATTGTCCGCTGGGTATTTGTTTCTGCTTTGGTTCAAACTGGTTTTTGTCGCTTTGGATAACTTTAGCATAGCTTTTCGTTTTTTATTCTGTAATATTGTTCTTATTTGTTCTTCAAGGAACCCGATTTTCTCTATTAATAACTGATTGTTTTGTTTGAGTGCCTTATTTTTGTCTTGTGTCTCACGAAGTAGTAGCTTCAGATACTGGTTTTCCATAGAATTTGTGTTTTGCTTTTCTTCATTTTCGCAACATTGTATTTTGTTTTCTTCTAATGTTGTTAAATTTTGCATTCTCTTGATACAACTCTTATGGTAAATGCCGTAGCAATTTATGCACACACTTATTGCACTCTCCTAGGTAGCACAGCACCTCATTTATCCCCTTTTAAGAAGATTTTTATCAGCAGCTTCAGGAGGTGAGTTCTCTCCTCCTGAACACAATTATCCGGAAAACACCGCTCGCGAATCCGGACAACGCGCCGGCGAGACGACCCTGTCACTGCGGTCTTTGGTTTTAGGAGCTGTTTTTCTAATAACGAGACATAAGTTTTTTCCGGAAGTAGCTTCCAATATAGCCCCGACTCGACCGCATTGTAAATTTGATCTAAATTAAGTTGTTAGTTCTGTTAGTTTTTGTAATAATTTCTCTTTAAAATAATAATAATATGTATCTGATGAGAATATGTAGATTGTTATAGTAGTTTCTAGTTCATTATCGCTTATTACAGGTACTCGAGCGACGAGGAGCGCGAGAGGGTGCAGCCGCCCGCGCTCAAGTGGCGTAAGGTGGACCTGCCCGCGCCTGTTCCGCCCCGTTCACCGCTGGTCGTGCCCCCGCTCACGATAAAGACGACAAAACCGCCGGAATCGACGGCGGCGATAGCGCCGTCGGAAACGTTCCGACCGGCCGACTTCCATCATCAGCATTTCGGCGGCCGCAAGCAGTTCCGACCGCCGCCGCCCATCCAGCCCGTCGCGTCTATCGCGCGGCGCGACAGAGAGAGCGCCGCCACCGACTCGAACGAGAGCAGCTCCGACGAGGAAGAGACGCACGCGGAGTCGGCGCGACCGCCCGTCCCGCCCCCCAACACGCAGCCGCAACCCGCCCTCTACTGCTACTGCCGGTGTCCATACGACGAGGTCTCGGAGATGATCGGGTGCGATTCGAGCGACTGCGCCATCGAGTGGTTCCACTTTGAGTGCGTCGGGATCATGGTGCCGCCGAAGGGGCAGTGGTTCTGCCCCGACTGCAGGAAGAAGAAGCAGCAGAGGCGAGAGATGCTGCACATGCACGGCCACGCCGTCTGAGCGACAATCCGGACGTTTAACCTCTTTAGTTTCTTTCCGCGTGCCATCAACGATTGTTTATTCGTTAGTCTGCGCGCCTTTAAGGTGGCACGTCGTTGAGAACGAGATATTTCCCTCCTCGGACATCATACATCCTAATAATAATAATATAATAGTAACGTACGAGTTAGTTACAAACGTTATTCGGTTTATATACGTTATTGTGATAAAAGTTCATTCTGATGTATACAGTATAAGGTAGTTTTGTATTTATTTTTCGAGAAATGTGCGGTAAAATTTTATACTATGGCCTTGTAATGAAAGTCGTAAAAAATAAATTGTTTATGTTTTCGGCGGAAGTTTCTTTCGATATTGCTGCACTACTCTACTTTCAACAGTTTTAGTTGCAGACTTTTGTGACGTATGCGTTGTACTGTTAAATGTACTTCGATGTAAATAGAAACCCTAGATTTAGTTTAACAAACAGATAGATGTGTATACTAGGAAGTGTGATTGCTCCTTTGAACGTGTTGTTAAAAGGTTACATGTGAATACTGTAAATAAAATTAGCTAAAGATATAACTATCCACAATGCCAGGACATGACGACGTATGTACATTTTGCAAATATGGTCTACATAAATAGTTCAGAAAATGCCCAGTGAAAATATTGCCAAATTAGATTGTACATTTTGTATATAGCTCACTTCTCGTACTTATAATATACAATTATTACATTATAATAAACTGCTCTCTGTTTTATTTCGGTATCCCCGTTATTATTAGTGTAGAGATCTGATCGAGATAAACAAGTATTGAATGTACAACTATTGCGTATAATAAATGAAAATCGTTTTTTTGTAAGTGACTATTATTTGTCTTCTTACTATTAGAATAGAATAGAATAACTTTATTAGACCTATGCGGCAACTTGCTGCAGTTCCGTTCCTACAATTCCACTATTATTGCAACGGCATCATAAATGGCACCTTGGCAGTATAATAATAAGGTTATGTCATAGAAGGACGTGCTTAGAAATCAAAAATACGATTTCTGTGGTTATACTGGTTAAGTGGTATGTGCTTCTATTCTATTGATCCTGGACGATCGCGTGCCATTGATTCGCATCATGTGATCATTATAATTTCTTTTTTAAAATACCCGCGCAATATTAGTACCACCGTCAATATTTTTGGAACAGATGGCGCGGCGATCTGCAGTATGGCAACCGTACGATAACGAAATTTCCCTAGGAGTGCGACGGGCAGTGTTGCAGATCGGTAAACACAAGAATTCCCCGCTCTTCTCTCCTAGGGAAGTTTCGTAACCGTAACGATTGCGACACTGTAGATCGAAGCGCCCTCTGCGTAAAAATATCGACGTTGGAACTATAAATTCATATCCAAATAATTCATATCACGCTTGGAAGTATTATTTCCACAGAGTTACTATTAATGACTGGAATTGGTGTGTTTTGTAATTCTAACCTCCAAAATGAGAACAATTTGATTTGAGCCATATTTGTGCGCTTTCGATAATTAATTCTCGACGAAATTTTGAGTGCATTTCGATGGAATATAATTTGGAATCGTCCATCTCGAAGGAATCGACCGTTCTCGTCTTATTATACCACATTGGGGTTCGTTTTTGTAAATCCGTGAATAGAAGACCGAAGAGAGGTAACCAACATTACAGTAGCTATGATATATGTACTCAATGAAAAGTTTTATAGTTGTTGGTCATATCAACACGAATTCCGAGGAGGAATATGAAATTACTGGTGGACATAGTGTTTTCAAAGAAATACAATTCATGCATGAATATTATGCTCCGGAAACAAAGGTATTTGCTCTTTACTGCCCAAGAAAAGAATGAAGTGATCTATCTGCAGATAGAAACAGGGCAATAGTTACTTTTACGGCTGACTGACATCAGGTACGTTGATTTTAACAAGCCAAATTTTACATTTTGAAATTTTTTTCTCTTTCCAGTAATGTATAGAGGCTACGTTACAGGAATAGATTTGGAGGTTAGTATATCCATATCGGAAATAGTGCATACATGAGTGCAAAACCATGGGGCTCATAGTCAAGCACATGATGTCTGTGACTTCACAGAATCAAATTGATTCTTTTTCAGCTGACAATTTACAATAACTGCCCTGTTTTCTCAGTGTAATGCAAAAGATCGGAACGAGCTTTTGGAGGACTCGCAAACAGAACATTACTTCAGAACATTAGATTGAAGTTCAACAGGTGTGTTGCAAATTGTAACTTACGACTAGCTCTTAAATTACTAATAATAGGAGATTAAGCAAGCGCATACCAATTAAACTAACCTAACTTTAGTTTAATTTACACGAATTTGAACCGAGTCGTTAGGTCATCGCACCAACATGACGATTTACGAGGTGTGCCCATATATAATACAAGTTTTATAAGACAAAAATTGGTGCACGAGTTGCGGAACGAGTGCGCCAACGCTTATAAAAAGAGTGTTATATACTATTTTTTCTACTTTGCGACATTAATTCTACATAAAAGAGTACTTTTAGTAGTTGTACTAGAGTAGTTTTATCTTGAACCGTTGGTAGTTGTGGTAAAATTCACAAATACGTTTGAGCTGAGCCAATAGCGACTGAGATGTCGGCCTTATTTGACACTTGACGTCAAGTTTATCAATCTTGGAATCTTGGTTTTCATAACGACACCGAAAGCGGTTTCCTTATGAGTCTATAACGAACGCAAAGTAGAGAAGAAACATTATATTATATACAGTAGAACGTAAAAATCTGAAAATTTGATCAAAATTCATCTAAACTTGCGATTATCTCGGAAATTATATAAATTATACCATAAAAAGATTGTTTTTTAACCTAGAAAAATAGTGAATAAGATTAACATACTTGATGACTTTCTTTACAAAACGTCGAAAAAATACACTCAATTAATTGTGCCAGTCAACAACAACAAGCAAACTATAGGTATGTTTTAGTTTGTTTTCAATTTTTCACAAATTTCTATTACTATACATACAATAATAATCACAAATCCACGATTTTATCTTTAAAATCTCTGTACAAGTTTTCGTAACGCTTATATCTCAATTCTATTTCTATTTCTATCAAAAAAATATGAACAATAAAAAATTCTAGATGCAATAAACAATTTGATATACAGAAATGTGTAAAACAAATTTTACAGTTTATGTAATATCTATATTTAGTCTCCGACACGTTTACATGATGAATTTACTCCTTTATCTCTAGCAATTGTGGGCCTTAACCTATGAAATGCAATGCGCTAATAGGAGATTAATTAAGGACACTCTCTTGAGTCATCGGAGCAACATGACGATTTACAAGGAGTGCCCCATTTTTACCTGAATACGAAATGGCTTTTACCAACCCACATGGAATTGTACACGATGGCTTTGTGACAGGTCAGTAGCGACTTTTTTCCTTAATTTTTCAAAATTTATTATCCTGCACACAAACAGGCTGTCTGGTTTTGTTAATATCTAATTTTTCCACATTTTTAGCTATATTATTTTCCAAATGTGAGATTGATTTAGAACTTTTTAAAATTTATCCCTATAACTTTACAACAATAGCTGTGTTCGATTACTGGCCGCAATCTGTTCAATGGATCTTTTTTCTCGCAAATTTGAAATACTTGCTTCCTATTGGTGGTATCAGTTTGATTCAGATGTCAAACGAGCAAACTAATGGTATCTTAGCCAAATGATTAAGAATTATATTGAACAGAATTGATCACGGCGAACAAGCAGACACAAGTAATGTATCAAGTTGCTGGAGATTTAGAATTTATCGCTATAACCGGCAAATTTTCAATCGTGTGTGACTCCAGCATTTTGTTACAATAGTAGCTGTGTTTGATTGCGGCCACGATCTGTTCAATTGACTCAGATTTTGATCTTTTTGATTGCAAATTTGAAATCCTTGCTTCTTATTGGTGGAATCAGTTTGAGTCAGACGTCAAATGAGCAATCGAACGGCACTTCAGGCAAATGATTGCGAATCATATTGAATAAAACTGATCACGGCCAGCAATCGCACATAAGTATTGTATCAAGTTACTGGATGTCACATGTAATCTTATTTGTTATTTCCAGTCTTGCAATCTTGCTCCAATCTTGTTTAACAAGACTACATGCACAGTCGGACAAGACAAACTCAGATAGACTGTCTGTCTGTTTGTTTATAAAACGGCAATAAGAAGCTGTGCGTACATGTAGTATTCATTTGCGATTTAGTAATGTATTATCTAAATTTTTGCAGTAATAAATAAGGGGCATAGCCTGAAGCTGAATGAGATGAGGTTACACCGACGATGGTCTCTAATAACATGAAGAGTTGTGACGTGCACTACATGGAGTTCAACGCATATACATTAGAAATAATATCATCCGAATTCATTGCTGAGTTGTGACGTATGACGTAGTTGCTATTGCGAGAATCAGATGCTCGGAGCCATCGGATCAGAGATTTGTCAATAAATAGTAACGGTGTTTAAACTACATGTGGATTGGTATCGTATACACGATATCAGAGCACGATATTAACAAAGGGCAGCAAGAAGATTTACCATAAGTAAGTTATATAATAAAAGCATTATACTGCATTCATTTATTTATGACTGCCCCTATTTCTTACGTACGATTTAATATATAATAGAAAGTAATGCAAAATTGTTTGTAAAAGTTACAAACATTTTACTAAAGTAGTACACTACACGCTATGAATTTTTTCTCCACTTGAATGCATCATACAAATGCAATATTGTTATTTAAGCGTTGTTCACTCAAGACGAAAGCTTTTTGCATTTATTTATGACTGCCCCTATTTCTTACGTACGATTTAATGTATAATAGAAACTAATGCAAAATTGTTTGTAAAAGTTATAAATATTTTACTAAAGTAGTAGACGCTATGAATTACTATTTCTCCACTTGATTGAATGATATACAAATACAATATTGTTATTTAAGCGTTGTTCACTCAAGACGAACGCTTTTTGCATTTATTTATGACGGCCCCTATTTCTTACGTACGATTTAATGTATAATAGAAACTAATGCAAAATTTTTTGTAAAAGTTATAAACATTTTACTAAAGTAGTACACGCTATGAATTTTTTCTCCACTTGAATGCATAATATACAAATACAATATTATTATTTAAGCGTTGTTCACTCAAGACAAAAGTTTTTTGCATTTACTTATGACTGCCCCTATTTCTTATGTACAATTTAATATATAATAGAAACTAATACAAAATTGTTTGTAAAAGTTATAAACATTTTACTAAAGTAGTACACGCTATGAATTTTTTCTCCACTTGAATGCATAATATACAAATACAATATTGTTATTTAAGCGTTGTTCACTTAAGACGAAAGCTTTTTGCATTTATTTATGACGGCCCCTATTTCTTACGTATGATTTAATATATAATAGAAAGTAATGCAAAATTGTTTGAAAATGTTATAAACATTTTACTAATGTAGTACACGCTATGAATTTCTTCTCCACTTGAATGCATAATATACATATACAATATTGTTATTTAAGCGTTGTTCACTCAAGACGAAAGCTTTTTGCATTTATTTATGACGGCCCCTATTTCTTACGTACGATTTAATGTATAATTGAAGCTAATGCAAAATTGTTTGTAAAAGTTATAAACATTTTACTAAAATAGTACACGCTATGAAGTTTTTCTCCACTTGAATGCATGATATACAAATACAATATTGTTATTTAAGCCTTATTCACTCAAGACTAAAGTTTTTTGCATTTATTTATGACTGCCCCTATTTCTTACGTACGATTTAATGTATAATAGTAACTAACGCAAAATTGTATGTAAAAGTTATAAACATTTTACTAAAGTAGTACACGCTATGAATTTCTTCTCCACTTGAATGCATAATATACAAATACAATATTGTTATTTAAGAGTTGTCCACTCAAGACGAAAGCTTTTTGCATTTATTTATGACTGCCCCTATTTCTTACGTACGATTTAATGTATAATAGAAACTAATGCAAAATTGTTTATAAAAGTTATAAATATTTTACTAAAGTAGTACACGCTATGAATTTTTTCTCCACTTGAATGCATGATATACAAATATAATATTGTTATTTAAGCCTTATTCACACAAGACGAAACCTCTTTGCATTTATTTATGACTGCCCCTATTTCTTACGTACGATTTAATGTATAATAGAAACTAATGCAAAATTGTTTGTAAAAGTTATAAACATTTTACTAAAATAGTACACGATATGAATTTTTTCTCCACTTGAATGCATAATATACAAATACAATATTGTTATTTAAGCGTTGTTCACTCAAGACGAAAGCTTTTTGCATTTATTTATGACTGCCCCTATTTCTTACGTACAATTTAATGTATAATAGAAACTAATGCAAAATTGTTTGTAAAAGTTATAAACATTTTACTAAAGTAGTACACGCTCTGAATTTTTTCTCCACTTGAATGCATAATATACAAATACAATATTGTTATTTCAGCGTTGTTCACTCAAGATGAAAGCTTTTTGCATTTATTTATGACTGCCCCTATTTCTTACGTACGATTTACTGTATAATAGAAACTAATGCAAAATTGTTTGTAAAAGTTATAAACATTTTACTAAAGTAGTACACGCTATGAATTTTTTCTCCACTTGAATGCATAATATACAAATACAATATTGTTATTTAAGCGTTGCTCACTCAAGCCGAAAGCTTTTTGCATTTATTTATGACTGCCCCTATTTCTTACGTACGATTTACTGTATAATAGAAACTAATGCAAAATTGTTTGTAAAAGTTATAAACATTTTACTAAAGTAGTACACGCTATGAATTTCTTTTCCACTTGAATGCATAATATACAAATACAATATTGTTATTTAACCGTTGTTCACTCGAGACGAAAGTTTTTTGCATTTATTTATGACTGCCCCTATTTCTTACGTACGATTTAATGTATAATAGAAACTAATGCAAAATTGTTTGTAAAAGTTATAAACATTTTACTAAAGTAGTACACGCTATGAATTTTTTCTCCACTTGAATGCATAATATACAAATACAATATTGTTATTTATTTAAGTGTTGTTCACTCAAGACGAAAGCTTTTTGCATTTATTTATGACTGCCTCGATTTCTTACGTACGATTTAATGTATAATACAAACTAATGCAAAATTTTTTGTAAAAGTTATAAACATTTTACTAAAGTAGTACACGCTATGAATTTCTTTTCCACTTGAATGCATAATATACAAATACAATATTGTTATGAGCGGAGGTGGCCGAGTGGATAAGGCGTATGCCTTCCACTCAGAAGTCCAGGGTTCAAGCCCAGGTTAGGCAGGGGATTTTTAAAAATACTCCGTCTGCCCGATTGCCGCACAGACAAGCCACTGGCTTTGTGCACATGGCAACATCCCCCCCCAAAAAAAAAAGAAAAAGCCTTATTCACACAAGACAAAGTTTTTTGCATTTATTTATGACTGCCTCGATTTCTTACGTACGATTTAATGTATAATACAAACTAATGCAAAATTGTTTGTAAAAGTTATAAACATTTTACTAAAGTAGTACACGCTATGAATTTCTTTACCACTTGAATGCATAATATACAAATACAATATTGTTATTTAAGCGTTGTTCACTCGAGACGAAAGTTTTTTGCATTTATTTATGACTGCCCCTATTTTTTACGTACGATTTAATGTGTAATAGTAACTAATGCAAAATTGTTTGTAAAAGTTATAAACATTTTACTAAAGTAGTGCACGCTATGAATTTTTTCTCCACTTGAATGCATAATATACAAATACAATATTGTTATTTAAGCGTTGTTCACTCAAGACGAAAGCTTTTTGCATTTATTTATGACTGCCCCTATTTCTTACGTACGATTTCATGTATAATAGAAACTAATGCAAAATTGTTTGTAAAAGTTATAAATATTTTACTAAAGTAGTACACGCTATGAATTTTTTCTCCGCTTGATTGAATGATATACAAATACAATATTGTTATTTAAGCGTTGTTCACTCAAGACGAACGCTTTTTGCATTTATTTATGACGGCCCCTATTTCTTACGTACGATTTAATGTATAATAGAAACTAATGCAAAATTGTTTGTAAAAGTTATAAACATTTTACTAAAGTAGTACACGCTATGAATTTCTTTTCCACTTGAATGCATAATATACAAATACAATATTGTTATTTAACCGTTGTTCACTCGAGACGAAAGTTTTTTGCATTTATTTATGACTGCCCCTATTTCTTACGTACGATTTAATGTATAATAGAAACTAATGCAAAATTGTTTGTAAAAGTTATAAACATTTTACTAAAGTAGTACACGCTATGAATTTTTTCTCCACTTGAATGCATAATATACAAATACAATATTGTTATTTATTTAAGTGTTGTTCACTCAAGACGAAAGCTTTTTGCATTTATTTATGACTGCCTCGATTTCTTACGTACGATTTAATGTATAATACAAACTAATGCAAAATTTTTTGTAAAAGTTATAAACATTTTACTAAAGTAGTACACGCTATGAATTTCTTTTCCACTTGAATGCATAATATACAAATACAATATTGTTATGAGCGGAGGTGGCCGAGTGGATAAGGCGTATGCCTTCCACTCAGAAGTCCAGGGTTCAAGCCCAGGTTAGGCAGGGGATTTTTAAAAATACTCCGTCTGCCCGATTGCCGCACAGACAAGCCACTGGCTTTGTGCACATGGCAACATCCCCCCCCCAAAAAAAAAGAAAAAGCCTTATTCACACAAGACAAAGTTTTTTGCATTTATTTATGACTGCCTCGATTTCTTACGTACGATTTAATGTATAATACAAACTAATGCAAAATTGTTTGTAAAAGTTATAAACATTTTACTAAAGTAGTACACGCTATGAATTTCTTTACCACTTGAATGCATAATATACAAATACAATATTGTTATTTAAGCGTTGTTCACTCGAGACGAAAGTTTTTTGCATTTATTTATGACTGCCCCTATTTTTTACGTACGATTTAATGTGTAATAGTAACTAATGCAAAATTGTTTGTAAAAGTTATAAACATTTTACTAAAGTAGTGCACGCTATGAATTTTTTCTCCACTTGAATGCATAATATACAAATACAATATTGTTATTTAAGCGTTGTTCACTCAAGACGAAAGCTTTTTGCATTTATTTATGACTGCCCCTATTTCTTACGTACGATTTCATGTATAATAGAAACTAATGCAAAATTGTTTGTAAAAGTTATAAATATTTTACTAAAGTAGTACACGCTATGAATTTTTTCTCCGCTTGATTGAATGATATACAAATACAATATTGTTATTTAAGCGTTGTTCACTCAAGACGAACGCTTTTTGCATTTATTTATGACGGCCCCTATTTCTTACGTACGATTTAATGTATAATAGAAACTAATGCAAAATTGTTTGTAAAAGTTATAAACATTTTACTAAAGTAGTACACGCTATGAATTTTCTCTTTACTTGAATGCATAATATACAAATACAATATTGTTATTTAAGCGTTGTTCACTCAAGACGAAAGCTTTTTGCATTTATTTATGACTGCCCCTATTTCTTACGTACGATTTAATGTATAATAGAAACTAATGCAAAATTGTTTGTAAATGTTATAAATATTTTACCTAAGTAGTACACGCTATGAATTTTTTCTCCACTTGAATGAATGATATACAAATACAATATTGTTATTTAAGCTCAAGACGAAACCTTTTTGCATTTATTTATGACTGCCCCTATTTCTTACGTACGATTTAAGGTATAATAGAAACTAATGCAAAATTGTTTGTAAAAGTTATAAACATTTTACTAAAGTAGTACTGATAGAAAGTCACGCTGGTACGCACGCACAAGACTAGAATTGTAGCAAAATTGATTGCTTTTGTCAAATGTGTGAAATAATTCTCACCAAAACTATAGTGATAATTTTCGCTATTATTTTCGTTAGAATTTTCGGTCGTGTAAAACGACTCTAACCTATTAAATTAATTGTGACATTTAAAATTATATGCGGTCCATTGCGCCATCTGTGGGAAAACGGCTGAAGTACTAAAACACATCAGACTGGTTTCGCCGCTTATTCGTAGATGTCACTACGAGAATGTAGAGAGTATTCTTACCGACTAGTCGTAACTTCGCGCGCCCGCTCGTAGATGGCGCTGAGGTTATATAGAGACCGTTCTTGCCGACTTGCCGTAACTTCGCGCATCCGCTCATAGATGGCGCTGATGCTATATAGAGAGTGTTCTTACCGATTTGTCATAACTTGTAAACTTTTGTGCGGCGATATACAAATTGCTTCGCAAAAGTAATAGCAAATCAACTTGCGGTGAACACATGCAGTAGCAAATCTGTATTTGCAAGCGCCTATAATTTTTGTAAACAGCCATAGTGCCATAGCGAGAATAACAACTTCTATTATTGGCTTAAAAAGAGATTACATTTACGCAAACCATCAGGTGACAAAAGGTATTGTGAGCATATATGAAATATGAACTACAATAACTGTATTTATCTATTCTGTGCTTTTTCAGGCGTGCAGATTATCGACTCAACGTTCCTGGTTGTGTAATGCTTTGCTGTTGCCCCAAAGCAAGATGTATGGTTCCTAGATGCTGTGTTAAGTGTACCGCCACTGCAACCTGTATGTACACACTTATATCTATATCTGCATACATAAAACAGAATATATAAAATAGTTTTTTCTCGTCAGCATCACAAATAATAGAGTACGAGAAGGAATGACTTTCGGAGAGAGGTTATGAACAGAATTACAGAAGCACTTTAAGATGCAGCCGCTCGATAATAAAACAGGAATCACTTGAGTGCGGCTAAACATTACCGGAGCATGCAGGCCAAGAAAAATGCACGGACAGATAGACATAACCTATGAAACGCAATGCGTTAATAGGAGATTAATTAGGACATTCTCTTGAGTCATCGGAGCAACATGACGATTTACAAGGAGTGCCCCATTTTTTACCTGGATAGGAAATGGCTTTTACCAACCCACACGGAATGGTGCAGGATACAATTGTGACAGGTGAGTTACAAATTTTTTCGTTAATATTTCAAAATTTATAATCTTGCACACAAACAGGCTGCCTGTTTTTCTTAATATCTAGTTTATCCACATTTTTACCTATTTTATTTTCCAAATGTGAGATTTATTTTGTACATTTTTAAAATTTAACCCTATAACTTTTTAATCATGTGTGAATCCAGCGTTTTTTACAACAATTGTGTTCGATTGCTGGCCGCGATCTTTAATGGTATTGGATTTCGATGTTTTTGTTCGCAAATTTGAAATACTCGCTTCCTATCGGTGGTATCAGTTTGAGTCAGACATCAAACAAGCAATCGTAGCCAAATGATTACGAATCATACTGAACAAAACTAATCACGGCCAGCAATCGAACATAAGTATTGTATCAAGTTACTGGAAGTACAAGTAATCTTACTTGTTATTTCCAGTCTTGCAATCATGCTCCAATCTTGTTTAACAAGACTACATGCACAGTCAGACAAGACAAACTCAGACTGACTGTCTGTCTGTTTGTTTATAAAACAGCAATAAGAAGCTGGGCGTACATGTAGTATTGATTTACGATTTAGTAATGTTTTATCTAAATTTTTGCAGTAATAAATAAGGGGCATTGCCTGAAGCTGAATGAGATGAGGTTACACCGACGATGGTCTATAATAACATGAAGAGTTGTGACGTGCACTACATGGAGTTCAACGTATATACATTAGAAATAATATCATCCGAATTCATTGCTGATTGGTATGACGAAGTTGCTATTGCGAGAATCAGATGCTCGGAGCGATGGGATCAGAGATTTGTCAATAAATAGTAACGGTGTTTAAACTAGATGTGGATTGGTATCGTATACACGATATCAGAGCACGATGTTGACAAAGGGCAGCAAGAAGATTTACCATACGTAAGTTATAAAATAAAAGCATTATACAGTGCAACCTCGATTATCCGGACACTCGGTAATCCGGACACCGCTCGCTTATCCGGACAAAGCGCAGCGCCGGCGAGACGGCCACGTCGCCGCGCCGTCAAGTAGGTCCAAGCGGCTTGTTGAGAGCCTGACTACGTACGGCAGCGGTAGTACATAAACATATGTTCCTGTGTGTTTGTTTGGTGTACACGGCAAAAATGCCTAAAAGGAAACATATTACTTTGAATGTGCAGAAAAAAGTCGAAACTTAACTAGTAGTTACTGAAGTGCATTCAACCACGGCGATAGAAATGGGCATTTGCACAACTTAGTATAAATTCTTGTGATAATTACACCAAAAGTTGTCATCACTGGTTCTATGCATGACTTAAAATTGATCAAAACGCAATTTTGAAGCAATATTCGGTAATCCGGACAAATCGATTATCCGGACAAATCGATTATCCGGACAAATCGATTATCCATACAAATGGATTATCCGGACACTCCCCTTGCATTTAATTGTCCGGATAATCGAAGTTGCACTGTATTGTTATTTAAGCGTTGTTCACTCAAGACAAAAACTTTTTGCATTTATTTATGACTGCCCCTATTTCTTACGTACGATTTAATGTATAATAGAAACTAATGCAAAACAGAATATCGTAACAGCTCCAGTGTGTCATTGGTAAGTTTATGATGCTTTCTGTTTATTAACATCTCTGCTCAGCCTCAAAAGTAGTGTCTTTTTCATTTAGTAATTACTTGTAACACTTATACTTTGGATACTGTAAAATAATGTTATTTTATCCTACACGATGCGAAAGAGTCATTTTCACGTCTCTATACACGAAAGATGCTATTTGCCAGCCAGTCCCAGCCCGGCCTGTAAGGAACACTTTTTGGCGCTAGCCACGAAAATCCATTACCTCTGTCCAATCAAAACACAGTTTTCGCTTCGGTTTGACGTTTGCGACTAAAACGTCAACGGGTTTTATTAGTCAAAAGCCACTATATCGGAGATTAGTGTTGATGTTTGCAGTGGGAAAACACGAATTGTAGTTGTAAATCAGCATTATTCGAAGATTAACTTTCTTAACATACAACGTATGACATACTTATATAAAACATATAAAACAATCATTAATAGTTGACATCAGATTACTCTGTATTTTTAACAATTAGTCTTTAGAAATGGGTAATTTTATTAGGATATTGTTGTGTAGGATAAAAATTATGTGTGCACCACGCCCAGAAAGTGGTTTTCCGGCCCTCAAGTAGTGCCCAGGGTTGCTACGCTCGTCTGTGCAACTCTTCTCTCGGCCCGGAAGAGAACCGCTTTCACGGCTTGGTACACAGTATACTATTCTTAAACGTCCGTAAGAAATTATTCCGTTTATTGTAGGGCTGAGGTTGTCATAATTAAATTTAAACTAAAGTTTTTCTTTTTCGTGCAGGTGTATCAAGATTTATCAACCGCCACTGCTGCCCAGATACCTACCCCCGATGTCCCAAACTTGGTATTATTAACAAATATTAACGATTATTTATTACCTTTTATTGTGTAGCTTATGTACACAACCTGAATACTTTGTGTTGTTTTTTAACTCAACAGTTTATATACAGTGTGTTTCTGAAATAATAGCCAACCTTAAAGGAGTATATGTACAAGGACGTAAGTAGTGATGTTAACGTATAATTTAACATCATAAGATTTTATTTTTGTTTGTTCGTTTCTACCAGACACAAAATGATTTTCTTGGCAGAAATCCTCGTTTAAGGTTTGCCATTATTTCAGGAACATCCTGTATAGATCTCAAGAGAAGTGATGGTGACTACTCAATTTAAGCAATTATTTTGCAAGGCCAGTTCTTTAACGATAAGAACTGAGCAACAATGTTTATAATATTAAGCAGCGAGTCACTATCAAATCTTGCGAGTAACATGTCTGTTAGTTATATACTGTTTTGTTATAGTAATAAAGTGCTTTAGTATATTTTTTTTTTAATTAATCCCATTCTACTTTAATTAAAATGATAAGTATAAAAAGGTAAGTATTAAATCAAAAGAAAATAATTTATTAGCCCCTTGAGAATAGGCAACCAAATTGACACTTCAAAAAAGACCTAAGTTTTCCCGTTAGCCCCTGTAGTATAGGCAACCAAATTGACACATCAAATTATTCAAAAGACCGCCCCTTGAGTATAGGCAACCAAATTGACACCTCGAATCAAGGTGCGTTCGCATTGGTGCTAATGGCAGTGGTAGCAGACGCCATTATAGTATTTCTAATAGAAAGTTGCTAGTGACTCATGTTTATGTACATGCAAACTAATATGTGTCACTATCACGAGATGTGAGAAATACTATAATTTCGTATGCTACCACCGCCATTACCACCAATCGGAACACACCTTTATTATGGCTGTTTTGACCAATTTTTCACGAAAGACCTCCTCGTAAGTTTATTTTTCTGTGCTCCTGGTACCCGCCGGAATCCGCTATATACCTCCTCGTGTTCATGCGATCCTGGTACAGAATCGGCTTTTTGGCCTGTTTTGACCAATTTTTCACGAAAGACCTCCTCGTAAGTTTATTTTTCTGTGCTCCTGGTACCCACCGGAATCCGGTATATACCTCCTCGTGTTCATGCGATCCTGATACAGAATCGGCTTTTTGGCGTCAAAATGGTCAAAATAGCCTAAATCCTGATTCTGTACCAGGATCACATGAACACGAGGAGGTATATAGCGGATTTCAACGGGTAACAGGAGCCCAGGAAAATAAATTTACGAGGAGGTCTTTCGTGAAAAATTGGTCAAAACAGGCCTAAAAGCCGATTCTGTACCAGGATCGCATGAACACGATGAGGTATATAGGGGATTCCGACGGGTAACAGGAGCCCAGGAAAATAACTTACGAGGAGGTCTTTCGTGAAAAATTGGTTTAGGTAAAATGTCATAATTGTCAGTTTTGATGAAAGCTGGAACTTACCTTGTCAATTTTTTTAGTAGTTTTTGACGGGATGAATATTTTAAAAAAAAGGCAAGTATTGGAAAAATCATTTATTAAAATCGTATTAGGAGAGAATCTGGAGCAACATCATACCCTATAATACAGCAATTCATTTTAATCAGGATACCTAGAAGCTAGGCAACCAAATTAACACATCAATGTTTATTTGGCTGCCTATACCCCAGGGACTAACTGCTAGAAGTTAGGCAACCAAATTAACACATTAATGTTAATTCGGTTGCCTATACCCCAGGGACTAACTGCTAAAAGTTAGGCAACCAAATTAACACATCAATGTTAATTTGGTTGCCTATACACCAGGGACTAACTGGTAGAAGTTAAGCAACCAAATTAACACATCACTGTATTATCTTATCTTATCTTATCTAGCTAACTGAGTTAATTCAATTGACTTTGCTTACATTTTTACGCCTATGAAAATGTTTTTATGTTATGCACAGACACGCTGGACTCTATTTGACGGCCAATTTTAAACAACACTGGTGCGGCCTAGTTTACGCATCCGCGTGGTGGTCACACATAGAGAACGTCGTTATCGTAGAAAGAACTAGAATAGAATTCCTTCTTCTCCGTCATTACCATAATGCAGGTAGACAGAGAGGTTGTTCAGCATTCGAAGCGGGAAGACGGATAGTCTATTCTATTTCTTTCTACAATAAAATCGTGCTCTATGCGCATGTGTAAATTAGGTCGCAAAAGTGTTGTTTAAAATTCGCGGTCAAACTGACACAGCGCATCTGCGCACGGTATACAAAATCATTCTTGCCATCTCATAGCATAAGCATAAAAATTAGTGATGGGCGCATTCGGATTAATAATCGAATTTTGAAAAAATCGAGATATTTTGATTAATATTTTTAATAATCGATTATGAATAGGAAGAGTCAATTATGTAAAAGCATATTTTGGGTTGGGTTGAGCGACGAAGTTGGTGGGTGGCGGGGGTGTAAATGTGTATAGATATGTATGTAAAACAGACTATTAAAAACCGATTATTAAATATCGATTATTAACATATGATTATTAAAAATCGATTTTTAATAATCGCTTTTTAATAGTCTGTTTTACATATACACATATTTATACCCCGGCCACCAACTTCGTTGCTCAACCCCAACCCAAAATATACTTTTACTTTTGACTCCCGATTCTTAATCGAAAAAATCGATTATTCACGGAGAACAACACCAGAACCAAATCATGCCAATAATTCTAGAATCACTCGAATACAAAAAATCGATTATTGAAATAATACAATTCTGCCCATCTCTAGTAAAAATGTCAAGCAAAGTCATCGAATAGGATAAGACGCAGTGACTGGTTTTACCATTACATTTGGAACAAAAATCATTCAGGACGTGCATCACGTTAACAAAAATACAGCCCTTCAAAATGAAGATTGTCCTGATAAAAACAACCCTGCATCGGTTTACTACGGGTTAACTCTTAACTTTGAGTTTACGGGTTTATCAATGGTCGGGTTACCCCTAACAAATGGATCAAAACATGTTTCCTACAGTTTATGATTAATCTAAATTCGACTTTTGACTCTCCCGATGAGGTCCACAGTTGACCAACATGTTGACGTCTTCTGCCCGTCTCTCCAAACTATGTCGGATTCCATACAAGAAGTGTATTGAAAAACCTAAAAGGAAACAAAAATTAAATTACGATCTTTACATAACTAGTTTAGTTTAAGGTTAGCTTACCGACTACAAGCCATGCTGCAAGTCTAATCCACATCTTCTCACATTCCACCTTCAGCATCAAGCAGATAGTTACTGTGATGCTAGGACAAGAAAGCATCAAAGGCGCACCCAAAGAGACCTAAAAAAATAGTATTATTTATTATAAATTAAGGACGAAAGTTAGGTGTACTTACCTTGAGAGCAATGTCAGGAACAATCCCAAAAAATTATGAATCCTGCAAGAGCTAATGGCTCATAGGAATGGAAAAGTCTGTTGTAAATAAAGCAAAAGCGCCTACATCTATACCTAAAAGGTTGAAAGAAAACGAAAACTTTAAAACAGCGTTTTAAATTAAAAATTAGGAACTTAGGGTAAATACAGAGCAACAAGTTTGATATCACAGAAGTTGCCGGGGTGTTGGTACCTTTTGTACGCAGAAATCTTCCATTTTGATTGCGACAATCCATTTAATGGTGATCCAGTCCGCTTCATCGAAAGTGTATGGGAATAGAGCCATTGGATCTTATGAATAGAGAGAATAGAAATAGTTATTATTAGAAAAAAATGATGAAAGATTACCAAAATAAATAAATACTTACTCTTGTAAGTAATCATACGGATCGAAATAGGCTTGCAACTGTTCGGCTTGTTTGAGGTTCTCCTTCCTCTGCCTAGACTTGACCTGCAACTCCTCTCAAACAGCTAACGTATCATCCCTCTTGACGGCAATGGCAATGTGCTCCTCGGCATTCGGGTATACTCCTTCGATTTGCCCTGGTCTATCGCATCCGGCTTAAGATTCTTGTTAAAGAAGGACAGCCGCAGACTCTTCGGGAACATTTTCGTCACCTTCTCAAGCACGCCCAAACAAACTTCAGCGTAGTCCCAGGATAAAATACCAAGCTGCCGGATAAACCGCAGAGTGAACTTATCCAATTCACTAAATTATCCGATCTGAAAACTAGAAGAATTTTTGGTTTGTGTTCATTGTGTTAATTAAAGATAAATGTGAACGGAAAACTAATTATTTTTAACAGCTTTAATTTTAGAAATAGAAAGGTCTTTTTCTAAGAACAAATGCGTCAACTAGATTTGATAACTGCGTAGATGAACATTCTTGTAAGGGCTTTCAATTTGTCCCAAACTGAACACGTGATAGTCATCTGAGAAAAAAATTATAGGTAGTGCCGGTAGCCACCTTTTAAAAATACTGATCTCCCACGTATTTCTGGCCCGATGGGGTTAGATCGACCACATTATGATTAGAGTACATATATTCCTGCATAATTGAGAGAGAGAGAGAGACTTACCGAGACTACGATGCCATCTTTGGTCCTTTTCCTTCAGTATATACCTTCCCAGGTACCATCTTCTGTGTTGAAGACAACAACTTCCGTATCGAATTGGAAGTACTTCCTCATTCCCGCTACCTGCAAAATCGCCATTTATCTCATTTGCATCTTCATTGTCAACATAATCACTATTATTCCGTGCGGTCAGCCAGTTTAAGCCGCTTAAGCGCTTGAACTCAGCCAACGCGTTCATGATGTTGCTGCCCAATTGCTGCCGTCCGCTGAGCTCAAGCGCTTAAGCGGTTAAAGTGGCAGAATGCACCCATTGTCACATACGTTTACTTAAAAGAAGTTTCAGCGTAGATTGTTGGGCTCGAAGTTCTCTGTATCTGTTCTAATCTCGTTGATTGCTATATAAGAAACAAGGGACGATTGGCATAATATTCGGTAAAGTAAACACACCTATCAATCGGAGTCCACTTTGCCTTTGGCAGGTCTCCCTAAGGCCTCCCTTGCTTGTTTCGCTTCGATGCCGGCTAATTCGTTAATCTGACAAACTTCTCGAGACATAATTAGGCCCCTCGCTGACGGGCCGGTACGGTGGCAACACAACAAGGGTGCGACATATGTTGCAACGATGCTGTGCCGTACATCACTCTCGCACGGCTCTGCACCTTTTAGTTGTTTTGTCACTTTACCGTCAGTAACATACCTCAAAACCACCACAGGGTAAATAGCTGCCCTGTAAATGCTGCTTTACCGCTTCAAAATGTGCAGATTACTCATCATCCTTTGACAGACAAGACGGGAACATACGAGCTCCCAGCTCCGCTTGCTATGAGCAATTTCAGGTCAGCTATTGTGCCTACGAGATGCACAATACCAGTAGAACTAGGCCTATCAGCTACAAACAATTACAATTAAAAACAAAGACTGTACGCATTGGTAGGCCCTTATCCCACAAGTGGATCGTTACCAAACGCTTTCCACCAAAATTAAACTGCGAATAACGTCCAACGTACCTCTCGTTATGTTTATATTTCATTCTGACGGAGGCAATATACAACAAAATACAACTAGATTTGGTGATAATCGCGGTGCCAACCTAAATCAGCTGTCACTTGACCGGGTGCGTTCATTAACTTTCGGAAAAATTGGTCCAACTGGTGCCGATTTCAACTCGCGAATTAATTGGCTTAAGTTCGCGATCCGGTTAATTATTACGATTGAAGACTATTCAGCCAAGTCCTTCCGCGATTTACAGTAGAAAATGTGACCGATTGCATTTCAGAACGGTTCCTCGATTACAGTTTCCGATACCGGTTTGGCTGAAGCTTCATCGAACCGCGCATAGATGTCGGTTCGGTCGCGCGCCGCGACTGTCGCGCCATCGTGCCCAACGCTGGAACTAAAATCGAACGGGAATTGTCAAAATTGTAACCTACAAGTTGTAGTAAGGGCATACAGAAGTTTGAAACCGTACATTCCGAAAATTGAGAAAAGGGAGTTAGTACCATGCTTCAAAATATCAAATGAGTAACTGGTAGATTTTGTGAGAGAAAATATATGTTTGATAACAGGTTATGGGTGGACCATATTCGAACAAAATGGCCTTCACACAAATGAATATTTACCGATGCCTCCAGAACCCCAGAAAACGAGAAGGCAGGTATAGCAGTTTACGTCCCACACTTGGAAATCGAGCACGCAGCTCGGATGGAATCCAGATTTGTACAGCTGAGGTAATAGCAATACACAAAGCGGTAAAAATGTGCCAATTGCAAAGCATTCAACGGGCAATCATCTTCATTGACAGTCAAAGCGCAATAGCAAAAATTTATAACACCTCAATAAGTGTAAAAAGAGAGTACTTAGCATTACTAACAAGAAAACTGATATTGGAACGGTACGAGGAGGGCTGTGACATTGTCTTAGACTGGATACCGGGAGTCCGAGACATGTTGGTAACGCAGGGAATACAAAGGCAGATCATCTAGCAAACAGTGGACGAGACAGCGCAGTAATGATGGAGATCAACGTGAATAGCCGGGAGTATGTATCACCAATCTTAGCAAATATTTGGAGAAATTGGAAAGAAAGTTGGCTTGAGACAACATCAGCAAAGGGAGGATTCTATTCCTCAATCCAAAAGAGCTTCCCGAGAGAACCATACTTTGCAAGATACAAACAAATATCTTGATGGAAGAAGCATAACCGCAATGATAAGAATGCGTACCGGACACTGTCTAACTCCAGAACATCTCCACAGAATACGAATAGCCCAACACCCTTACTGCGAATGCGGCCAAATAGGATCCCTCAATCACATATTTCTGGAGTGTCCAATCACTAGAATAGATAATTTTGATATATACACCGAGTTAACAGCACAGGGAGTCCCACTTCCAATAAATATTCAGGCAATACTACATTTGGCAAATCATCAAATTATTCAAATTTTAATGGCCTTCATTAATTATAACAGTGTCAATCTGTGATCATTTATATTGTGACATGTATCGTTTGTAAACTGTGTTTAACTAAAAGAGAAACCTTACTAATTAGTCTTACAAGTGATAAGTTTACAAAAAGCAATAGTTGCTGTGAACATGGTTTCAGAAGCATCGAAAGGTGCGGCCGCTCTGATAGTCAACAAGAAACGTGAGGTTGGCTAAACACGACAGGAGCGTCCAGGCCAAGAAAAGCACAGAGAGAGAGAGTAACCTACAAATTGCCTACAAAAGTTATATGACCGCATCGCGCTATTTTGATTAGGCCTTATTTTCCTTTCTCTCGTTCATTATTTCATTATCTATACTGATCTAGCTAAGTACGCTGCTTGGCTGTCCGCGAACAAATTGGTCAGGTCGAGGAGACCGATTTCCATATAGGGAAAATTGACTAAATCATCTTTGTATTATACGGAACTAACGGGGTTCAATAAACCATTCAGACTGCCTTACAGGACGCAAACCGTCAGGTAATAATGCTAGCACATATAAACTTCAATAGTATTGTGTCGTAACTATATTTAATCTATTCTATCGTTTCTCAGGGGTGCAGATTATCGAGTCAACGTTTCTGGTTGCGTAATGCTTTGCTGTTGCCCGAAATCGAGATGTGTGGTGGATGCCTGGATGCTGTGCTTAGTGTATGTGCCAGTGCAATCTGTATGTACACACTTATATCTATATCTGCATACATAAAATAGAATATAATATACATATAATTGTTTTTTCCAACAGCATCACAAATAATAGAACACGAGACGGAAAGACTTTCAAAGAGACTCTGTGAACAGATTTCCAGAAGCACTGCAAGATGCAGCCTCTCTTAATTATTTAACAGGAATCACTTGAGTCTGGCTAAACACGAGAGGAACGTTCAGGCCGAAAAAAAGCTAGCACAGACAGACATAACCTAAGATTAAGAAACGCATTGTGTTAATAGGAGATTAATCAAGGACTTGTCGGGTCATGACGATTTATGAGGAGTGCCCCATTTTTTCCACGGATAGGAAACCGGGCTTTTAGAGAACGTACAAACCCGTACGGAATGGTACAGGATGGGGAAATTATGACAGGTCAGTTACAGGCTAGACAGACGCTTTTCTTAATATCTAATTTTTCCACATTTTATATTATTTTCTATATTATTTTCCAAATGTGCGATTTATTTTATACTTATTTAGAATTTAACGCTATAACCGGCAAATTTTCAATCATGTGTGACTCCGGCGTTTTTTACAACAATAGCTGTGTTCGATTGCTGGCCGCGATCTATTCAATTGAATCAGATTTCGATCTTTTTGATCTCAAATTTGAAATATTTGCTTCCTATTGGTGGAATCAAACGAGTCAGAAGTCAAACGAACAATCGAACGGCACTTTAGCCAAACGATTGCGAATCATATTGAACAGAACTGATCACGGCCAGCAATCGAACACAACTATTGCATCATGTTATTGAAGACAACCTTTCGGTAGCTCGGCTTCTTGGCGTGCAAAATTTTGTAAAAGAAGGTGATGGAATGTAACTTTTGCCGCCCAGACATATCCAACTGCTCCGCAATTTTTCCAAAGTGTGACCACGTCTTCGGATTCCATAAATTAACCGAATGCAAGAATTCTGCATTTTCTGTGTGCGTCTAGCGTCTATTTTGCGCAGGAAGCCATCAAAGACAGTGTGAGCGTAGTTCAGGTTTGCCAGAACTAGGGAATCACACAGTAATTTCTTACAAGGGCGATCCAGAAAGCGACTATTATTGTAAATAGCCTTAAGGGCTGGAGGAGCGCTCCTGATCGGCTCTGAAGTGTTGCGCTGAAACACAAGATCACTGTCCATCCAGAAACCCAAGTTGCGAACACAGTTCGTGAATGGGATCCGGATCGCCCCGAGATTGCATTTTCTTTGCTGCTCATTATATTATTATAGAGGTAACGCTTGTATTGCATATTTATTTATTTAAGTGTACAAATATATTATGGATGGAACATTGATTAGTATATTACATTACAAGAGCTGTAACTAGCATATTACGTGCGAGTGGAAAGTTTTGTTATTTTTCACGAGCACATAATACGCGTGTACAGCTCGAATATTGTACATAATTTTACCTACAACCGACAATTTCAATAAATTGCATAATAAATGTCAAAGAAATAAAGGTAAGGACATTTGATGGTTGACGATATTTGACGGTATTCGCGCGACGTCTATTGCAACTACGGAGAACTTTGTCTGAGGTGTCAACAGTAAATTCCAATACAAATTAAACACAAACGTTCACGAGTATGTAATATATGTTACAGCTCGAGTATTGCATTTACCTACGATCGAAACTTTCAATAGACATAAATTGTATCAAAATTGACAAATAATTAATCAAAATATTCGCGCGACAGTAGTCATTATGATATTATGTCGTGCGTAAAGAACACAAACGCACAGCGAAAAGCACACGTTTGTTATAAGCGATATACGAGCGAAGCAGTCCGTGACGTAAGGGACGTTTACTGCACTCGGCTGCACTAGTACCATGCTGGTGCGGGTTTGTACGTTCGGCTTTTCCCCACGCTTCGTGCCACGTGCTCGGCTTATGCACCGCACGCGCCCAGAATATGTCACTACTTTTTGTGTTGAGATGATAAATATAGATAAATACTATAAGAACAACACACGGGAAGCTAAATATAATCATAAATAGTTTCGTAAGAGCCTTTGAAAGTCACGTGTTTTAGATTATGAACTAGTTTACCGTGAAGTTGGTTTTAAAGAACTGCACCAAAACAATGCAGTTCGCACCGAGTGAGTGCATAAAATTTGTATAAATCGAAAACGCGCTTTTTAATAAAAAAGCGCGATTCGTTATTTTTGTCAGGGTGTATCAATTCATAACCTGAATTGCCGCACTTTTTCAAACACAGAATTTGACACTCGTATCACGAGATGGCGCCACTCCCATTTCAATAAAATCCAAATATCTCGCGTTTTAATGCATTTTCCTGCTTGAAACGCGTATTTCCGTAATCACCTACCATACTTTCATCATTCCAAACACAAAAATTAGTAATTTAACTACGTTTACGCCATTTCGTAAAATCATTCTTTCCCGTTTGGTGCGTCAGTTTCACACTTCCGCCGCTAGAGGCGCCGTTTTCCAAATCGAAATTTCCATCGAAAACTGACTTTTCTCTCTGCATATCGATGACGTAATGTGTCAATTTGACCACATAACCTTCATTATTGTGAGAATAATCTACGAATAAAGCGTAAAATTTGTTTATAAATACATTCCAGGAAGTACGCGATAGGAATTCCGATAATATGGAACGATAATATCGGGAAATCCTATAGAATAAGATGGCCAAGGAGAAATTAACCAATAAAATAGTGGTTAAAAGTACCACCGGTAAAATATGCGGCCAATATGCAAACACTTCTTGTTCCTGCTGATTTGCTTCATTGGATTGAGTTAGTTTGATTGTATTAATTTCTGACTGTAATTTTTGACTGTAGTTTGACTGTATTCATTTCTATTGTAATGATATAATTTATTAATTATTATAATTCCATATAGGACGAGGAGAATAGAAGTTCGGAAAAGAAATCGGCGAAAGACGCCTCTTGTCCTCTTGTGGGTGCAGCGTCACACCAACAAATACAATGGCGTCAACGTCACTGAGTTCACCAACTCCTGGAGGAATGGGCTGGCCTTCAGCGCCCTCATCCATTCCCACAGGGGAGACCTATTCGACAACAATGAATTACTCCATGGCAAACCATTGGACAACCTCAACCACGCCTTTGACATCGCGAACAACGAACTGGGCATTCCGAAACTCCTAGACGCGGAAGACATCGACACAACTCGTCCAGACGAGAAGAGCATAATGACGTACGTCGCTTCCTATTATCACACGTTTGTGCGGATGAAAAATGAAGAGAATAGTGGTAGACGGATAGCTAAGATCATAAACCAAATGGTGCAAGCTGATAAGACGAAAAACGACTACGATAAGTTCACTTCTGACTTGTTAGAGTGGATAAACGTGAACGTTAATCAGCTGGAGAACAGGAACTTCCCGAATGCTCTGGAAGGGATTCAGAGTTTGTTGACTGCATTCGGGCAGTATCGGACAATCAAAAAACCTCCATAGTATAAAGAACGCAGCGAAATTGAGGCTTTATACTTCAACATAAACACGCAACTGACGGAACTGAAGCTGCCTACTTTTTTACCGCCTGACGGGAAATTGGTGGAGGATATTGAGAGAGCTTGGGAGAAGTTGGAGAGGGCCGGGCACAATCGAGAGGTTGCCCTTAGGAACGAACTTCGTCGACAGGAGAGATTAGAACAGCTGAATTATAAATTCGAACGGAAGAGTAATCTCCGCGAGCCCAGGTTAGTCTTACTATTTTTGATTTAAGATTACTTATGTAAAAGCAGGAATAAATCACAAGTCGTTTACGTACAATCAAATTCACGATTTAAAGAAATGAATTAGAGTATTTTATAACAATTAACATCCTTCATCTAACCGTTTTCTTTGTAAGAATTCCAAACTACAAAAGCCTTTTATTTGTTTATAACGCAGAATGGTTCCGACGGAAGTCTGGGAAGAGGAACCAGTTGAAAAGGTGGAACAGAAGGTGGTTCAGGAGGAGAAAGTAATCCCTCGGGTGCGGGCTTTATACCCTTTTAACGATCACGTTTTCACGATGGCCAAAGGCGACGTGATGATCCTGCTGAATAAGAGCAATCCCGATCGGTGGTACGTCAGAAAGAAGGGCGCCGGGTCTGAAGGCTTTGCACCCGCCAACTATGTCAAGGAGATCGAACCAATGGTAATGCAGGTGCCTGTACGCAAGCCGCAGAAGGTTAAGAATACGAAGATGGTCAAGCAGACCGTTCCCGTTAAGGTCGTGAAGCAGCCGAGACAGCAAGCGTTTAAAAGGAAGATTGACGATAGCAATTCGGTACCGAAGAGGCAGAAGAATATCAACAATACCTACGAAGATTGTCAGGAATTGGCAAATAAAAGACACGCTCTGTTGGTGGATTCGATCCGATTGTTCATGTTCACAAATGTTGAGCAGGCTAAGAGAAAATACGAGGTGAGGTTATTTTTTATTTATTGTTACTTGTTAGTTACGCTATTGTGTAGTGAATATTTTATCACGGGTAAAAACAATTAATGAATAAGTAACTGCATTTTTAAAAATATTTAATGTTATGTATTTTTGTTTAAAACGTTGGTAAAATTGCTGACAAATAGAGTTGTAAATTTGCAATTTTATCAGCTTATGTAATCTGTTAATCTGGCGGTCGATCTAATCGTTTAAGAAAGAAAAAAAATGTTTTATACGAGAGTTGTTTGACTCATCAGATTCTATAACGTAAAATAATTTTTATTTATACAGAGTTAGGTATGACGGAAAGTATTTTTTTTTTAAATGTAGTTACTGTCTAAATGTACCATATTATTATTCATAATATGGTATTCCAACTGTTTAAATTATACCTGCGTAAAATAAATAGTTTCTGAGATATTCGATTCTTTGTCAAAAAATTGGCAAATGGCATTTTTAAACACTACATAATCACTACATTTTTGCAGGTTCTAAATAAAAATTTTGTCACATAATAACTAACAGCATAGCTTGATGATGATGTCATGAAAAATTAGATGCTTTATATTATTATCTACCCACTGGCTATTGTCTCACATAGTTTAAAGACAAAAACATGCAAAAATGCCGATTTTAATGCCAAAATCAGGCAAAAATGCCGATTTTAATGCCGTTTTTAAAAAGAACCTGCGACGGGCACATTTTGGAAAAACACTTGACTATCTTTGGATGTATTAATGCTGTGTATTACTGTCTCATGGAGTCTCTGTTCCGTCACGAATACTTTGCCGAATCTGACGAATTGGACCAATGGGTTGCCGAGCAAATGCAGCAGGCCACCTCCGAGGACTACGAGCACTTGCTGCTCCTCCAGGCTAAATTCAATGATTTCAAACATCGCGTCAAATCCGGCTCGGTGAGATTCAGGCACAGAAATTGATTGCCAATGAGAGCCCATACAGCGCAGACATCAGTTAGAATATTCTGTTTTTTTTTTCTCTCAAACTTTCAAAATTTGTTCAGTTTTACTAACTAGACTTTTCTCTGGAGAAGCTGTTCTTTTTCGGAACTGTTCTTTTTCGGAGCTGTTCTTTTTCGGAACTGTTCTTTTTCGGAGCTGTTCTTTTTCGGAGCTGTTCTTTTTCGGAACTGTTCTTTTTCGGGACTGTTCTTTTTCGGAGCTGTTCTTTTTTGGAACTGTTCTTTTTCGGAACTGTTCTTTTTCGGAACTGTTCGTTTTCGGAGCTGTTCTTTTTCGGAACTGTTCTTTTTCAGACTTGTTCTGTTCGTCTTCGGAACTGTTTGTCTTCGGAACAGCTCCACGAACGAGGCCGGAACTTATTCGGAACTGTTCTTTTTTATGTGTTGTTTTTCGAAACTAGTTTTAATTTGGTTAATTAAGGTGGTTGGGTTCTCTTAACTTATTTATAAAACATTTTTTTAGGAATGCCGAGGAGTCCGAAGCTGTTGCTGGCACGCCATTGTCCGGTAATTTCCTTTTAGATATTTTAAATATTATAAGAAATTCATTATAAGTAAACACATTTGAGTGTTTACGAGAATATTATACCAAAATTATGCAAAATAACGCATTTTTCCATCTATTAGGGAGAAACTGCGTCAGCAAATTTATCACCGCCAGCAAAGGCTACACGCCGCGAGACGTTGCCGACACGCTATCCAGAATTCACGAGAAGAACGCGGTTTTGGGCAGCGAAACGGGGCGAACTCGGCCACGATCTTGCTGCGTCGCCAAGAAGCATTCGAGACCGAACTGCAATATTTGGTCGAAGATGCGGCTCGTTTGGAGGTGACGTACCCATCGAACAAAAAAAACATCCAGGCGAAGCAGGCCATGGTTGTTGCCTTGTGGCAACAGCTGAAGGAGAAAGCCGACTTGAGGAAAGATTTCTTGTGAGGGATTTGACAAATTGGTCGTCGGGTCTCAGGATGACGATGAATGCTCAGGAGAATATCAGGAATGCTGGTAAGGCTCGAGCTCTTAAGCGCTGAAGGCGGAGATCAACGCTAGAGATCAAGCTTCCAGACTGCGGCGGAAATGTGCGAAGACATGGAACAATCTGGTAAGTTTTTTGATGAGTTTTTTGCCCTTGATAATAATAATAATGAGTTTTTCATTTTAAATTGTTTTTTAAATTGATTTCCTAAATGTACTTTTTTGTAATTATTGTAATAATTTGACTTGTTTGAGTTTTTTGGCACTTAGATAAATGAACTATGCTGTGTTTCAGGGCATTATCAAGCAGCTGACGCTATCGAACTATGCCAAGGCCTATTCCTCGAACGAGACAAACTCCACTAGGCCTGGCAGCAAAGAAATTAGTATCTGGATCAACTCCTCGACTTGTACCTGTTCTTGCGGGACGCCAAACAACTGAAGAACATCGCCAATGCCCAAGAGGCAACCCTAACAAAATCCGACCTGGGAAATACGGTCGACGAAGTATCGTCCAATTTCAAGAAGCACGAGGCCTTCGAGAAGCTGATAAACACGCAGGACAAACGGCTCGAAGTGTTGCAGCAGCTCGGTGAAAAATTAAAGTCCGCAGATCTTTAGTTGTGCGTCAGTAGAAAATATCAGTTGGAAGATGCTTTGCTAAATGCCGAATTTATACGGGACGTGACGGACACAAAGTTGTGGATATTCGAGAAATAGAATGACGTGAATGGGCGAGGTCACCAACTTGGAGGAGAAGATTAAGAAGTTGCAGAAGCATCAGGCTTTCCAAGTCGAGGTCACTAATGAGGGAAGAATTAGGGAGATCAAGACTAAAGGCGACCAGTTGATATCCAAGAAACACGCCGCAGATTAAGAGGCAACTGATGGAATTGGAAGCGGCGTGGAAGACCTTGATGTACGAATTGACCCTGCAAGGAAATCAAAGCAAAATCAACTTTATTTCGTATATACAGGGTGAGTTATTAGTATCCCGGAAGTTGTTTGACTCTCCAGTTTCTACAATACAAAATTATTTTCATTTATACAGGGTGTTGCATTTAGGTGTGACTGAACATTTTTTAATGTATATTAAAAAATGGAATGCCCCTGTATATTTTATATGAACACTACTAAATTTGTTTATCAAATTTGTTTATCTAACCCGCAGGTATTCTTCCAAAATATGCCCAGAGGATCTTTTTAAAAACTATATAAAAATGACATTTTTGCCTTTTTTCCCTTTAAACTATGTGAGACAATAGTCAAAGCTAGTAGATAGTTAAGGCGGGTTTTCCTAGGAGCAGGTTTTTTACGCAGCGTACAACGTAACGTACGTCTTCTCAGACGACTGTCACTTTTGACAACATGCAAAGATCCCTCGACCAAACAATAAGTAGACCACCTCAATAGCTGATTCTTCACGTTTGGAAAATACAAATGCGCGGCGTATTAAGCTGTCAACTTGAAATGCATTGTACGCTGCGTACAAAACCTTTAGATACAGGGCTGTTAATTGAACTTATTAAATTTTGTTGTTTTTGAAAAGTCCTTGAGTTTTTTTAAATGGAACACCCGGTATAATAAGTGTTGGCTGTAATAACCCTTCACTTTGCTCCAATGGTATGTCATATATATTATTATTACTGCATTATTATTATCACATTGTTGTTGACTTGTTCAAAGATTATTCTATTCTATTCTACACTTAAAGTTACTAGTTTTTGTGATATATGCAATTTAACAAAAGTGTAAATGCAATTGCGAACTTTACAACGTATTTGGTAGTTTGATGTAAAATCTTTAGAGCTAATTTAGAAACTATTTTAACAGATTTATCGTTATACTAGGTTACCGTTAATAAAATTATAAACCCCTAACCACAACAAGTATTTTAGAAACCTAAATACGTATTTCAGCAACTATGTTGCCATCTTCAGTAGAACCTAAAAAAAGAAAAAGAGAGATTAGCACTTCATAGTATCTTTACTGGATATTCTCCAAGCAAATCACTAGTGGAAGTTTGCTTGGAGAATATCCAGTAAAGATACTATGAAGTGCTAATCTCTCTTTTTCTTTTTTTAGGTTCTACTGAAGATGGCAACATAGTTGCTGAAATACGTATTTAGGTTTCTAAAATACTTGTTGTGGTTAGGGGTTTATAATTTTATTATTAAGTTCGCCACAGTCTCCAAAATATTGTTATTAGGTTACCGTTATCAAGATATTTCAACACTTATATGAAATTTTGTAAGTATATTTTGCCATCATATGGTAAACGAACACACGATCTATTCAACCTAAATCCTAAATCTTCAGCGGTGTTAAAAAATTTGGGAATTACATGAAAAATTAGAAACAGACAACAGTTTCTGTCTGTTTGTTAATAAAATAATGCGTACATGTGTAGTATTGATCTGTTATTAGATATTATGCATTTATTTAAAAATCGAGGGCCACAAAATTATTAGTTGAATCAATTTAAGTTTGCGTGTTGTCAAAAGTGACATGCGGTAGTTACGATACGATTAAATGCCATTCTTTCTACGGCATGCTAAACTATTGACACTCTCGGCTGGCTAAGACACACGATCTCGGATGCTAATATATACATATTATACACTATACGCTACATTATACACTAGTGCGCAGAAGAAAGACAGAACTACAGGACAGGAGATTCAGGGTAACTGTCAGTTGTGCTGGTATCACTTTAAAATGCCGGGAAAATACTCAAACAAATGAGGTTGTGGCCTATTTTATAGACTATTTTACAGCGGCAAAGGAAAATATGGTACCCCTAATTTCCCTTAATGCAATCGAGCAATTAATTATTGTCCATTCGTCCTATTGCGAACATTGGTACATTATTTCTTGGAGAGTTTGTACCAGAAGAGAATCTCGAACTCGGAGAAACCAAAAACTGAAGAGGGTGTAAAAATGTAAGTTCGCAACACATTGTTTAACCTTTACGCTGCAAGTGCGCTGCTGCATTACCATATTGTTCATTCCCTATAGAGCGAACATTTAGCAATATTTAGATCTAGGAAAGCATGTTACCATTAGATCCTTAAAAGAAGAGCTGCGTGAAAAGTCACTTTTGAATTTTAGTTATCGCTTCCTACAAACACTTTCACCTTGGATTTAAGTTTAAAAATGACGATTACTGAAGGGCATTAATGGCGACACCCGCCATAGCATCTTTTGAGAGCGGAATTTTTTAGAATGTCCTTCAAAAATAAAAATTCTCCATTTATCCACACTCTTATGTTTCTGGATGAAACATGGATTTTTTTCAAAGGGTGGTCGAAGTAAGTCGTGGCAGGATAACAAATAGCGTTCGGAAAGCTTGGGGATTAGACGGGAAACGTTTTATTATTTTACATGCTGGACACAAGTGTGGTTTTGTAGAAAATGCAAGTTTAATATATACTACAAAATCAAATTAATTCATGCAAGGTGCTGTGTCGTGGATTTTCTCTGCTGTTTGTCATCTAGATGTTTATCGCTTCGTTTTACCTGCAAATGTGTGTCGCATAAATTTTCTTTTACAAACACTTTGTTTTGGCCAACCATATTTACAAATAATTGTACGTTCGGTTGCATGTACTACAAACTTTCGATAAGTACCCTTACAGACGAGCCGTTCAGTTCGAATCGCAAATAGAAGTAAGTTTTGGTAGGCGTTTGGTAGAAAACAGTATTTTTTCATAGACGCTAGAATTTGATGACCCTGTATGTGCACGCAGACGTATGCTTTTCCTTTGGCAAAATTTATTTGACTACGCCACAACAGTTGATTGCACCAGACGACTGTCACTTTTGACAATACGCAAAGTTAAATTGATTCAACTATACATATGTGAACGTTCCTTTGCCACCGGCACGGAGCATCAAGCGATTCGTATTACCAAACGGGCTGGTGGTGGTAGCCTGGACGACGTATAATGACTTGTTTGAAAATAGAACGGTGTCACTCATCGAGTGCATAGAATACCATTCTTAATAGAACGCCAACTTACGGGTTAAATGTGTAGCCATATAGCGATCTCAGCGACGTGAAACCTCGGACCCCAGAACTAAAAAATCTACCGGGAAATTTGAATTCAACCTTCCGTATTCTTTTCCATTCAGATTATTTATTATTTATAGGTCTGTTTGCAAGGCGTAGTAGTAATGTGTTCGGAACTTTTTATTTTGGATCAATTCTTTATTGGCTTACACATACAAATCTATATTTGGCTACAAATGCAGGATCAACCGCAACAATTTCCTTATTTCCCACGGCTGTTACCCCAGAATTGTACAAAGCAAGCCTTTTCTTTAGGTTGGGGAACTTGTGCATCCTTGCATGTGGCACCGTACATGAAGGCACTGAACACTTTCTCACACGCATTACAAAAAACACGTTGCAAAATACTTGTATTATGCCGTTTGATAACTGTCATAAGATGACAACAGATGACATGATTAAGTAGACCGTAGTACCTAGTTACCACGGACTACTTAATACATGTCAAGTTATGACAAATTCCTAACTTCCCGCCGGAGTGCGGACCGCGTCATCTGTCGGATCTTATGTTGGTTGACGGTAGTGAAATAGATAACGCTAAAATAGACTGGTTGCGCCATCCCTCGCGGGATAAATGAACTCTATATATTGGCTACATATGTCCCATAAAGCTTGGACCCCCTTGATCGAGTGCAGCTGTAACGTCTTTGCCACATTTGTCGTTGCGTTTATAATTATTAAAGTTTGTTCTTTGGTTAACTGTGGTTTACTCATATATTTATCCATCGCAGATGTTCTGATCTGAGAAAATCACGCTAGTACGCACGCACATAACTGGAATTGTAACAAAATTGATTGCTTTTGTCAAATGTCGAATGTCAATAATTCGCACCAAAACTATAGTTAAATTTTCGCTATTATTTTCGTTAGAATTTTTGGTCGTGCAAAACAGCTCCTAACCTTAAATTAATTGTGACATTTAAATATAAGCGGTGCATTGCGCCATCTGTGGGAAAACGGCTGAAGTACTAAAACACATCGGGCTGGTTTCGCCGCTTATTCATAGATGTCACTGCGACTAAGTAGAGAGTATTCTTACCGACAAGTCGTAACTTCGCGCGCCCGCTCGTAGATGGCGCTGACGGTATATAAAAAGTGTTTTGACCGATCTGTCATAACTTTTGTAAACGTTTGTGCGACGAAAATACAATCATGGTTAGCAAAAGTAATTGCAAATCAACAAGCGGTCAATACATGCAGTAGCAAATACATCCTAAAAGGTATGATTGGAAGCCCCTATAATTTTTATAGACAGCCATAGCCAGAATAATACTTCTAAGATTAGCATAAAAAGAGACCATCAGGTGATATAACAGTGTTGGTAGCATATAGGTATTAGTAGTGTTCGATTACCAGTCGCACTCAAACTGACCGCAATCATTTTGAGTGCAATTTGGATACTATTGAACGTGGTAATCGAACATGTTCTAGTTGACCCGACCTGTATACAACAGAGCGGCTTTCTTGGGTTGTGCTCGAGGGGCGAAGGGAAGACCTCAAACGATTTTTAACTATCGACGGCCGGGATATTAGTGACTCACCATTATACCAATTGGTCTTTCTCTAGGTAAAGGATTGGAAGACGCACAGAACATTCTCGAGTTCAACAACCAGCCAGATTACATCGAAGCTTGACACCGCGACAAGGGAGTTATGATCCAGGCCGGAGATACCGGAAAGGATTACGAGCATTGCCAGGCTTTGCAACGGAAATTGGATGACGTCGACTCGGATATGTGTGTCGACGATGCCAGAATTCGTACCATCAACAACCTGGCTGATAAGTTGATAGCGCAGAGGCAGGAGGGCGTTAAGGTACGCAGACAGGACTTCATCAAGAAGTGGCATAACCTCAAAGGAGCGTTGGAAACGGACGACGTGGGTTGAGATTTGACCGCCGTAGAAACTTTGCAGAGGAAACATGAAACGTTAGGTACTGAGTTGTCCACCATCGAAACAAAGATCAAGGAGAGCACGATAGGGATTCCTAGAAATTGAAGGTAATTGAAGAGTACAACCTCGCTAATCCGAACTAATTGGGTGTTGTTCGGACTAGCGATTTGGTCGGGTTATCAAAAATGTTTTGTTTTTGCTTATTACATGTTTTTCGTGGATGTTAAACCAAACAACTAGATTAATTTTTAATTGTTAGAATTAATCACACGTGTAGTATTTTTGCTTTTTTGTTATTACTTAGAAAGTAATCAAGTTAGAAGTAATTATTCGTTTATATTGATTAGCTCAGACCCAATGGTAATTAGTCCTGAAAATTACAGCCTTGTAAATGTCCAATTTTTTTCAGGAGAAGGTTTGCAAACATTGTTAGAATTAATCACACGTGTAGTGTTTTTGCTTTTTTGTTATTACTTGGAAAGGAATCAAGTTAGAAGTTAGTATTCATTTATATTAGTTAGCTCAGACTCAATGGTCATTAGTCCTGAACATTACAGCCTTTTAACTGTCGGATTTTTTTCAGGAGAGTGTTTGCAAAAATTGTTAGAATTAATCACACGTGTAGTGTTTTTGCTTTTTTGTTATTACTTGGAAAGGAATCAAGTTAGAAGTTATTCTTCATTTATATTAGTTAGCTCAGACTCAATGGTCATTAGTCCTGAACATTACAGCCTTTTAACTGTCGGATTTTTTTCAGGAGAAAGTTTGCAAAAATTGTTAGAATTAATCACACGTGTAGTGTTTTTGCTTTTTTGTTATTACTTGGAAAGGAATCAAGTTAGAAGTTAGTATTCGTTTATATTAGTTAGCTCAGACTTAAAGGTCATTAGTCCTGAACATTGCAGCCTTGTAACTGTCCGATTTTTTTCAAGAGAATGTTTGCAAAAATTGTTAGAATTATTCACACGTGTGGTGTTTTTGCTTTTTTGTTATTACTTAGTAAGTAATCAAGTTAGAAGTTATTATTCATTTATATTGATTAGCTCAGACCCAATGGTAATTAGTCCTGGGACTGTTCGGTGAAACTGATACGGCCTTGGCCAGTATCTATCAGCTGAAAACGGAGCTGAGTTTGGTGGATACGGGGGCATACTTGTTTGCTGTCGAGGAACTTCTGCAGAAGCGTGTGTTGCAAGAGTTGCAGGTGACTTCGTTGGACGACACGCAGAGGAAATTGAAGTGGATATGCGAGAACGCAGCGCAAAGTCCCAAAGAAGAGGAATTGGTCAAGAGGAAACTGGCCGAACTAGAGAATGCCTATGCTGAATTACAGGTATGTTTCAACTAATTCATAATTTTTATTAAAGATTACAAAATGAAAGAAGGTGTAAACTATCAAAGCAATATTAGCATAGTAGATATTAAATGCTGAGCCCAGTGAAATTAAATAAATAGAGCTTAATCACTTTGGAAAATGTCAAACCCTGTGGAACTGTTGCATAAACCAAATAAACTGCTAAAAAATCGATAATATGTCTTCATTGCATGTTATTTAAGGCCAAAGATGACCAAATTGGGCTTTTTATCAATATCTCGCTCTGTATTGATCAGTGCCAATGAGTTATTAGAATGTTCTTGGAATTCTTTTCTTAAAAAAAGTTATTAAGTTTTTTCTGTAGCAACTGAATGAAATAAGTTTTCTAGTCGATTGGACATTATCGAAAATTAGGGGTTATTGTCCATGAAGCAAAACTATGAGCAACCCAGAATTACTAGGTGATTTAATTACCTACAATTTGCGGTATGAGACAGTTTTTGGAAGAGGTATTACATTTTTTAATATTATAAACATTGTTAGGGAATTTTTGTACATTAGTTGTAACACCCAACCAAAGGTATACAAAAACCCAGCTAAGCTTAAATTTTTCTGCTTAGTTACTGAATTAGTTTGTTTAACTTTACTATTATGTTACACAATAGGTATGCCATTCTTCCTTCAACAACAGCTTCAATTGATTGAAATTACAATAATTAACAAATAGTGTGCGTTTAGTTTATTATAGAAATTATAATGGTACTTTTTATTTGTTCGAATTAAAGGACTGTAGCGCTGCGCGGCCAGAAAAGCTCTATTAGGGGAAGCTCGCAACTTCTATCAATTCCTCCAAGATATAGAACACGAGGAGGCCTGGTTGGTAGGAAAGCAAAGAATCTGCCAGACGGGAATCACCGCCAAAGACTTACGAGGCGTCCTCAACCTCCAACAGAAACACAAACTTTTGACGGACGAAATCAAGAACAGGAAGAACAAATTCGATCAATTAGGTAAGTTTTTTCTTCATATTTCATAATCTCAAAAACTATTATATATTTTATTTTACCTTTGCCAATGTAGAATTAATAAAAGCAAAACATCCACGTTTGACCGAAATCCAACAGCAAGTGGACAACATAAAAGACGAATGGGAGGTATTGGAGAGATTGGCCAACAAACGCGCCAAACAACTGAAGGATGCTGCGGAGGCCTACCGGATGCTGCACAGGCCCACCTAACGACGCCGATTCTTGGTTGAACGAGAAGAACTCTCTGCTAACCTATCCGCTCACTGCCATTATTTCAGAAACATCCTGTATAGGTCTCAAGAGAAGTGACTACTTAATTTAAGCAATTATTTTGCAAGACCAGGTCTTTAACGATGAGAACTGGGCAACAATGTTTATAATATTAAGCAGTGAGTCATTATCAAATGTTGTGAGTAACATCATTTCTGTCTTCTTAGTTATACTGTTTTCTTTTTTGTGCAGGTTTATCAAGAAGATTACAAAATAATCTGATAACACGATTATTTTAAGTGAGTGACGTTCAGCTGTTTTTCCTGGGTGCAGGGGAGACAAATTGTCATACAAGTTTACTGGAATATCATCCGCCACCGCTGCCCAGATACCTACGTCCGATGTCCCAAACTTAGTATTACATCTCGGATGAAAGTCTCCATTATCGACTGGATTAGATATGAAGAAAACAAAGCGCTGTTTGAATTCACAGTACTTTATTGTCGATAATCATTTGGTTACACTTTTTTTTTCACGATTGATTTCGGTTGTATTAAACCTGACCTGATGATGGTTGGTCTTTAATACAACCGAAATCGATCGTGAAAAAGTGTAACCAAATGATTATCGACAATAAAGTACTGTATTCAAACAGCACTTTGTTTTCTTCATATTAGTATTACATATTAACAAATTATAACGATTATTTATTACCTTTTATTGTGTCGCGTATGTACACGAACTAAATACTTTGTGTGTTGTTTCTGTACTCAACAACAGTGGTTTCTGAAATAATAGCAAACCTTAAAGGAGTATATGTACAAGGACGTAAGTAGTGACGTTAAGTTAACGTATAATTTAACGTCATAAGACTTTATTTGTGTTTGAGCGTTTCTACCAGAGACAATCGTATGCAAAATGATTTTACGGGAAAGGTTGCCAATGATATGTTCTTCACTGTTCAGTAAATTTCAGTAAGATTTTATTTCGTAGCTGACATGTTTCGCCTTATTCAGGCATTTTCAAAGCTTACGTCATAGATTCCTTAGGATTAAATAAATATTAGCGCAGTAGTCAAATAAATTTAAAGCGTAGCACAGGACGGTGGGAGGAGAAAACCGTATTTTCCTTCCTTCTCTTTTACCAGTTCTTAACCTCTCGAAAACAAACTCCTTCCACAAGATTGAGTAATTAGTTAATTTTAAACGATTCTGTCAACATTCTTTGGAAAGACGAAAGACGAAGAATATATTATTGACAACCTTTCTCGTACTACATACACCTGTTTATACTGCGTTAAAATATTTACAATATTTACAACAAAATGATTTTCTCGTTCAAGGTTTGCCATTATTTCAGAAACATCCTGTATAGGTCTCAAGAGAAGTATGATGGCGACTACTTAATTTAAGCAATTATTTTGCAAGATCAGTTCTTTAACGATGAGAACTGGACAACAATGTTTATAATATTAAGCAGTGAGTCACTATCAAATCTTGTGAGTAACATTATTTCTGTTTCTGTCTTCTTAGTTATACTGTTTTGTTATAGTAATAAAGTGAAAACACAGTATAAATTTTTTTTTTCATTAATCCCTTTCTGCTTTAATTAAAATGGTAAGTATAAAGAGGTAAGTATAAATTCAAAAAAATTTCTATTAGCCCCTTGAGTATAGGCAACAAAATTGACACTTTAAAAAGACCCGTTTTCCGTTTTTTCCTCGTAAATTTATTTTCCTGTACTCCTGTTACCCGTCGGAATCCCCTATATACCTCCTCGTGTTCATGTGATCCGACGGACAGAGAATTCAGAATTTATTACGTGGATATCCGTCGATATCCGCTGATATCCGTCGATATCAGCGGATATCAACGGATATCGACGGATATCCGCGGATATCGACGGATATCAGCGGATATCGACGGATATCCACGTAATAAATTCTGAATTCTCGTCTATCGCTTTTAATTTAGGCAGGAGAATTTTTTAAACTTAAAATTTATGTTGTTTTTTATTTATGGTAATATTTTGCTATAAAAAACCACTATAGCAGAAATAAATAAACGGATATCGACGGATATCCGCGGATATCAACGGATATCGACGGATATCAGCGGATATCGACGGATATCCGCGGATATCGACGGATATCCGCGGAAATCAGCGGATATCGACGGATATCAACGGATATCGACGGATATCAGCGGATATCGACGGATATCCGCGGATATCAACGGATATCAGCGGATATCAACGGATATCAGCGGATATCGACGGATATCAACGGGTATCGGCGGATATCGACGGATATCCGCGGATATCAACGGATATCCACGTAATAAATTCTGAATTCTCGTCTATCGCTTTTAATTTAGGCAGGAGAATTTTTTAAACTTAAAATTTATGTTGTTTTTTATTTATGGTAATATTTTGCTATAAAAAACCACTATAGCAGAAATAAATAAACGGATATCGACGGATATCCGCGGATATCGACGGATATCAGCGGATATCAACGGATATCAGCGGATATCGACGGATATCAGCGGATATCGACGGATATCAGCGGATATCGACGGATATCAGCGGATATCGACGGATATCAGCGGATATCGACGGATATCCGCTTGTTCAGCTTTCCCACCAATTAAAAAGTGAAGCCACCGTCGAATTTTTTTTTCTGCGG